>JXTB01000248.1:169418-248645 GCA_002914805.1 Parasponia andersonii
ACTATGCATTGACCTTCAAAACAGAAGAAAAATGTCAGAGCATCATGTAATTATTCCTCCTAACAAGCCCATCACATGAGGGAAAAAAAACTAGAATACAACAACGTGATGTGTCCAAGGCATGCTTAGAAAACCATCTCTTTGAAACCGGATGCAATAAATCTCCATAGGAGAAATATGACTATCTGTCTTTAATTTGTCCCAGTATGCAAAGATTAAGCCGCATTTTACTACTTCAGTACAAATGTCATAACTAAAGAAAGTGATGAAGATAAACGCCAACTTCAATTCAGCATCCACGTTGGGTTCTTTGTTCTTCAGGTGTCCGTATGCAAAATATGACGTAACTTAATTATCCCTCGAAACTTCGAAACTCATTTTGTGAACTTGACTTTCTAACTAGTCCTCTGAAGTCTATGTTCTTTGGGAGGCAAGAAACACGAGCACATGCCAGGTAGTCTCAGACATAGTGGGAGCAAAACATGGGAATAACAGCTCAACCTATCATGAATGGAATATGATTGGAGGGGAGAAAATGAAAATATTCCCCTGAATACAGGTAGCAGTGGAAACTCACCAGATAGGACTGTAAATTAGATGCCAAAATTGACTTTAGTTGAAGTGATTGTGCTTCAAGAAAACCAGCCAATAGCAATTTGCGCTCGAGAGCGGATGTTGTCTACAGACAGCAAAACAAAAAAAACATGTTAGTTTGCTTACCAAAATCAATATCCAGTAAGCCAGCAGTAGCCCAGAGTAATTACTTTATTTGTGTCCTTTGTAGCTGACTCAGAATGGTAGAGTAGGACTGTTCCACCAGGCTTTAAAACTCTTGATATTTCTTTAAACAATTGGTCACTGGGAGATTCAGGTGATCTGCAGAGAGAAAGAACAATGTCCAGAGAGGAAGATTCTACTGGAATCTGACCTGCTGTCCGTAAAAGACCAAAATCAAAAAACATATCTATATGCAAAAGTCGAAGATATACAAGCTTGGACTTGAAAACTAATTCAAACCCTTTCAAATGGTCATATAAGAACAAAGAAATATAAGTAACTTCAATAAACTAAAACCAAGGGTTCAGGGATAGCTTGAACATCTGGAAATGTGAATAATAGTAACAAATGGCATAACTTATCTCCAATCAATCAATATCAAGTCCAAAACATAGAAGAACATTATTGTTTATTCAGTTACCAGCCCTCACGAAAATTAGGGTATCTTTTCATAGTCAAACAAAACCCAAAGAAGCAGAATGCAGTCTATATTGTGGGCTTCTNCCAACAAAAAAAAAGAGATAATAATACTTATAATAATAACTGTAGTAAAGAAAACATATACAAAGCCGGAGAATAAGATGTCCTCTAAATTTCAAAATAGAAAGAATACAATTAGATCATCAAGTAAGGCTACCTCAATCACCCATTATAACAAGAAAAAAATGTTCCACCTAAAATTTTGGACTAACAGGGGAGGGTAAGAGAAACAAAGAGCAAGACCAATATTATAAAATTCAGAAAGGAGGAGAAAATTACATAATAAAGACACTTGAGTGATAATTAGAGGATCGTGCTTTTCAGCTGCTCCATCCTCAAGCTCCTTGATTGCATTAAAAACAGTACTGACGGGTAGGACAGCATCATCTGTAAATGCCAATATACTGCCCGTCATTGTAGGAGATTAGTAGAAACCTGCAAGATCAAAATGAAATAAATTTAGAAGCTTCACTTTAATCCATCACATCGCCATGAAATGTCACCAGTATAATGCGATTCTTAACGCTACATTTGAAAGAAAAGATGAAAAATAGAAGCAGAATAAGATAAGAGATATTTTGTGGAAAGGGAGACAAAATGAGAATATTGGACACAAAGAAAAGTCTTCTTCAGCAACATCTTGTAGACAGGCGAATCATATTAAATTGTTAGTAATAGGAGTTAAAATAAAAACGACACTTTACAAAGTGTGTCGACAACATCATCATCTCCCCCCACTCCCATCCTTCCCTACAACACAAAGTATATTCCACTACTCTTCCTTACCCCCAGATTTTCATGCAATCAAATCGATACAAATTTCCACCTCCGAAAGAGGGGGACCAGAAAATTACGATCAACATTATAAATCTCAAGTGCAATCATTTAGACTGAAAATGGTAGCGTAGCGGATCTAAACTTAAAAATACACCAACAAGTGCACAACCACACCTTCATTCCGATAACGGGTCTAATTCTCCGTCTCATAAAAAAAAAAAAAAATCTAATGGCCAAACACAATGCTAATACCCGTTTTACGATCTCCGAAAGCACGCTCAGTCGAAAAAGAGCAAGGTACTTTACGTAAAATAAAAAGGTCAGGCTCCTCATCTTAAGTAAGACGAACTTGGCTCTAATTTTTAAGAACCTAAGACTGAGAAATCAAGAGATCGACCCTCAATTAAGACCTAGAATGATCCAATCGAATCCAATATCCACAACCCATACCCACTTGTGCAACACATACATGGGTAGCAAAGTATTAGACCCATCGGTATACGAAGATAATAGTAGCAAAGTATTAGACCAAACATGTTCAAAAGTGGCACAATTTTATGCGTAAAACAAATAAGCGAAATTAGAAAAGAAAATTAAAAAAAAAAAAAACAGTCTAGATAATCAACAATTAAAATGGAAGAAATTACATAATTCCATTCGTATATGACTACAAAACTTAATCATATTTCTTATAAAAAAAAATTAATTAATTATATAAATGAAATACGTTTCTATCTAATGCATATGAAAAAAAAAAAAAAAAAAAAAACCAAACCCCTAAAAAAAAAAAAAAAAAAAAAAAAAAAAACCTAACCCCTCAAAACAGATAAATAAAAATAAAAATAAAAAACCGAAAGAAGAAGAAAAGATTGGCCTAAATTGATTGAGGAAGGGACGCAATGATCTTAAAATAGAGAATATGAGAACCCGAATTCATCCAGAAACCCAAGAATGAAGAATCTAGAATCCCACAGAGCGAGAGGTGCGAACCTGGAATTGAGGCGTGAAATAGAATAGGAGGAGGATTTTCGAGGAGAGAAGGCGGCAGCGGCAGCGGCGGCTGTGGAAGCTTTGGCTCAGAGAGGTTAGTCTATTTTCGATAATCTGTTCTTGTGAGGCGGTGACCACGCTCGGCGTGAATGTTAGGGCAGCTAAAGTTTCGTTTTTCTTCGAGAAACACGAGAGCTCGGGTCACGATCGTCTACGCCGCCGACAGGCTAACGACACGTGGACGACCACGTGGCGCTCCCCCCAGAGATGACGCCAGTCGCGACTTTCCTTTCCTTTCCTTTCCTTTCCTTTTCGCTTTCATCTTAAAAAAAAATTATTATCTGAAAAAAAATGTTGCGACTTGCGAATAATGTAATAGTGTCTTCTAGAATAGGGGGAGACCCTGGTGGCGCAATATAATTGGGTGAAAATGGGTCACTGGCCCACACAAATATGGTTGCAAGTGATAAAGCATACACTAGATTAAAATGAAGTTAAAAAAAATTAAAATATAAGAGCAACCCTTCGTGTCTCGGTTTTCGCTTCTTCGGTTCTATCTATTTCTTTTTTTATTAATTTATATATCAAATTCTTTGATTTTTTTTTCCACATAAAATAAATTGATTAACAAAGCAGGAAAACAAATTAAAAGTTGGGCTTGGAAAAGCCATCTAGAACTGTTGATGCATTTTTTTTAACCAAAAATCATGGAAAAACCTGCACTTTCTAATACTCCTTAGTCCTCTAAGAGATCAAGCAGAGGCAAAAATGGGTCTATTTAGACTGACTTTTTGAGAAGTAAAATATTAAAAGATTTTTCTAATATAATTTATGACTCTATCTTTTATTAAAAATGTTTTTTAAATAGAAAAATATATATTTCGTCCAAAATATTTTAAAATTAAATTTTCAGTTCTTTAGAAACTATGTAAAAATGAAAAAGATTTTTATATTTTTTTAGCTTAAAATATTTCAATTTGTTGTAATTCTTTGAATTTGATATATTTATTTTCGGCGATATTATTTGAACTTTTATGGATATTCTTTAGTCAGGGGATTGATTTTTGGATGTACGAAGATAACGAAAAAAAAAAACATTTCAACAACTTCTTGGATTTCTTTCTGATTGTTGAAGATAAAAGAAAAGGAAAAAAAATCATTTATTGATTTCTAGAGATCAGATTAAAAAAAAAAAAGCCAATTATAACAATCATTTGTGAATCAATTTTGTTTCCGTCCATGACAACCCTGTTTTTGCTATTTTTTTTTTTTCCACAGATTCATTTTTTTGGATAGGGCTAGGTATATGGAGAAGATGCAAGTGTTTTCCACATATTTATTTTTCAGATGACTCTGATATCTCTCTCTCTCTTTTTTTTTTTTTTTTTGGCAAATAAGTGTACAGTGCCTAATGTAGCTTTTATAGGAAAAAATCCAATGTTGACCACGGTGTAAACAACTGGCCCTACCACGTCAAATCCTCAGCATCAAACTCAAATCGTCGGCTGAAAAAAAAAAAAAAAAAAAAAAACTCTCTCATGCAATGAGTGCAAACAAGGCCTCTTAGGTTAGGCCTACATGTACACAACTATAGAAATGTTACATAACTATGGAAACGTCTAACCTAGAAGACCTTACTTTCACTCATTGTATGAGTGACTAATTATAAGCCGTTGGACAAGATTTTAACGAACAAAATTTCATATAGGGGGCCGAATTGTAGACACAAGTATTGTTGATGTATGTATTGGCAACCAGTATGCATAATTTGCGAATTTCTTATTACACCATCACCGTTATTTATTTAAAAGCATAAGAAGTATATGTACAGTTCCTTCGCCTAATGGCTATAGCCTTTTATGCCTTCTTTTCCTATTGGGTTGTAACCCAATCTTAATTTATTTTCTTTTCTGTTTCTGTTTTTTTTTTTTCATTTTTAAATTTTTTTTTCTCTTTCTCTATATCTATTTCCTCCATGCTCTTTTCTCTCTCTCTTTTTTTTTCTTTTTTCATTTTTTTCAGTTCTTCTTTCCTTTTCTATTTTTTTTCTTTTATTTCATTTACTTAAACCCATAACAAATATTGTTATTAAGATTGGTAGCTAGTTAGAAGACTCATGACTAGTTTCCAAAATGTAACTATGTACTAGATCCAAGTTTCCAAACTGGTAACTAGTTTTAAAACTAGTCACCATTAGTAACCAATTGATTTCTCATTATTATAATAACGAATACCAATTTGGTTATTAGTTATCCTCATAGATTACTAGTTTCAAATTTAATCTAGACTATTGATTGGTTACAAGTTACTAATTTATAGATTGGTGGCCAGTTACTAGTAATACTACTTTGAGGAAATGGTTATCGACTCCTATTTTTCAAAAACCTAATTCAGTTACTAGTTTCCAAGAACTAAATTTATTATAAGTTTTTACTTTCAGAAATCTAATTTGGTAACGAGTAATAGGTTACTAATTTTTAGATTGATGGTCGGTTACTAGTTTCAAGTTTTCAAACTGGTTGCAGATTACCACTAACTAGTATGATTATTGGTTACTTTGATCATTACTAACTTAGAAACTGGTTATAAGTACTTTACAGGTTATTAGTTAATGGTTTCCATCACAGTGTCTGGTTATTAGTTATCACTAATACTCTTTGTTTGGAATAGTTACTGGTTTTTAGTTTCCAATCACTAATTTAGTTAATAGTTTATAGTTTTATTTATTCAATTTGGTATTGGTTTCCCAAACTAATTTGTTACTGTTTGCAGTTTCTAATAACTAATTAGATTTTATAAAATCTATTTTGCTATAATCAAGCCGGTTACTTATTTCTAATAACTAATTTTGTCACTAGTGTCTCATTTTCAGTAACTAATTTTGTTACTAATTTTAAAAAACCTCATTTTTGTCACCAGTTTCAAACCCGATGATTGATGGAATTGGGGCAGAAATCTTCTATGCAGAGAAACTCCAAACTTCAAGATCTCCCAAGAGCACTCTAGTTATCTCTCTAATCTCTCATTCTCTTAGATTTTTAAGGTAATTAAGAGTCTAATAATGTTTTCATTATGATCTAAGGGCCTTTTTCCTAGGCAAGTTGACCTTGGAGGTAGATTGGACAAAACCTGGATGAATCGGAGTCCAAATAAGTCAAAAGACCTAAAAACATCAGCATTATGCAATACTGACGACACGACATTGAGTTTATGCTAGCCAGAACATCATGGCGTATGAGCATTAGTGTTGCGATGCTAACATTCTATCTCCATGAGTTCTCATTACTTCAATTTTTTTCCTCTATCAATATCCGAGACCAGACGCTATGGTACACAAGCTTCAATGCTGCAACATCCAGCTTCTATTTAGCCCCAAGTTTGACTGATTTTCACAACTTCACTCTAACTTATTCTATTTCAACTCTTTTTTGATCCTTCCTTCCTCAAATACCTATAAAACCTAAAACAAGTCGATTACTGTAGAGAATTGATAATACTATAAGTATAACATAGCCCCTATCATTAACGGTCTGATAAATTGGCTCGTCACATTCATTCTGGTGTCAAGATGGAAGATCTATTGGTCAGAATGAGGTATTTATATTTTTGTTTACTTGTTGTAATAACAAATTAAAGTTAGATCTTGTGCAAAAGAGAAGATAGCAGAAAAATTATTTTTCAATATATTCTGCTAAGTACTCTCAAATTTTGGCTATTTTCTCCATATGCATTGCTAAAACACAAGAGAGGCATAATACACAGTCCTCTATGCCTACATAATTGCAAACAGTCCATTAGATTGTTTGCCAAAAGGCAAAGGTGTAAACCTCGGCTTTGTTGTGAGATAAGGGTGTAGGGCACCCTCTATGCCACCTGCTAAAAGTCTTTCTTCTATGGTACTCTCATATTTCCCTCTTCTTCTTTCTATTTAATTTCCTAATTCATTGCAACAAAAAATGCCTTTCAAGGCGCTTTATAAGTGCCTTGAAAGGCCTTTCACGGCGCCCACAAAAGCACTTTGGTTCCAGGTGCCGTGATAGGCCTTGGCTACGAAAGAGCTTAATAGGCGCCGTGGAAAATTTCTTTCACAGTGCCTAATAGGCGTCTTGGTAGATAATTTTCAAGGAGTATTTGTAACGTATTTGTCTATACTACCCCTTGGAATTTTATAAATGTAAACTAAATTTATTACATATACCAAATATTTGAAATAAAATGGAGTATAAATATATATATTTACATAGTAATATTAAATTAACATAATAATCCATATAGTCTATATATATATTAGTTTTCTAAGCCAAACAAACATGATCATCAAAGACAACATATAGTTTAAATAAACAAATATTAAGAACCTCAAATGAGAAATTGTATTAGTTATTCGACCCACTCTTCAAGAAGTCCGTTGATATTATCCTTTGTATAGAAATTTTGTCCATTAAACTACAAATTCAAATACATTATTTGTTAGAAAATTATCAATCAAACTATAAATTAGAATAGAACTAAAAAAACATATGGTTACATACCATTGTGGTAAATGATTTAACATTGGCTTATTCAATGACTTCTCTCATAAATTTACATATGTAGAATTCGCACTCAACATTTGTCGGTTGTCTTGGGAGTAATACATAAGCATAAAGTAAATATAAGTAATTTTAATTAATCTTCCACCTAACAAGTATTATTAATTCAAATTTAGTACCTTTATTAACTTATAAACCGGACCATTTGATCTTCCTTTCTTTCTTTTTTCTACATTATATATCTTGAATGCACTTTAAATTGGAAATGTGCAAACACAATAATAAAAAGTTAGCAATAGCAACCATAAGTAAAAATACCATAAGAAACTAAACTATAACAAAATAACTATTAGAGAATTTACTCGATCATTGTTAAACTAATTTCCTCACAGAGAGCTATGCCAAGAGGATCTAGAAACCATGCATAATCTTTAAGAGGATAAATGATAAGCAACATCCAATGGTCCTTACTCATAAAATTAATGATAAAGATTATTAATATGTAACAATTAACTTCAAATAGGAAGTAGTTAATCATATGACAATTTGTTAAGTTTAAAATCTTACCTATGATTCTAAGGTGTAATTAGAAATTGATGTTCATTCTCCATGAATAACATCCGGGTTGCTAAACTTATAGCACGATCCTCACATGGACCATCTTCTGTAGCAACTACATTAGGATCCATGAACATATACCTAGCTTGATAGCCATATTAGGTCACTAAATTGTGTAAATGCCTACAAGTACAAAATGCAATGTGAATTAAGTATTGTATTATATAATTGCCAACTATAGATACATGTATATATATGAAGTTCTATATATATTAAAAAAATAAACTTCTTACCTCATGTATAACGTAATAGGCACGGCCCAAATCTTTTATAACGTACAAAACTCAATTATGTCTTCTTTGAATACGGGCAAATAAAAAAGCTTCTTCAAACACTTCTTTATCAAAGGGAACATTAACAACAACACATTCATCTACTCCTTGAATGGTATCCAATAGTAATTTTATGGAAGCTGGTGCACCATCAATAAATTTAAACTGTGTTTGTAAAACAAATTTTGTTTTATTTCTTTGTAGATGTATTCTTTCTTATGTTTGAGGTGGTTGTGGTTGTGAAAATTTATTCTTCCCCGTTTGATACCTATTTATATCATTAAACTCTTAAAATCTAAATAAATGATGAAATGTTAACAAATAAGTTAATAATTCACATTAGAATTCAATAAAGGATGAATTTATTTGGAAAATAGGTTTGCATACCAAATTATCTTCAAAGATGATAAGCATTTTAGGTCATGCAAAATGCGATCCAAATGCATCACCTACCAATCTTGTATCATCATCTAGATTTGGAATAGAAATTAGGGCTGTAGCATCAAGAACAACCTCTACTAATACATGAAAATTATTCTCCCCCAATTCTCTGCTGTGAATAATAGTTGATGAGGTTGACTCTTGTACATATCCTAAAGTAACTATGTTATCACGAGACCCTACTGCAAGCTTGCATGGTAGGTTCTACAATATAGAAAATCAAATACAATTTACAAATACAAGTAGTTAATCAATATGTTAAGAAAGAAACTTAGATAAACATACTTTTTTGAGTCGTGAAGATGTTCCTACAGCCACCATTGGATTTACATGTATCTCTTGTGATTATATTTCTTCCATTTGAACTTCCGGCCGTGAAGGAGTTGCATTAGAACCATCAATATTACTTTGTTGTCCTGCTTGAATCTTAGTAATTTCTGCTTTGAACCGTTCTTCTTGTTCTTTAAGCATTTATTGCATCTTGCATATTTGTTCATCTTGTCATTGTTTCAAATCAAATGATTGTTGCTTCTTTGTTAGAGCAGGTTAATGGAAATATTGTCTATGGCTAATGTGAAATCCCATTCTCCGTACATGTCCAGAATATTCAGGAGTGCCTAAAGCCATTGTTAAGATATCATTAGAATTGTCTATCTCGACATTTCCCTCTTGGAATTGTTGATTATAATCTTCCTATAAAACATGTACAGAATTGAACATTAGACTATGCTATACTTTTAACAAAATTACAAATTAATATAATCAATATGTTGTAATAAGCAACTTACAATTCTATCAACTACTATTTTGATTTCCTCAGTATGGCCTCTTTTTTTAGAGACACGTCCTCTGCTCCATAGCTCGGATCTATCAATACCACATCAGCCTTCGTCTTTTTCAATCTTAGCTTCTAATCCAGCATAACCCAAGCGAGACATATATGTAGATATTCATTTTGCATTGCTCTTTCCTGTTGTACTTTCCTAACTTTCTCTCATTCTACACTTAATCTTTTCTTAACAAACTCATCCCAAACTTGAGGTTCAATTCACGGTGCATATGATGCTGGAGGGTGCTCTAATAACTCTGGACAAGTATGTCTATATTCATAAATCAGTTCAGTTGTAATCCTAAACTTAAAATCTTTCCACATTTTCCCACAACTTTTTAAAGTTTCTTTTTTTGCTTTGTAGTCCAATACAAATGTTTCCTACAATATAAAAGAAATAATGTTAATACCAAATATATATTCTAATAAATATGAAATAAAAAGATTCATGTTCATACCAATATTATATATCAGAGCTCATCTTTTAGGTCCGTTGGTACAAGCGTCCAATTATTAATATTTATTGGGATCTTACGACGAACCATAAGGCCACAAAAGCTCGCCAAATGTTTACCTTCATCCCCAGTTGGTTGTCCCCATTCATTGTACGCGACAACTTCTTTTTTGTTATCACTTCTTTTTATAATCAACTCCTTCATTTGAGTTGTTTCTCTTGATTTTTTTTTGTATTTTCTTTCACCTTGATTACTTTGTGATGGTGTAAATTGATAAACATCATCTGCACCTTCATTTTTCATGTCAATAATTACCTGTTAAATAATAAAACCACAAATGTAGATAAAAAATTAAGACAGAAAATAATAAACATGTAAATATAAGAGATAATATATTTAAAAAAACAAAACATCAATCCATAAAGATATAAAAATGAAACAAAAATATATAACTTATTTGAATTGTACCTCATTAGTTTCTTTCTTTGATTATCAATCCAAATACCTTCATCATCATCTCGTAAACATGTAACATCACCTTCATTAACGTCTTCTATCAAAGCCTCCACTGAAACTCCTTTTGAGAATATTTCATGAGCAACAAGTAAATTTTGATATTCTTTTGGTTTTGTTGCAAGAACAATCGATCATCGAGCATCAAGTGGATCATTGACATAAAATACTTGTTTTGCTTGTGTTGCCAATATAAATAGATCATTCTTGTGACCTATCCGGTTTAGATCAACTAAGGTGAAGCCTAACTCATCTTCTCTAACCCCATGGTTACTCTCTACCCATTGACACATAAACACCGGGAACTGAAATGTGACAAAATCAAGTTCTCAAATTTCCTCGATAACGCCATAGTATACCATATCACCTTCTATTGGGTTTTTATCCTTCGAACTTGAAAATTATATGGTTTTTGCAACAATACTTACCCCACTATTTTGGGTTGTTCTTATGTTGTCGCGGTCTCTTGTGCAAAAATGAACACTGTTAACTTGATAAATATTATACTTAATTACATCCAATGATAGTCCACGTGATATCCATTTCAATGTATCAGATAGATTATGTGTTGCCTTGTTCATTTCAACTACAATCTATTCAAAATACAAAATTAACAATTAGTTAACCCAACATATTAGAATTCATACTCTAAAATAGGGAAAAAATGAAATCAAACTATTAATTGTAACAACTAATTGGAATTACCCGTTCACGAAACCAACTAATAAAAGTTCGATGATGTTCATCATGGATCCACTTCTCTCTTTTTGATTTCATTGAGAATTGTATTTTGATTTAATTTATATGCTCCCTTTAACCAAATATCCCCAAAATAAATCATTATTATTAAAGAATTCAACATTCAATTAATACAAATTTAATTCACAATAAAACTTACTCGATGAAAGGTTGGACTTCAGCTATATTTTGTAGCACAGTACGATATGCTTGGTCTAGTTGTTCTCGTTTAACTATACACACGACACCACCACTTACGCTTTTATTAATATTTGAAGATGCGGGTACTCCGATAGCTTCTACATTTGCCAAATACTCAGAACAAATCTCAACAGCTTCTTCTGCGATATAACACTCTACAATGCATCCTTCTGGCCGGCTTCGATTTCTAACATATCCTTTTAGAATTTTCATGTATCTCTCATATGGATACATCTATCTCAAACAAATAGGAACACATAACTTCACTTCTCTAACCAAATGTATAGTAAGATGTATCATTATATCAAAAAAATAGGAGAAAAAACTGCTCCAACATGCACAATGTTACAACAAGTTCACGTTGTAGTTCGTCTAACTTAGATATATCGACCATCTTAGAACAAATTTCATTAAAAAATAAGCATAATCTGGTGATTGCATATTGAACATTTTTAGGTAATACGGACCTGATCGTTATAGATAGCAGATGTTGCATTAGTGTATGACAATCATGAGATTTAAGTCCAACTAGTTTCAAATTGTTCATATCCACTAATGTTCTAATATTAGAAGAATAGCCTTCAGGAACCTTCACATTAAATAAAGATTGATACAATTAATATTTTTCTTCCTTTTTCAATGTGAAGCAAGCAAGGGATAAATATGTTCGCTTCTCCCCCACTTTAGGAGCTAACTCTTTTCGAACACCCATGTCAATAAGATCCATGCGGGCACCAATACTATCCTTATTCTTTCCTGGAATATTTAATAAAGTTCCAATTATACTATCACATATGTTCTTCTCAATATGTATGACATCTAAGACATCTAAGTTATGTCTCAGAAGTAAAAGTTGCCAATACTCCAACTCAAAGAATATAGATTTCTTCTTTTAACAACTCTTTGGGGTTTTTATAACCTTCACATTACTGCGTCTTTTTTCTTTTCTTACTGATATCACTTATTTTAACCTTTTCAAGCCTAGATTCGAGTTTAGAGACTATTTCTAGTATCTCTGTCCCAGTTAAAGGTTGTGGTGCCAATTCAAATTCTTGAGAACTATTAAATACTTTTTTCCAATTTCTATATACATGTTTGCGAGGTAAAAATCTTCTATGGCCTATATAACTCAATTTTCTAGTATGTTTTAAGAATTGACAACTTATTTTCTCATCACAAATAGGACATGTTTTATATCCTTTAGTAGAAAATCCAGACAAATTCTCACATGCAGGGAAGTCATTAATTATCCATAGTAACACAGCTTTAAGAGTAAAATCTTCATCCTTATATGCATCATAGGCTTTCACACCATCATTCCACAAACTGTTCAACTCATCAATCAACGGGGCTAAATATTTATCAATGTCATCATTAGGTTGTTTAAGTCCTGATATTAACATTATAAGAAGTATAAACTTTCTTTTCATACACAACCATGGAGGAAGATTATAGATTACAAGTATTACAGGCCAACAACTGTATTTGCTACTTGGAGTTGTATGAGGATTAATACCATCCGCAGATAGACCAAGACAAAAATTTCTTGGATCACTTCCAAAAGAAGGCCATTTGTAATCTATTATTTTCCAAGCTGATGAATCGGCTGGATGTCAAAGTTTACTATCTTCTATCCTCTCATTTGCATGCCATATTAGATCTTTAGTATGCTCACGATTTCGGAATAGACGGGTAAAACGAGGAATTAGAGGAATATACCACAAAACCTTAGCAGGAGTTCCAACTTTTACCTCTTTAGAATTCTTATTCTGTTGCCACCTAGGCTCACCACATATTGGACAACAAATTGCATCTTTAAATTTCTTTCAATATAAAATACAATCATTTAGGCAAGCGTGAATTTTCTTATATTGCATACCCAATGAGCATAAAGTCTTTTTAGCCTCATAAAAGGAAGGTGACATCTCATTATCATTTGGCAATATCTCTAGTAGTAGAGCTAACAAGTCTGAAAAACTCTTATCACTCCACTCCATCCATATCTTGCTTTCAAATTATACAATTTCAATAATGCAGACAATTTTGTAAATTTCTTACAACCCGGATAGATCAGTTTCTCAGCATCATTAAGCAATGATTGAAACTTAATAGGATCTATATCTGTTTCATATTGTGCATCATCAATCATTTCAAAAATATTATCATTTAAATCTAACTCATAATCATCTCTTATACTCTTCTTTGATGAAAATCCAGTAATTGGAACCTTTTTACCATGCCAAATCCATTGTTTATAACTTTGATTTATTCCAATGAAATATAAGGGTTCTTTTATTTTTTTAACACTTATCTTTTGCAAATTTCCACATTTAATACACGGACATGGAATTAAATTGGAATCTTTGATATTTTCAATAGCAAACTCCAAAAAGCTATCAACTTCCTTTCTATATTCAGTCGATAGTCTATCCGCCAATATTCATTCCTTATCCATTCTAAGTACAATTGAAAAAAAAAATAAAAAATAAACAACTGATATAAAAAACTAACTAAATTGAGTACCATAAAAAATTGTATATAATCTCGCCTATTACTAGCATTAACCAATTGAGTAACTAAACTACTAATTATAAATTAATACTCATTTCAAATTATTCTTATATTTCTAAGTACTACCAAATTCAGAACTTAATTTATTCTTAAATAGTCTCATTTGTTACAAACAATTAATTTGTCAATCAACCAAATATAACATATGACAAAATAATATCAACACAAATAATAAACTCAACTAATCCCACACAATTATAACATCATCATATCACCACAACATACAATTTCCTATATGATATCATATCTCATCCAGTTTATATTTTCCAAAATAATAAGATAAAACTAATGTGAAAGTGATATGCATAAGTCAATAAAAGAAAAAAATTTGAGAAAACATACCTCAGTTTGCTCAGTTTACTAATTCACAAGTAATCTCAGTACTCTAACTTCTACTAAAAACCTATACACAAATTAAAATGATAAATAAAATTAAAAATCTATAATCCATAATACTTTAAATTAAACATTAAATATGTAAATTTCTAAAAAACTATACAATATTCAATTAAAATTACATAAATTTGATTTAATTAACACTAAGGATAGAAATTAAAAAGCATAACCTAATATATGATTTCTAGTAAATAAACATGAAATTGGTATAAATTCATATAATACTTTCAATTTGAAACTTTTTACAACTAAATGAACTCACATTTCACCTAAAATAAATAAAAAAATAGCAACAAAATAATAACAAATTCGGATTAATTTGCTCTTAAATAGCAAAACTTGCTCAAAAATAAAATTTCTACTAAATAAATAGTCTAACTCGGTATTACAAGAGTAAAGATTATCAATGCATGCTCAAGATATTCACATTTGATAAATTAGGGTTTCCAAATATAAACTCTTTCAAATATAATCTAAAACATGAAATTTCTACAAAATAATTAGTCAAAATCATGGTTAAGACAATAGATAATCTAATTTTAGTGACAAAAACGAGTTTAAAAGCTTAAACATACCTTGTTTACCAGAAAAAATTGTGAAAATGGTGGAAGAGGGAGACTGGCTGCGGCTGGAAGTGAAGAGGGAAAATAGTGAGAAAAGTAAGAAGGAAGTAACATGGCATCATTTTTTTGGGTCTTTTATATAGGGTCCCTACCTCGACACCATATGGGTACCGAGAAAAGTATATCACGGCGCCTAATAGGCACCATAAAAGTTAAATACCACGGCGCTTTTTAGGCACTATGAAAGTTATATTCAACGGCGCCCATTAGGCGCCGTTAAAGATTTTATACCACGGCATTTTTTAGGTACCGTAATATTTCTCCGTTTATCACGGCGCTTGTTAAGCGCCGTAATAGTTAATCAATTATCACGGTGCTTCCATACACGCGCCGTGATAGTACACATTTTTAGTAGTGATTCTATTATGTAACTGTAAGAAACCTACATATAAAAGCGTTTAAATGGGATTAGGTAACCATCACATAAAAGATTCTTCTCATGCTCTATAAATAGTGGTCTTTGAGATCTTAGAAAAGAAGCAAAAAATTCTTAGAGAATTGTTATTAGTTGGCAGCTACCTCATAAAATTAGAGATAGAAATTTTTTGAGATTTACGAGTATCACATTTAGATAAATCTACGAGGGAAACTTAGAGGATTTGATTTGTTGATACTAATAGGCGAGTTTAGAAAAATGAGACTACACTCCCGAGTAATTCAGCCTACGTCAAGATCTATCAAATGAAGTGAGGTATTTATATTCTTGTATATTATAACTAATGAACAACGAATTAAAGCTGGATCTTGTACAAAGGAAAGATAGCAGAAAAATTATTTTTCCATATATTCTATCGTGTACTCTCAATATTTTGAAGACTATTTTTTCCTACAATCTCTAACTCATATCTCGAAATATAAAGTATTTATTTTTGGAGGGAAATGTCAAGGTTGAAATTAAGAGCCTTTACCAAGATAGAGAAGACTACATGGTAACTTTCTAACTTCATTTTATTGTAAAAAGATAATTGTAAAATAGATTCTTGTCCGGTCGAGTTCGCATGCTCCTAGAATTTTTTTTTTAAACAAAATGCCTCGTAAGCTAGCAAAATGAGCTATATGTTTTCTTCTTACTTAGGTACTTTAGACTCGTCATCTCTTCCAGAAGTCTCATTATCGGATATATATTGCTAGTCTTAAAAGCTCCTTGTTTTGATATAGGTTGAGCGAAATAGCAAAATGCCATACTCTGTAGCTACTTTAATCTATTCTTTTTTAAAAAATGCTACGTGTGGGGCCCATTCCTGAGCCTCGAACCGTGAGAAGGGTCATGCGGATCGCACGTGATCCCACCATCGGCATGTGGGTCTTCCGAATTTAAGGCANTCGTTTCAAAGACAACTGAGAAGATAAAAGTTTTTGGGAGAAAGGGAAGCAGAAATTTCGAGATGTTGAGAAATCGGGGTGATTAGGAATTCGTGCTAAGACTGCAAGATAAGCACAGTAGCGGTTTTTAAAGAAGGGGAGTTGGAAAGTTTTTCTGGAAACCGAACAGTCAAGAATTTTAAATTTCGAACAGATTTCACAAACGAGGAAGATGACGTATCGCCGCATCGGGAAAGGGCGGAGCCACGTGCGCCCCGCGGATTGGAGGGGCAAGAAGACAGTTTCCCCACTTGACAGATATGAATCTATCAATTAGGGAAATGGGGGCAGTTGTGGGGCCCATTCCTGAGCCTCGAACCGTGAGAAGGGTCATGCGGATCGCACGTGATCCCACCATCGGCATGTGGGTCTTCCGAATTTAAGGCAGAATCCATCACTGATCCCAAACGGTTCAATCGGTCAGACCTCGAGTCCATGACAGCTGGCGGTCTGAAGCCCCAAGGGTCTGCTGTCTAGGAACAGCGACCCTCGCCTCAACTGTCGTAGGGATCAGAAGCCCCAAGGATCTTCAGACCCCAAGGGTCTGCTGTCTAGGAACAGCGACCCTCGCCTCAACTGTCGTAGGGATCAGAAGCCCCAAGGGTCTTCAGACTGGATGCAATGGAAGACAGCCCCACGGCTCCGGACCCGGACAGGGCATTTAATGCGTTTCTGGGTAGGTGCGCGCGCAGGGACAAGCCGTCCTGACAGAACGGCGATGTGCCCAAATCTCGCTCCTGACGGATTGAAACGATAGGAGGCAGCGAAAATCAGGCCGCGGTAGCACAGAAGAGGTCACAGAAATCTCGGCCCATGATGGTTTAAAAAGATCTGGAAGTGAAAGGTACGAAAAAATATTTTTATTACTTTTCAAAAGATAGAGAAGAACACTGTTGATGATGAGAGGACTACATATATGAAAGCTACGCATTCAAAGGAGGTTAGCTTGCTTTCTTTAGTACAAAAAAACTTACAAAGAAAAAGACAGTCTGAGAGCAGAAGAAAAAGGAAGAAAACACGAAAAAGAGATAAAATTTTTAAACTGATATATTTTCCTCCTTGCTACCAAAAACGCAAAGAAAAACCACTGACTTAAGCATCGGAGAGTCTTTGCAGGTAGCCACCCCCGCCTCTCCGATCCTGCTTGGAGTTCAGAGATTTGTGAATTAGCAAGGGCACGTGAACAGTTGGAGAATCCAGCATCAGCAGTTCAAGACACGTGGACGACTGGTGTGAAACCGCTCCAACACTACGTATGCAACCACACCAAATAGTTTCTTTTTGAGAAATTGTATACTCTATAATAGGAGTATGAAACTTTGATAGACATTATCCTTTTTAAAAAATGCTATGTATGCAATCACACCAACTAGTTTCTTTTTGAGAAATTGTATACTCTACAATAGGAGTATGAAACTTTGATAGACGTTTATCCTTTTTAAAAAATGCTATGTATGCAATCACACCAACTAGTTTCTTTTTGAGAAATTGTATACCCTACAATAGGAGTATGAAAGTTTTATAAAGGTAATTTTGAAAAAAAAAATAGCTCAATTAATTTCAACTTTAAAATGAAATGACCATTCCAGTGGCTCAACTTAGAAATAAAGGATTCTTGCATTTTGGTGTAGTACCTATTTTATTAAAATCTGTGTTCTTAAGTCTTTTTTGCCTAGCTAAAATATAGGAATTAGCTTCTTTTTAAGTATTTTGGCTACTCATCAAACCTAATGTCGGATCATGCAAAGTTCAAACTATTGAATTGCCATAAAGGTGAGTAGTCTAAAATAATTGCTTATTCTAGCTATAAGACATTTCATATTAGATTTATTCTTTCATTCTGAGGGACTAAAACTAAAAGTAAAAGAATGAAGACTTGAAGTTAAAACTCATGCTCACATCAATGAGGACAATACATGATTGTAATGACAAAGACAAAAATACAAATGTGCTATAAACAGAAGCGAAGTCACCATAGTGCTCAATCATCCAATGGTCAATGAAAGTTTGAAATAGTGAGTTACATGAAGTGCTCTTACTTTTTCGTTCTTTTTGAAGAGAAATGTTCAAAAAAAGTTCAGCCTCATATTCTCTTAAACCTCTTCTGGTAAGTCTAGGACTACCTTTAACTCCATAGGAAAGATAATGGAATGGACTGTCTCTCCACGAATAAGAATTTAAAAACATTATAAAATAATAAAAAAGTAAGAGCCAAAAAAAAAAGCAAAGCCAAAAGGAAAGGTGGAGAGTCCACAATAATTGGCATCAAATGCTTATGGGGATTCGCACTGTTGCTGAATTCCAAGATCTGCAATAACCATCAATTGTTCTTTATTTAATTATTTCTTATTTCTAAAAAGTAAAAAAAAGAAAAAAAAAAATTATAACCCACTCCTCACCCTTTTTCATTTTCCTTTTCTCAGCTTCCCCATTGGTGGAGCTCTCTCTCCCTAAGCTCTAGCTATCTGTTTGTCTCTCTCCTGGAGAGGGAAAGTGATAGTGATAAACAAAATCAACCGTACTAATAGTCTACGACACCAGCTGAGCTTGACATCCTCCTCTCCGAACAGAGAAAAACGAAACCCCAAAAAAAAAATATATCTTAAAAAAATCAAAAGACGAGAAAAAAAGAAGAGAGAAAAGACGCAGCCAATTAGGTCTTCGTCGGAAAGTTGCACCCAGAAAAAAAAAAAAAAAGTAACGCTCTGTTTTAGCTTTATCTCTCTCACTCTTCCACTACCACACGTACCTGTTTGGTGCGTATAAGGTTTTGTTTTTTAATTTTTTTTTCTCTGCCATTTGGAGTTTCTTCGGTTACCCATGTTGGTGGTACGGACACGGATTAACAATGGGTTGGTTGAATTTATTGGATTTAATCTCTGAATAGTTCAGTTTTGGGGTTTTTTTTGTAGTTTTGGGAGGTGGGTTTTGCTCCTTTTGTTCTGGGTATTTTTTTTAGTCTATTTTTTTGGAGCCGTGAATTTTTGTTTGAAAATTCGGGGTTTTGTGAGCTTCTGAAGGGGTTTTAGGAACGAAAACGATGTTTTTTCAGGTGGTAGCGGAATTGAACTTCTAGTGTATTGTGTCTTGTTGATAGTTATGGCGGTGTGATGTTTAATTTGTATTGAACCGTGGAATCTACGGTTCTTTTGCACTAAGGTTTGGATTCTGAAGCTCTGGACAGTGGTTGACTGCTTTTGGGTTTTGAAGGTGTGGTGAGTTTGGGAAATTTCTGGTACCACTTTCAGAGGTTTCTTACTTTTTCATAGAAGGAAGAGTTTGGATTCAGCCGATTTGAATAACAATTTTGTGAAGGAGCTTTGAATTGATTGGTGGGGGTTATGGTTCGTTAGAGATTCTGGGGAAGTTTTAGTTAAGGAAACAAAATGGCAACTGAGTCGAACACAGGGTTTCACTGTGAGGAAACGTTGAGTTATGCTCTGAATCGACATGCGATCTCTTTTCAGTCCGGTGCCATTAACAGCACCTGCGAGATGCTTCCGATGGCGAATTACTATGGGGTGAATAGCAGTGCAGCAGCACCAGCAGGTATCGTGTTCTCGGGGAGTTCGAGCCTTATTAGCAACAATCCTGTCATTAGTCAGGCGGGCAATTCATCTAGTGGCTCGCTGCTTCTTGATTCCGTGCCAGGGCTCAAGCATGATGCAGGCTTGGCTGTTGAATGGTCTGTGGAGGAACAGTGCAAGTTGGAGAGGGGCCTTGTCGAGTAGGTCATTCAGAAATGAGTTCTTTTAATTAGCTTGTTGGAATTTACTCTATCGTCTTTACTTGCTTGTTACTCATGATTCTTATACTGCTGATCCCTAATATATTTGCCGCTGAAAAGTTTTTGTTACATGACTTTCGAAACTCTTGCTTTTTATTTTTAAAACCCCATGTACGAATCTTTGGATAGTCTCCGTGCAGAATATTTATTGATCTCGTAGAGTTGTTTTTGGTGCTGAATTGCCTGGTGTGTGTATAGTCATTGAAATTTGTACCACCACACGCATGCTGGTTCAGAACAATACTTACGGACCTCTGACTGCAATATACAGTTGATAGAAAGTCACATGATGTGCTCTCAATGCACTAATCTGCTTTTTTATTCATTTTGTGGGTGGATGACGTACGATTGATATGCTTTTAGGAGTTTAATGGCTTAAATCATTTGTTTTAGGCTTCAGTTCGTCTAATAAATGTTACGACACCTCTGATACCTTCCTATTGTGTTGAGAGTTCCTAGTTTCTTTCTACAAGTTAAAATTGCATTGGTATGAATTTTGCTTCAGTTACTCATTTTCTCAATTTCAGTTTTTCATATCTGCCAAAATCTTGTTAGATGAACCACTGTCGTACCAGGTTGTCTATATAGTAATGCTCAATGTTTTCTTAACGTGTTAAATTTTTGTTGTTTCTTGTCCCAAATTTTAGTATTTATATGCTAGTTTTGCTTTGTATATGTAGATACGCTAGTGAACCAAGCATAATGAAGTACATCAAGATTGCCGCCTTGTTGCGTGATAAAACTGTCCGTGATGTTGCGTTGAGGTGTAGGTGGATGATGGTAGGGTCTTGACTCTTTTTAATTATGCATTTTGAGTTACTTTCATTGCTTGAGACATTTGATTCGGGAAATGGATGCTATATCTTATGTCTTTTGGGTTGCTAACAGCAGTAATCTTAGTGTAGTGTCTTTTTTTCACTACCTGTTATTATGAGTCGTTTTATGTCAAGATTTTTGGGTGGGTCGGTAGTCTCACCATCTTCCATATTTGTAGTTGGTTAGTTATTTGGGTTCCTTCTACCACTTAGACTTTAGAGGTGTAAATGAATTGTGTAGAGTATTGTTAGTTGTCATGTAATGGGTTGTGTGGATTTTCAACCTCCCTCACCATGCAAACTAATTAATGGACTGCTACTATGTTGAAAACATCCATAATGGCTCTCTGTGTCCATAATCATTACAGATTGGCAATAATCCTTTATTTGTCTTTAACATGTAGCAATAATTGGTATTGTTTGATAAGTATCCAGATCATGAATGTTTGGAATTGCAGTTTAAAATTGGATTCTTTGATATTAGTTGTTAAAGAACTTACCTTTTTCACCAAGTATATAGCATTATAATCATTTTATCTTGTGAACATGATGCATGCTATACCATATTTGTGTAACATAATCTCTATGTTTTTGAGTTTAACGTGCATTATGGAAACATTTCAGAGAAAGCGAAGAAAACCAGACGAACTTATAGTGGGGAAGAAGGTGAACAATAGAAAGGTATGTTTCTGAAATTTGTACATAGAGATGTGCTGTTAGTTATCATTCATTTTGTTATCTTATCTAGTCAACATTAAGTCATCTCTTTCGATACATTTTCTCTCTCATTCATTTTGTTGTAGCTCTCATTTTTCTTTTCATTGCTATTTTTTTGAGGACAGCTAAACCTCTTTTCTTTGGTTGAGATTCTTTCGTTAGTGTCCAATAAAGTTTCATTTTTTTTTAAAAAAAAATAAGGGAAGAAGAAGAAGAAGAAAAAGTTAATGTCTATAGTCATCTACTTAAAGACCTAGGGTGGATATCTCTATAAGTTTTGATGTCATAGACTCATACTTTATGGTACCTCTAAGATTCAGCATCTAAGGACAATGATAACTGTAGTAAGGAACCAGTGGTATATGTTGAATATGTTGTTGTCGCCTGTTGGATGCTTTTGTCGATACTGAGAAAACACTGAACAGTCTAGTACAGAAGAGATCTAGAAAAAGTTAGTTCATTTTTCGATAACTAACCTTATCCTCTTGAACTATTTGCATTTCCCCCTACTGTTCTAACTAGACAATTGTTCTTTCTATGGTCAATGTATTTGTCCGTGCTTTGCCTAGTGTAATTGAATATTATATCTTATTAGTTTGGCTATAAGTAATAGGGTTGGCGAGAAGATTGAGATTTGGACATTTGATGTGCAGTGTCTTGTAATTCTCTGCAACTGTTTCAGGTTCACTAATATGGTTTAGAATGAAGTCCAATTTGATTCTAAGAACTTTTATGTTTTAGTATAGTCTTAAGACTCTTAACTCCCATATCCTGAACAAGATTTAGAATATATTGTGCCTGGTCTGTGGAGGTTATATCATCATTTATTAGAATCNTTCTGTAATTTACAGTTGGTGTGGACATATTTTACTGCTTTAATATGTGATTGCTTTGGATGGGGTCTTTCTCAAGTTTTTGCATATTCTCTTTGAAAAGTCAAGTCTTGCTAAAAGCTTGTGTATTTCGATATTTTCATTCAATTGAAGACAAGTTTGAGATATTATCTCATTGGCGTCTGTGATTAGTGCTAATCCAAGGTGCTGCCAACATAATTCTGCTTGATGCCTAGAAAACTCTTTTTTCTTCTTCACCCTCTCCCTTCTATCGCTGCACTTTGTCTCGTTTTATTTTGCACAATTGTTCATAAGTAATAATAAAGAAGTTTAGTCTTAGAAGAACAAGTGCAGACGGAATAATAATGGAGGGCAAGTTCATCGTGTTAATCTCTTCTGCTTACCTCATTGGTTTTATATTTGTTACTTTATTCTGACTATGGTCAAGCCTGATCAAATTCTTCAATTCCTAGCTTCAACTTCCCTTGGTAAAAAAGAAAAATGTAATTCATGACAAATTACATTAAAATCTGCAAATCAACCAGTCAGGGTTGAGCTTAGCTTAGCTTTGCCTAGCTTATCCTTTCTTTTTTTTCTCCCTCCCCCCCCCCTTCTCTCTTAAGCACTGTTCATGGGGAAAGTTATTATAATTTGAAATTCTACACCTCTTTGCATTCAACTGATTAATTTTGAAGAAGATAAGCTGTTTAAATTAGTTATGTTTGGGTGATTCATGAGGGGTAGTCAAGTAGTCAGCATCATGGTATGTCCAGTAGGTGGGAGAAAGAAGCTCACAAAGCTTTTTAGGTGTCCTAGTAATCATGCTCAGGAAACCTTGGGTTTGCAGGCCAAAACAGCTTGCAGTACTACTAAAAGAAGAAATTGGTTATAACAATTAACAACCCAAGGACAAGCCTAAATAGCCAGCGAACAAGGGACATCAATGAATGGGAAATACCAAGATACATAAAGAAATAATGCTTGTTTTTCAAATTCTATCTTAAGAGAAGATATAGGTAAAGATCATGCTGCAGATTTTGTTCCTGAAACTACTAGCCAACATCTGGATAAAAAAAAAAGTAAGAGGAGATCGAAGCATCGGGAGCAGCATATCATGTTGAAAGCAAGACAGCAGAAGAAACTTCCGCGAAGAAGTGGTCAGAGATGGAACCCCAATTCATTAAATAAGAAATGTAGTCTCTATTAATAGTTAGAAGCCCTTGAAGAACCATTGGGGTGCTATGTCTTTGTGATCAAAATTCTGTCTAAACTTAAAAGTGTAGGACATAGGATGCATGTCTTGTCGGGGTCCTTTTCTTGATGTTAATGACTAGCAATTTATTTGTCCAAAGAAAAAGGACTTTACCATTTGTATTTCAATTCCTAAAATTTCTCTGACAATCTGGATTTACTTGCACAATGTTGGAATATTAAATTGTACATTTTTACAATCAAAATGGAGATCTTGACAACCATATTTTTATTCTTGCATGATTTTGACCCTGGATGCTGAAGTTGTTATAAAACATAGCATAAAAGTTTATTTTTCAACTCAATTACATGAGTCTGAATACCATAGAGGGGTTCCTGTTTTAATTTATTGAATCATATAATTTCTTTAGGATCTATTGTTGATTGAAGAACCAGTATTCTAAAGATCATGCTTCTTCAGGATAAGCTCGTGGAGACATCTTCAAAGACAAATTTAGCTTCAGTTCCAGCCTTCGATGTGGCTGGATATCCTTTTATAATGAATCACGTGGGCCAGAGTGAATGCTTGCCTTTTAAAGGTTAGTTGTGGTCTCCGTTGTTGATTGCTGTTACAGTATCTTATCTTTTTCTTTATCTTTTTTTTTTTAATTATTATTTTTTATTTTTTCTGAGTTTCTGTTATTAGTTTTTCTGAGGTATTTCTTCTCTGGTAGTCTCAGGAATGAGTGGCGCAGCCAAGCACCTGCTGGAACAAAATGCTCAAGTTTTTAGTCAAATTACAGCTAATCTGTCTACATATAAGGTAAATACAATCTAGCCATTTCTTATGTTGATTCTTTATCGGCTAATATGCTCAAGTTGTTGAAGTAAAGGATAAAAGCGATATGTTGCAAAATAATTCTTTATCAATTGCTTTTTCAATGTATCATGCCCCGGGCGTTAAATTTCCTATGCATACATGAAATTGATCTATTGTGGCAGTTTAGTTTATTACTTAATATTGCCAGAATAAGTCGCTCTTCATTCAAATCAGAAAGGATAAAAAGGAAAAATTTTAAATTAGTAAGAGGGTGTATCTGTGCACAAAAAGAAGTTAAAAAGCACTAGGAAACTAAAAGAATATGAACCAAAAGGGATATTTGTCTGCATGAAATCACGAGCTTAGTACCAACCACAATCTCTATGAGGTGCTATTTTGTACCTTCAGAACTGTTTTGGAAGGACGTCTTTTTTCTTTATCTCCTTTATAAAACAAAGTGTTGAAAAACGTCTTTTGTAGCTGCAATGTTATGTCTCTCAAAAAATCTTGCAGCTTTCTAATCTCTTCCTACACTTCTTTGACATGATACGTAAGTACTCTTTGACACTTGCTTTTCATAGATGATAGAACAAGTGTGGTGTGCCTCGATGTTATACGGCTAGCAAATCAACCTTTATGATGCAATAGAAAACCCTGTCACTGCAATACAGGACAATAGATAGCTATTAATAGGAGATTAAATTGTATACTTGTGCCTCTTTCATGCCACTGCATTCAGCAGAAGCAAGTGGGATTGACAGGCATTCTAGCACTTGTACTTACAGAACCCAGTTAGGAACCAAGTATTAGTCAATTAAGAAATATATAACTATAAAACATCTGTATCTCAATTTCTGTTCCCTAATTAACCTTGAAAACTATAATACGAAAGACTAATATTTAGTATAAAAAGTAAAATGCTGATACTGTTTAATTTTTCTAGTAACCCTTAAACTTGAGCTTGATAAGAAATGGACCAAAGTACATTAAGCTCAAAGTGTAAGCAGGTGAGCACCCCTTCTTGTGCACAGCTACTTCACATCTGGATGTCTATGCCTCGGGATATTTTAATTGTCACTTATGTAGTATCTTTCTAAATCTTTCAGCACCGGAATACATCTAGTTAACTTCATAGGATATATTTTCTTAATAATATGAATGCGATCTTTTCTGAAAACAGCATTTTATTATATGATCAATATTTTTCAACCCTTGAGGCCTGATATTTTATTTCATCACACAGTTACAGGACAACATTGACCTCTTTTGTCGAACGAGGAACAACATAATATCCATCCTGAATGAGTATGCAGATGATCTTAATTTCTTTACGTAAATTATACATTCTGCTAAGTACCTTTCTTTTTGCATCTGGGCTTGGGATTGTGAGTAGTTTTCTTGGTAAAATAACATTGCTCTTTATGTTGTTGCAGTATGAGACATATGCCTGGCATAATGAGCCAGATGCCTCCGCTTCCTGTAACCATTAATGAGGATCTTGCAAATAATATTTTGCCTAATTCAATTTAGGTAAGCTCTCATGTGAATGACTTGCGGAACTCGTACTGTGTTTGTGCACACTAGTGCACATGCTTATAAAAGCAGGGGCAAGGGAGAGTTGTGGAAAGGGGAAGACAATGTCTTTTCCATTTTTCATGTAGGTTTATTAACTGCTCTTTGTTGAAGTCCTTCCATATGAACTCACAAATTTGAAGTATTTCTTCTCATAATCATGTGCCAAGTTGTTGCAATGCAGCATCAATTATGCCTTTCTTTTGATGTTTAATCTTTGTGAATAATCTGTCTAGAAATTCATACTTCCAGATCAGCCAGATTTTCTTTTTTCTTCTGCGGTTGATTTTGCATTTGGGTTGTCTTTAGGTTCATTGGTTCTTGTCATGTTGGCTGCATATGAATAATAATGCACTACAAATTTGGATGTAAAGAATTGATTTATTACCAATGCAAGAAGACAAATGGCTGACCTTGATGGGTGCCTAATTGTTGAGCTTCTCAGAGGAAGATCTCTTGCAAGAGTCTCAATTGTTGTGGTTGTCGTTTTTTTTTTTTTTTTTTTTTTTGGGGGGGGGGGAGCGGTTGGTTGGTTTGAAGTTGCATGCACTTAAGGAGCTTTTAGCTTATCTGAACTCCTATGATTCTGGGGCATCAAAGTAGTCTTTTGGTCTAGTGCTTTCTGGCTTATTTGTAATTGTCTTAACCTAGATGTACCGCTTGTTGTATAAGTAAAATTATTTTGGGCAGAATATGAGTGACATATGTACATGAAGTTGCTAATGTGACTTATGTTGGTTACCTTGGTGTAATTCAGTGCCTTATTTTGTTGGACTTTATTGAGTCCATCCAAAGTTAACATGCGTGTCCCCTAGTATTATATCTTGTGATTATATTGATATTGAAGACAGATCAGTCAACACGTAGGCTGGGATGGGGCAAGACCCACAATGGCCATGGTGGCCTAGTATGGGCTGGCCATTTTATGGCAAAGATTCATGTTTTAATTTTTATAAAGAAGAGAGAAAACTAGATGGAAGATTAATTTTTTAAATTGGTTGAAGTTGATGTGTATGTTTTAAAAGTTATAATTAAATGTTCATTTTTTTTAAGTTTTAGTTGTGGAATATGTTGTATTTCTATTTTTGTCATTAAGTGAGTTGGATATTTAGTTATAAACTTTTGAACTTGGTCCGATATTAAGTTTTAGACCAAAAATTATTCTACTAATTAATCATGCTGAAAAGAGAAAATTAGAAAGAGAAACAAAGTGTGTTTTGTAAGTGTACTTTTTTTAGTAACTTATTATAATCGATAAATTGGACAATTTTTGCTATGGGACTATATTTTTATAGCAAAATGATCATTTAGATCAGATCCTTAAACTAAATTGAATTTTAGGGAGAGTTGGATTTTAAGGGAATATAGCAGACAAGGTTTTAAAAAGTTTATTCGGGTTTGCTTTAGCTTGGCTAGCCTTAAGCCTTGACTTAAGGTAATAAAAAATCTCATAAAATTCATGAAATCATAGAAAAAAAGAGGAAACTCATAAAAATAAAGGTCTTACATAACAATATAGTAAAAAGACATGATTGCATAACAAAGTTATAAAGTTCATGAAAATTACTAGTAAAATAATTCATAAAATCAAAAACTAAAGTCATTAAAACCATAAATCTTAATATTAATAGCATAAGAATAAAACGTAGAAGTCTAAAAATGATTTTCTAACTCAAAGCCCTAGAAAGTCCTAATTCTCATTATTATCATCATTATTAAGGATCTTCAGAAGAATCATCATTTTGAATAGTTCAATCATCTTCTCCTTTATTCTCATCACCATATTCAAATTCTTCTTCATCATCCAAATTCGTCAGTGCTTTTTTTTTTTCCCTACATAATATATGAAGATAAATAACTTATAATATACATAATACTAGAATATAGTAAAGTATAATTTATACCTAAATGTACTTATATAATTGATTATTTGATAAGATTTTGACAATAAATTATCATTGATGCGTTGTTTCTCCTTTTTTTTATCTTAGTCAGTCTTTTGGAACTTCCACTCACATCCTCTTCATCAATTGCCTCATCCAAATCAATTATCCTAATTTCTTTATCATCTTCATCATTCATGTTTGCCACCCACTTCATCATCAGAAGATACATTTTCAACCATCAAAGGATCTTCTTCTTCCTTGCGTGATTGTGCCTTCATAAATTTGTACTTCAATTTTTTGTTGTATAAAATATAGACCAAAGTATTCATTCTAGTCATGGTTAGGCGATTTCTTCTCTTTGTATGCACTTGATTGAATGTACTCCAATTATGTTCACATGCCGATGATGAACAAGCATGACCTAGGACTCTTATCACAAATGTTTTTAGTTTTGGAACTTCATCTCCAAATTGATTCCACCAATCAACTCTATGGTAAAAAAAGAGAAGAAATTGTACAAATAACTCTTATGTCTACAATATTAAAGAGAAGCATACTATAAGTCAAGTGCATCCACCTAGTTGACGTGTTTAGTATGATCCAATGGTTGCTTTAAAGCCAAACAACTCTCGCTTGTATATATATATTCATCAAGTTGTTCATCGACTTTTGCATAGGCGGTTGGATTTGGTGTAAGTCTATCTATACATTTGTACAAGCCTAGCTTAATCTCTGGATGCTCAAAACAATCAGGACTCCATCTAAATCGAGGACTTAAGTAATATGCAGCAACATGTAAGTGGCGATGCAATTGTGGATCCCAATTGTAGTCAATAATATCCTAAATTTCCTTATAAACGATTAATCTCCATCTAAGTTCTTCATAATTTTTTCTTTTGCCACATCCATAGCACCATAAATAAATCCCATTGTAGGTGTCTTCTCACCATCAATTGACCTCAGGACTTCTACTAGAGGCTTTGTGGTTTTAATAGCATAAACCACACTAGGTCAAAATATTCTACCATTCATAACAACTTTCCACGCTGTTTTCCCTTCAGATTTTTTTGTCCATGCACGTGTTGACCATTGTTGAGAAATAAACATCACTTGTAAATGTTGTTTCACTTGATACGAGCTTTTTGAAGTCAAAAAGCGGTGGCAAATCGTGTAACAGTTGGTCGAACAATTTTCTCTTTGCAAACTTTCTCATTAGGCTCAAAACTCATTAATGGTTAGAGATATAGTTGCTCACTTTCTTTGCCTTATTCAACGCATTTTTATATTATGGCAATTCTTTGATCCTCTATTCCATTAAGAGATTCCCAACTGCCTTTTATACACTTACATTATCAGTTATCACTTGAATAACAAGATCTTCTCTAACTTCTCAACAACATCATCAAGCAATTTGAACAAGAAGTTTTCATCTTTTATACAATCTGATGCATCAATTGTTTTCAAAAAAAAAAAAAAAAACTATCACATAATGATTGTTAATAAGGGAATTGATCAGGTCTCTATTTCTACCATCTGACAATAGCGGAACTCCTATCCTCTTTCGTTCCTCATTCAATATCCATGTTCGCATCACATGCATAGTAAGAGCTTTCAATCCTCTACCATAATTTCCAAAAGATCGTACCATGTTGAAATATGAAGGACTTCTTGCGGCATTTATTGAGATTCCATTCTCAAAAAAGAATCTTCCAATGTCTAAACGAACTTGATTCAGTGCTCTTTCGTGGTGGCTAGAGTAATCGTTTTTACAATGGCACTGGGTGATTTTTCATCATCATCTTCATCCAAATCAACAACAAACGGATTCATAGGTTCCCGAATTCCTCTAGAGGAAAGGCTGGTACCATGCGTATAAGAATTCATATCTTCAAATTGAGAACTACTGCTCCCGCTACTTAAATAAGCTCCTGAGTTCACCATCTCATCAAATTTTCTTTGATTTAAATGCTTCAAATCACATGTAGTCAAGCATATCTTGTTTAGTTTCTTGCAGTACTTTAGGACATGATACTACATTTTCACGTGTCCTCTAAGATGGTCTCTCAACCTCTTAACACCACCATAACCTTCTACAAAGCTTACACTTTAGGTAAACATATCATTTTTTCCACCTTCTTTTGGAACAGTAACTTGAACTCTATATTTCCATGCAAGACCATTTCTTTGGCCCTCTTACTTCCACCACTAACCCCAATCTCATCATCTATAGAACTTCTAACCATTATATGCTACTTTAATCAACAAAAAGTGGGAAAAAAATATAGCTCTAAATCAATAACTCAATAGTAAAGTAAATAATATACTAGTGATGAGACACTGAAATCAATAACTCATAATATATGAAGATTTTTTTAGGCTGTAGTTGACACTCACCAATCAACGGAGGAGTAGTTGTCGTTGGTATTTCAAAGTGAAGAAGAAGAAAATTATTGGAAAAGAGAAGAAGACAAAGAAGCCAAGATTCTATGAGGAGTGAAGCCACTAACTCTCTATTAGAAGAGTGAAGAGGAAGGTGCCTATTCTTTGTTGAGTCTCTATTCTAAGAGAAAGAAGGAGAGGAAGAGTGAAGTTGTCGTTGGAGATAGGAAAAATGGCTGCAACTGCAACTGCTTCAGATTATAGTGAATGAGTCTGTTTTTCTTCTTAGGATTTTAGTTCTAAGTCTAAAAAGTTGGGTCTAAGTAATTTGTCCAACTAAACTAGTGAAAAAGGCTCAATTAAACTAAGAAAAATGCGCAGAACATTTAAAAAGAAGACACATGTTAGTTGGGCCTAAAAAATTGGCCTTATTGAAAAAGTCCATATTAGGGCTGCATGTACGAAGCTTAAGTCTCATGCACCTTTATTGATGAGGCTTAAGCCTCTCAGAGGCCAACTAAAGCATAGCTTCAAAGGCGGTTCTCCTCCGTCGTCTCAAGACGCATTTCAGATACCTTTTAAAACTATGGCAGGAGAAAAAATAAGAATAGTTATTTTCTAGACCAAATTCTGATCAAATAGTTGTTGAGTCTAATTTAAGTAGATTTGAGAATCTTGAACTTTTATTTGATATAACCACAAGCCAAAGGTGATCACTGCTAGAATTTAAGAAAAAACAATCCAAAATTTTATTGGATACAACCCTGAGGTTTTTATCTAAAATAAAAACTCTCTCTTAGATGTTTATTTTAATATAAAATATTTATATGTTTCATTATATTTTCTAAGAGTTAACTACAAAAAAATACTCCCATGTCTGGCCTTTCTACAATAATGGGAGTTAATAAAAGAAAAGAAAGATATTTTACATGATAAAATAATGTGAGTTAATTTAAAAAAAAAAAGATATTTTAGAAGTAAGAATAATATATATATATATAATACAAAATAGCTTCTTTTTTTTATGCATATGGTGGAACAAAATTTAAAAAGTACATACTAGATTTAGCATATCATCCAAAATCCAGTATTAGCACAAATTTTTGTTCATAAGGTATTGGAAATGATCTTTGTCTCCTAGACTAACCAAAATGCTATCCTAATCCATAATCCTTGGATTCATACTATTTTGAGTTAATAATAGTAGTGGTCCATGTATTATATTTATTATGCCACTTTGGCTTATACATTTTTAATTTACATAGCAATAGTCTCTGAATTATGCAATTGTTATAGTTATGACCCCTTTGTCACAAACTATTAGTTTTTTAACAGAAAAATAGTCATAGAAAAAGTGTATAATTAAGAATTATTTACTTCTATAAAAAGTGAGAATCTCATTTTCAACCATAGTTATCAAACTGTATGCTTTGCACATGACTCATTTTTGTTAAAAACTTAATAGTGTGGAAAAAAAAATGATCCTTGCTACAATAATTACATAAATCTTAGTAGTCTATTATCTAAATTGAAAATTTAGAATCTCATTCTTGACTATAGTTACCAAATTATGTATTTTGTAATAATTTATTTCTATTAAATATTCAAACTTTTGTGACAAAAAGGTTATTGATGTAACAATAACATAATTTATAGACCATTATTATATAAATTGAAAGTTCATAAGCAAAAATAGTACAATGAGTATAATTTATAGCAATTGCTATTATTAACCCTACTAGTCTAAAATATATCTAAAATACTTCAACTACCAACACAACACACTATTCATGTGAGTGAATAGAAATGTAGCATTCTTTACAGAACATAGATGGTCAGGTTGACATGTAATATGCAATTTTTGGTTAATTATTGGTTGAATTAGTGAATAGCAAACAAAAGTAGTTGATAGCTCTAAATTGACTAGGGTGGCAATTCGGGTTATGATACAACGACATGACACGAACACGATACGATTTTTTACTGGTTAGAGTAAAAAAAAAGGGTGCAGGTCAAAATTGGATCGACCCGCGTGACACGAATAAAAAAATGGGTCGAGTTCAGGTCAACCTGTTTGACCCATTTGACCCACCAAAAAATATACATAATTAAATTATAAAAATATTTTTTATTTAATTTGTTTATGGTTATTATTATAAATATATTGTTTAGGATTATAAGTTATTAGTTACATCTATAAATTATCCCTACTTTATTTGTTTTGAAATGAGACAATAATATACTTAGAAAGGGAATATATAAGTAGAAAAATATGAGTCATAATGGGCTGGTGTATCAAAATCGGGTTGACGAGATAAAATTGGATTGTGAGTTACGTGCTATTCATCAAAGTAGGTTGTGTGGATTGGGTTCGGGTCAACCCGATTTAGGTACGGGTTGGGTTAGTGTTGACATTTTTCTGACACGACAGGTCACGGGTCGAGTTTAGATTGACATAATTTGTGTATGTATTAGACTTCAACCCGGCACGTCCAACCTACCGACATAAATTGTCACTCCTAAAATTAACAACGTTTACATTTCTATGCTCAAGCCATGCACATGTTTTTTTTTTTTTTGGAAAATTATCACTAAAATGCCTTCTGTTTTAGGAAAGTATGGAAAAAAAAAACCTTATATCTATGGAAATTCAAAATAAGTACCTTTTATTTAACGAAAATTATCACTAAAATACTTTATGCTTTTAAAAAGTATGAAAAAACCCTTGTATTATTAAAAATTTAGAATAAATACATTCTATTTAAATTATCATATCATTTGATACCTTTTACTGGTCAAAGGCTTCAAAAAATTAGTAAAATATTTTTTTTACCCATATTATATTATTTTAAGAAAAATACCACACTTGAAAATGAAAGAAGATACAATACACATAGTCTAAAATCTCTTAAAAAAAATACTCTTCTCTCCATTGTTGTTGTACAAATCTAGAAAAGAAAAAAAAATATAAAATTTTTGAAAATTTCATAAAAGACAAAATTTCCAAAAATTTTAGATTTTTTTTTGTTTTTTATACTTGTGCTTCAACTATGGAGGAAAGAGTTTCTTTTTAGACTATATATATATATATATATATATATTCTCTATTCATTTATTTTCAAGTGCAGTGTGTACATTAAATTAATATAATAAAGGATACAATATTAATTTGTTTGATTTTTTTGAAATTTTTGACCAGTTAAAGGTAACAAATGGTATGATAATTCAAGAAGAAGGTATTTATTTTGAACTTTTAATAATACAAGGGTTTTTTTTCACACTATTTTAAAACATATATCATTTTAGTGATAATTTTCGATATTTCGATAAATAGAAAGTACTTATTTTGAATTTCTAAAAAGATAAGATTTTTTTTTCACATTTTTTCAAAACAAAAGGTATTTAGTGATAATACAAATTGTATCTTTGCCCCCTAAACTATTTCTCTTTAAAAAAACACCCCCGAACTATTAGATTATGAAAAAAATGCTCTATCTGTTATTTTCCATGACAGAACAGTGATGTGTCTTCTTATTTAAGGTATTGAAGATAGTTTTGTAATAAATTCTTTGCAAATAGAAGACAACATTATGGACAGAATATAACAAAAAAGACTAGTTTTTAGCTTTAATGAAGGTTTGGGGACTAGTTTTTTGGAGAAGAGGACTACAATGTGAAAGGAAAAATAGAAGAATTTGACGCCTAATTTAAAGATATATAGGTAAAGATATTAAATATGACGATAAAAATTTCAACTAATTTTGTTTTGGGATGACACGTCATAATTTCGCCGGAATTATGCACAAAAGCCAACAAAAAGGGAATTTTCTACACAATCAAATAAGGAGTTCTTACAAAGAAAAATAGTTTAAGAGATAAAACTCTGTATAGACAATAATTCAGGAGGTAAAAATGTAATTTATCCTTTTTAAAATTAAAAAAGATTATGTGAAAAGAGCATAACATTCTCGTATACTTGTAGGGTAAAATAACAATCTCAAATATTATATATTTGACATATCAAAACAACGTATAACTCAATTACTGTAATAAGATTTCCTGATAATTGTCATGATTGCCTACCTAACATCCAGCCTAACTTTTTAAGTTGGTCGTGTCTATTGTCTAGTTGGTCCGTGCACAATTTATTTTTTAAAAGTACAAAAACTTCTCTTAATCAAATCGAACAAATAATATCAGAACTTTGATGAAAATATTTATTCCTAGTTCTAGAAATTATAATTACAAAAATATGGGACTGAAATTAAATATGAACACGTATGATTTGGATTTTTTTATGAAAGGTTCTTTTAATTTGACATAAAAATTCTTGTGCACTTAAAATTCATAAACTTTTTTATGTATCTATAATACTATTAATTTGAAAAATTCGTGTATAAAGAATACGCTAATAAAATTCTAAAATTTGGCTAATATAGAACGATTGTCACCTAATTTAATTTAATTAGTCAAAAATTATATATATATATATATATATATATATATATATATATATATATAGATTTGAAATGGTTATTGCATATACCATATATACAAAATCAATTAATACCAAATAATTCAAAACAAAATCAATTGTACATGAAAAATAATAACAAAAAAAAATCTTTCAGAACAAATAAAAAAAAGGTTTCATTTCAAAGAAAAATTAAATTGAGGAAAAGTATTTTATTCGGCTGAAACATATATTCGTAAATGTACAAGTGAAAAATATGAATACTTTTAAAAGTTTGACAAAAATTACATAATGCAGATACAATCGAAAAGGGTCCCATTCCGTTTATTTTAATTTTTTACCTATCTATGGCTAATTCTTTTTTAGCTATTGGATCATTATCTAACAACTATAATGATTTGAATAGTTGGAAAAAAATAAACAGATACCATTTAATATTCTTTCTCTCACTACTTTTTTACTATAAGAATACATATAAGAAGAATTTTAATTGAGTAAAATAATACTTATAAATAAATTAAAAAATAATACAAACCAGGTTTGTCACGACCCAAAACCCCGGTCAGTGGCAGAAGGGAAATTTCACAAAGGTAGGAAATTCCTTGTTTTATTTGAAAAGTGTAAAAAAAAATTTAGTTTGATAAATAGTCCATTTTAATAAAATATTTGGAATTTTATCCCGTGAACCACTCCTACAGTTCGTATACATCATTAAACATAGACCGAATAATAATTTAAAAATGCCAAATCAAATATAAGTCCAAACATCACCATCATCCATAACGAAACTCAAATCCCAAAATGGCATATATAAGTTCACAGACAAAATAGAAAGTAATAATCTTGGTTCAATGCTAATACAAAACTCAAATAGTCCAAACACCACAACAATAAGCTTTTAGCATTACCAAGAAATGAACTACAGTCAAGATGACCTCTTACTTCTTTTGATCACCAAGATCGCACTGAACACCAGCTGAGGAAGAAGGTAGGGAGGGTGAGCATAAAATGCCCAGTAGGAAAAACAAATACCTCGATCGAAAATATTTTAGTGATGGAAAATTCCTTCATGGTTAGTTTAGTCCAAAACATACATACATATATATATATAATCCAAACCGGGAGCCAATATATATAAAACAGTGTAATCAAAACCATCACTCCATATGCACATGACACAAATCAACCCATACCCATGAGCTCACATCCTCTCATCTGTGGAAACCCAGGATGATGGCACTAAGTATGCCTAACAGCCTGCCTAACACCTAAGCCCATACCCAGAGGGGACACCCATGTGTCGCCTACCAAACCTGGAGGGACAACCGAATTGCCTACACCTACCAAATAAGGAGGTAATCAGAAGTAACAAAACCCCGCGAGGGTTTATAGACTCTACACTGACATTGGGGCATGCAACGCCACACTGTAAACCCACGATGCTAACACGGTGCTCATGTATGATCCTATGACACGTGCAATACAGAACTGAAGTGTGAAAATAATCATGCTCGAGTATTTCAATGAAATCGGCATACTAGGTTTTATAGGAAAACGGACAGCATAATGACCTTATTTTTAATATATCCAAAATAACATGTACTCAGAAAACTCCCAGAGCAGTATAATATATATACATCATACAATCAATTCTCATCACAGATGTTTAAATAGTCTAAAAATTATGTTTGTTCTCATGTATCGCAGAAAATAAGTTTTATTCGAAAACGATATAAAACAAAAGTAATTGAGTCCCTAGTTCGAATAGCGATACCATGCTATTGAATCCTTAAGGTGTCATTGACGATCGTCCGGAAGGTCGAGAATCAATTTTAAGCCCTCGATCGTCCTCTTGCAAAAAATCAACTTCTTAACGGAGCTTCAATTCCATAAACGGACCTCTTCACTGAATTCATAGCATCCAAAATTGCTAGGTTAAACATATAACTTATCTAATTCGGGTCCGGGCCCATACAAGGCCAGTGGCACATAAATCGAGGTAAATCTCTACCGTCTGATCTCAATTTCCGTGCCGGTTACCAAATATAGGCAATATATATATATATATATATATCAAACTTTTCTATTTTCCAAATACAATCCAAAAATGACAATAAAAACACAATCCAACGGCCGAATCAAAAAGTCAACTCAAGCTTAAAATATTCTAAAAATAACAACTTTTAATTCGGGCATTATGGGGTTAACATAAATATACCTTGAGCTTCCTCTCGACGAGACGAATCCAACAAGTCCAGTTTAAGGTCGAATGGTAGCCAGAATCGTTGCTGACGACGAAAACTCCTCTGCAACCACTTTCTCTTCTTCGGCTACAGTGGGCTTCTTCGACGGCTTCTAATGGTCAGTGACGAGCTCGACGCAGTACTGGCGAGGTCCGCTAGCAGTCCCTACAGTTGGGCAGTGGCTGGAGGTGGGGCGGCTCCCCTTCGATGGTGCGCGGTCGAGAGGCAGAGAGAGAAGAGAGAGAGAGGGAAATAGGAACATGGTCACGTGGCTCTGTTTTATGACGCAGTACAACTTTTTAAAAATTGTACATAAGTCTCTAAATTTTCAAATCTCTATCAATTCTGTCCTCCCAATATTGCAATTCAGTCCTTCTACACAAAACTTTTACAAATTAATCCCCCTATTATTATATCCAGAAAATTGGTAAAATATCCAAATTATCCTCCTAAAATCTGGGTTTTTACAAGATTGGTCCCCAATTGAAAAATAAGTTTGGACAAATGTATCTTTTCCCTCTCAATTATAAGAATTGTATACTTTTGCCACCTCCTTCGAACTTTTTTCCATTATATTTGTGCCCCTGTATTATTTATTTTGTATAACTTGACGAAATTACACGTCAGTTTTTCTTTTTTTTTTTTTTTTATCTTTCAATTTTTTTATATATTTTTTAAAAAGGAATGAGTATAATAGGGATTTTTTTATTCTCTATCGATAGGGAAATCAATTTTGACCTTTCGAAGTTAATTTAACGATTATAATTAATTATATTAGAACTTATTCCAATATGAATTAAATAATAACATCTATATTTGTAATTGTCAGATTGAAATCTAAACGGTCAAATTTGGATTCTCTATCGACCAAAACGAGTGAGCAAGAGAGAGACGGTTATTTTCTTTCTCTTTTTCTTCTGATTTTTTTTAAAAAAAAAAAACAAATAGCTAAAATTATACTTTTAGAGGTATTTTAGTAGAGTTATATTTTTTTAACAATTAGAGTTTGGGTTATATGCTTATAAATAGCTCTCGTTTGGAATATTTTTAATGAAATTTCTTTTGGTCTTTTGGTTACATAGTAAAAAAAATATTAATAATAAAAAATCCGGGAAAGAGAGAAATACAAAAAAATTATTAAAAAAAAGTGCAAAAAAAATCGTTTCTCATTCAATGGTCCTAATTTCAGTGCCCCTTCATTTAGTTTTGTCTTAACCCTTTTGTCTTTTCTTTGTTCTTGCTTCAAATTTCTCCAAAAAATTGATTTTCCTAGCTTTGTTGTTCTCCTATCTTCAAAGGACCTCGACGAATTGGTGACCCATATTTTTGATTCATTATCAATTCAAAAATAAAAATGAAACAAATGAAAACAACTATATATGTCCATCATCAAATATTGCCCAAAGACTCAAAAATTCAAAAAGTAAAGAGAGTTATGAAGTGAATTTCAGATTTTCTATCATTTTTCCTCTTTACTTTAATATTAAAGGCAACCCATGATCCAGTAAGAGATTTATTTGTGCCGTTCAAAACAAAGTAAGTAAAAAAGAAGGGGGAAAAAATTAAGAAAAATTAAGTACTTCTATTCTTAGATTAGTGGTCCAAAAAATTAAAAGAAGCGGGCTAAGAAAGAATTTGCAGAGCTTAAACCCATAAATGAGAATCCATCTCAAAGATTCCTAGAAATATATCTAAGCATTCTGAAATTATTTCATTTTATGGGCAGTGATCCATAAACTGAGGGGGAAAAAAAAGGTAGGAATAGAAGAGTGTTTAATATTCGAAATAGTTCTCATTCTCAAAATCTTTTTCCTTTATTGATTCTACTTTTTCTTTTAAACAAAGCAAGCCACTTCATGAATGGGTTTTGGGTTTGAATGATCTTCACCGAGGGAGGTGGTAGCAGGGCAGAGATGAGTTTTATTATGTATGATAAGATGTATTATTATTAGATGAATCCAACAATTTAATCACTCCACGTTCTAATCAAACGGTAGAAAAGTTGAGCCCCATGATGCCTTTACTACGCACGGCCCTAGAATGGCTTTGCTCACGAAAAAAACCTTTTATTTGTATTTTACTATTAAATCTTAATATCATTTGGAATTCTCAATTTTGAACCATTATATTATTAAAGTCTTTATTCTTTTTTCGGTAATTTTTGGCTCTCTAAACTTATAATTTGGTATCACTTTAATCCTTTTTAACAATTTCTGTTTAGCATGTTAAATAACACGTGTTGTATGTGTGATCCATTGTCCAAGGGAATTAGGTGGAATAAAAATATGGGGAACATTTTTGGTTGTAATTTTCAGTCATAGAAACAATCTTGCCATTTAACGAACAAAGAACATAGGAATTCCAATATAAACTGCTATAAAGGATATATAGAAGTTATCACATCTTTCTGCCAGTTTGGGGCCAAAAAAAACATATTGTAAAGGGTCAAAGTGAGAGCTTCTTTTCCTGGATTTCTATTCCACTCAAAAAATGCCAACGAAAAAAGAACCGCCTTGGTTAAAATTCAAACAATATTTCAACTAAATAGTGGTCAATCAATCAGTTTCAAATATTTTTCATCCAAAAAAAAAAAAAATCAATATCACACATTAATATGGAATTTATGATGAATGGAGATTTTTAAGAGTAAATATAATAGATAAAGAAAATTAATTTTGTGAGGCAAGAATTGCAAAATGCATAATAAAACCCACCAAAATTTTCAGCTTCGAAATACAGGAAAAACTTTCTTGACGACCATGAAATCCATTTACAACCGATTACATAATGTCATTTTCATCAAACAGTAGAAATACTTTTGCATTTAGAATCCAAAACCAAATAGCACTAAAAGCTAAAATAAATAAATAAAATCACCAATTGTGGGTAAGAACAAAGAAAGCCCATAACTTGGTTCCTTGAGAAGCCCAGTTTAAAAGGCCGAATAAAATACGCCAGCAAAGAAGAATAATGTTGAAATGATAATGGATTACCTGAAGCTTGATTCCGCCTAGTTCCCTTGGCCAATGAATCACGTGCAATGCAGGTGATATTTAACAGCCAAAACAAACGGAAAGTTAGAAGGAGGACTAACGTCGTACGAAATTGTAAATTGGGAGAGAGTTATAAAATAAAGAATAAGAACTTAAATAATACGTGGCTGGAAATTGGAAACTCAAGTAATATTAACTCCGGACTTAAATATACGATCAAAATTAGAGTTTAAAATTATTGTAAAAATATTTTTTATTTTTTAATATTGATATCAATAGAATTAGAGTTTAAAATTATTGTAAAAATATTTTTTATTTTTTAATATTGATATCAATAGATTTAGCAAGAAGGCAAACCTATAGACAAAAAATGATAAGTAATTTTTTAGGAATCCAATTATAACAATATTTAAACACATAAAAATTCATGTTTTAAATTTTACACTCTAATTTCAAAAGTTAAAAACATTCTCCTTCAATAATTTTAAGTAAAATTTTGACGATTTATATGAATCTAATAAGACTTGATAAAAAAATATATAAATAAAAAGTTTTATTTGATATAAGTAAAAATATACGGGTGTTTTAGTAAAAAAGCAAAACATGATTTTTTTTTCCTTTTAAAGTATTATGTATAATATTGTGCAATACAGTCATTAAAAGGATGTAACAACAGAGCCACCCTAGGCCCAGGGAAGCATATGCCCCCTATCGACTTTATACAAATTTGATTTTTACCCTAATGTTTATAAAAATATTCAATTATATACCAAATTTGCTCTTCTCTAAATTTTGAAGATTTAAAATTCATCCAAATATCTCATAAAAAATTTGATAATGCTCCTCATTTGTCCCATTAAATTTTATAATTTTAAACTTTATTTATATTGTTATGAAAGAATTAATTTTTTCCACACTTATATGAATAATTTTTCTTTGGACCTCACTTCAAAAAATCTTTTTAATCAAATGTTAGTCCATATTGATCATATGTGTTTTAAAGTTATCATTTTTAGATTGCCTTAAATTATATTACTCAATCATAAGTCCATTTTAAGAAAACATATATAGAGCAAAATAAAAGTTTAAAAAATTATATATATATATATATGTAATTATTTTTATTTTTTTCCACCACTAAAATTATGACAACCATTAGATAATTGATCTAATAGCTAACGTAGTCCTTAGATAATGATCCAACGACTAAGGCAGCCCTTAGATAATGATTCAACAACAGAAAAAAAAATACCTATAAATAGGTAAAAAAAATACCTACTAGAGTATGATCCTATATTTTATATATATATATATATATATATATATATATATATATATATATATTCTAAATCTAAAATCTTAAAAAGAAAAGGGAAAAAAAAGATTGGGTTTAAAAATAAGACTTCAAAAATGGCCCAATGAAGATGGTTTTTCTTTTAAAAAAATTAGGCCTAAATCTAATTTTTGTCCAAAAAAAAGGTCAGATTTGGTTTTTTCTCACAAAAGGCTTGCTTAAAATGACAAAATTATGGCACACAAATCCAACCCGACCCGACTGATATTTGACTTATACTCGAAACCCAAAAAATTGAGCTCCTCTCGATTCGATTTCAATTGCCTATTCTTATCTAGCCGATACTTGAATACCCGACTTGATGTGTAACTTGTCATGACCCAAACCCCGGGCTAGTGGTAGAAAGGGAATTTCACAAATGGAAATTCAAAGGTTATTTAAGAAAAATTCAGAGAAATAATTTAAAAGAAAAATTCCCACAGTTTTGTGATCACCATTACACTTAGATTGTTAAATAAAATTTATTTAAAACAAACCAAGTATCATTATCAATAATCTCACAATCCAACACACTAGTTATATAGACAGAGTCCATGAAACAGAGCCCATTAATATTTAATATATGCCAAGACAAATAACAACGTTATTTACATAGTTACCAATTTCCTGTACGATAATCAACTCCTCAATCCTCTACTCCCAAGTTTCCAAAGTCACACCTAGTACTACTTGAGAGGGGAAATGTCAGGGATGAGCATTCAAATGCTTAGTAGGAATTTAATTACCTTTTTTATTGATGTAATTTCTCAAATCTGCATGGTTAGTTCCTTTAAATCCATGTATAAATCAAATTTATAAATCTATAAGTATTCAGAATAGTCACATATTCAAAACCAAAATCAAAACTACATTATTGTACATATCATACATCAACAAGGATATTAGTGAGCTCTCATCCTCCCATCACGGCCCTGTAATACCTCTATAGCAGGGGTACCCAGTATCCTGACACTGCCCGTAGGCATATCAGATAAAAACCTGCGCAGGAGCCTAGGTCTCTCACCTAGCGCTGCAACAACTCGCTAGCGACCTAAAAATACCGTGATACTATAATAGAACTCAAGTGTGTGATCATATGCTATGTGCAATATGTCATAGTTCACGACTACCATGCATTCAATAATCAAATCATGCTTTAAAAATCCAACTTGGTATTATTCTGGGATTTATTATAACATGGGCAGCACACCGCTGTTTTACCCCAAAACTAGTATGTAAAAATGTATAAAATATTTTACGCAATCCAATCTTAATATAACTCATCAATCAGTAATACTTTCTTTAACCATCGTAAAATCATGATTTTTCATAAATAAATTTTAATGCAAATAAAATACAAAACAAATATAAAAATTAGGTAATCGAACTCCTACCTTGAGATGGTATTAATACCAGGTCAATGATGCTCGAAAAATCCCCGGCGTCACTCGGGTGCTTAAACGACAATTTCTGGTTCCTAGTAAGTCTACTTGAAGCAGTAACTTCTCCACCAAAGCTTCAAATATAGAAATGGAGGTCACCACTGAATTCAGAGCACCCAAAAATGCTAGGTCAGATATATACTTTGTCAAAATCGGGTCCCCGTGCGGGACCGGCTCATGGCACGCAAAACTATGCAATTTGTGCCATGAAATTTCAATTTTCGTACCACAACGAAATATAATGATATTTTATATTAAAATTTATGTCTTAACCTCACTCAGTCTAAATTCGAAATCAGAACTCAGTTTCAAGGTCCCTAGCATTAATTAAGTCCAAAAATCCAAGAATTACATAAATACCACCTTTTGAAAATAATTAGAAAAATATCTTTTTTTCTAATTACTATTCACCACGCTTACCGTTACCCTTTTTACTTTTACCAACTGTAATTATTCATAATTTTTAACCCTCTTTCACCCCAGATATTTACCTCGGGTAAATAAATCATTTAATCAAAATGATTACGTGAATATCATTTTTTACATAGTTAGTAAAAATAGTAAAAATGGTAAAAACTTACTGGAGATGAATTTTAAAGTGAAACCACTTGGAGTTGATCGACGACAGAGAGATGGAGCTTACTTGCTGGAGGTGTCGAAAACGGAGGTCAGACGACACTCTGGTGACCGGAAAATCTCGCCCGAGGCAAAATCTTTGCGGGGCCGCTACGGCTTCGTCCGACGTCGAAACGAGACGAGACCAGTGACGTTGGATTCATCTTCAAAAGCCCTTCGACGCAAGCTGGTTGCGTCAGCCAAGGTGGGTGGCGGTGCGGTGGCTGTAGGCGGCGGCAAATCCGATATTTTCTCTCTCTTTCTCTCTCCCTCAAACCCCTATTTGCTGAAAATTTGAACTTCTGAGGGGATTTTAAGAAAAAACTGGGCACTGTTGCAAAATATTATAATATTCCATATTTTTATTATTTTAATCAAAAATTCAATATTTACAACTTTACCATTATACTTAAAATGTCCAATTTGCGCTTGTGACTTCACAGATATTATATCCTCCCCTCCTTAAAAGGTCGCCCCGAAATTCAAATACAACATGAGGATCAAAGTACAACTTCTAGCTGAAAATTAAATAAATGAGGATACTTCTCATACATCTTTGTGTCAAGCTCCTAAGTGGCTTCGTCTTACTTGTGATATTGCCAGAGAACCTTGATAAGCGGTATTTCTCTGTTTCGTAGCACTTTGAGTTCTCTTCCCAATATTCGAACTGGTTGTTCCTCATATGTTATATCTTCTTGTAATGGCACTTCCACATATTGAATGATATGCGATGGGTCAGGCATATACTTTTTGAGCATCGAGACATGAAAAACATTGTGCACTCGGCCCAATTGCAGAGGCAAATCTAAGTGATATGCTACTGGCCCAATTCTAGTAGTAATCTCGAATGGTCCAATATACCTTGGAGCCAATTTGCCTTTTAGTCCAAATCTAGTGATCCCTCGCCTTGGCATAACTTTCAAGAGTACATGATCACCTACTTCGAACTCTACTTCGTGTCTCTTTAGATCTGCATAGCTTTTCTGACGACTCTGCATAACCTCGATCGAATCTTGGTAATTTTCTTAGTAGTCTCTTGTATCAATGTTGGCCCAAGAGTAACATGCTCCTCTGTATTAGCCCAACACAAGGGTGATCTACATGGTCTCCCATATAATACTTCATATGGAGCCATGCTAAGACTGGCTTGGTCGCTATATTCTACCAATGACAAGTGATCATCCCAGTTTCCACCAAAATCCAGTATACAAGAGCGAAGCATGTCCTCTAGAGTCTGAATAGTCCTTTCATATTGGCCATCTGTTTGTGGATGATGAGATGTACTGAGATTTAATTATGTTCCCAAAGTTCTCTTTAAAGCTCTCCAGAACTTTGATGTAAATCTTGGGTCTCTGTCAGAAACTATGCTTGATGGCACCCCATGCAAACGAATAACATTATCAATGTAGAGACGACTTAGCTTGTTGAGCGAAAAATCAGACCTGATCGGTATGGAATGAGCAGCCTTTGTCATCTGATCAACTATCACCCAAACTGCATCGTTCTTTCTCCGAGTCATTGGCAGGCCCATCACAAAGTCCATTGTTATTTTATCCCACTTCCACTCTGGTATGGGTAAAGGTTGTAGTAGTTCTGCAAGCCTCTAGTGTTCGGCCTTGACTTGTTGACAGGTCATGCACTTAGCTACAAATATAGCTACATCATGCCTCATACCTTTCCACCAATATTGTCTTTTTAGATCATGGTACATTTTTGTGCTACCAGAATGTATCGCAAATTTAGACGTATGAGCCTCAGTGAGAATAGCCTCCTTAAGGTCAGGATTGTTAGCTACCACTAGCTTTCCTCTGAAAAGTACAAATCTTTCTCTGTTTGTACTCCAACCTTCCAGATGTTCACCATTTTTGAGTTGATTCCAAATCGCTCTCAACTCTTGATCTTGCCACTGATTTTTCTGCACAGTCTGGAGAAGTGCAGGTGTGACAACAATAAAACTGAGATAAGCAGCTTTGTCAATCTCAAAATATTGTAAATCGTAATCACCAATTGCCATTATGTTCTTCCAATCTTGAAAAATAAGTGCAGCTAACATACCATGAGGTTTTCTACTCAAGGCATCAGCTACAACATTAGCCTTACTAGGATGGTATTGTAGTTCGAAGTCATAGTCTTTCATATATTCAACCCATCTTTTTTGTCTCAAGTTCAAGTCCTGTTGAGTAAACAGATGCTTCAGACTCTTATGATCAGAGAATACATCAAACTTCACACCATACAAATAACATCTCCAAATCTTAAGGGCAAAAATCACTGCTGCAAGTTCTAGGTCATGAGTAGGATAATTCTTCTCGTGTGGCTTTAACTGACGAGAAGCATAAGCCATTACCCTGCCATTTTGCATCAAGATACATCCCAATCCAGAACTAGAAGCATCAGTGTATACAACATAAGGTTCATTACTGTTAGGAACAATAAGAACAGGTGCAGTAATCAATCTCTTCTTCAGTTCTATGAAAGCCTCTTCACAATCATCATTCTATGTAAACTTGACATCTTTTCTAGTTAATTTGTTCAAAGGCAAGGCAATTCTCGAGAAATTATCCACAAAACGACGATAGTAGCCCGCTAAACCAAGGAAACTTCTAATCTCAATTACATTCTTCAGTCTTTCCCACTTAAGTATAGATTCTATCTTAGCAGGATCAACTGAAATACCCTCTTGAGAAATCACGTGCCCCAAGAATTTCATTTTTATCATCCAAAAGTTACACTTAGATCTCTTGGCATATAATTGATGATCTCTCAAAATTTTAAGTATAACCCTCAAATGTTTAGCATACTCCTCTCGAGTCTTTGAGTATATCAAGATATCGTCAATAAAGACAACCACAAACTAATCTAGATAAAGTCTGAAAATCCTGTTCATGAGATCTATAAATACTGCAGGAGCATTAGTCAGACCAAATGGCATAACTAGGAACTCAAAATGACCATAACGTGTCCTGAATACAGTTTTTGGCATGTTTTTTTCCCGAATCTTCTACTGGTGACAACCTGATCTAAGATCAATTTTAGAAAAGAATTTAGATCTGCCTAGTTGATTGAACAACTCATCAATCCTTGGCAGAGAATACTTGTTCTTTATAGTAAGCTGATTCAGTCGTCTATAGTCAACACAAAGTCTGAGCATACCATCAGTTTTCTTGGCAAATAACACAGGAGCACCCTATGGAGAAGTACTGTTCCTGATGATCCCTTTGACAAAAGATCATCCAGCTAGCTTCTCAACTCAGTCAATTCTGTTGGAGCCATATGATAGGCTAGAATAGAAACTGACTATGCTTCGGGAATCAAATCAATACAGAACTCGATCTTCCTATTAGGTGGTAGCCCCGGCAAATCCTCCAGAAAAATATCTTGAAATTCGCTAACCACTGATATTTAGGGATGTTGATCGTCAGTTCCCACATCACCATTAATGGCAAACAAATTCCCATAGCACTCGAGTTTCTTCCTTCCACCCATGCATGCTTTTAAAATTGGACTTGGTTTCAAAGGATTCAAACAAGCTTAATAAACAACAGGACATCGATCCTCAAGCAAAAGAGTAACCCTCTTTTTTGAAACAATTAACAATGGCTTGATATTTGGATAACCAATCCATACCGAGAATGACATCAAATTGTTGCAAAGGCAACACAATCAAATCAGCCAATAAATCTTTACGATCAATCATAATCAGATAATCTCGACACATAGTGGAGACATCAGCTGCTCCACCCATTGGTGTGCCCAATGTCAAAATAGGTTCCAACATAGAATATTTCAATCCCAACAACTGAGCAAACATTAAGGATATAAAAGAATGTGTAGCACCAGTATCAAATAAAACATGAGCCCAGGAGTGAGAGATGAGAATCATACCATCTATAACACCCTTATCGATTTGATTTCGACCATCTTCCAGTCCAGTGTTAGCAAATACTTGACCAGAAACTTTCTCTTTCCCTTTGTTACCTCTTCCTTGGCCAAGTCGACTACTACTAGCTCCTGGATTGGTACTAGTATATCCACATCCTCCTTGATTACCAGAAGCTTACAGAGTCTGGAAATTCTGGGTAAAGGCTGAACCATGTGGCATGTACTGACACTGGTATTGGGAACCAAAAGACTGCTGGAAATTAGAAGAGTTAAACACCTGTGTTTGGTTCTGGGCTGACCTCATCTGGTCTCCCTAGAATGGTACAGACGCACTCTGGCTCCCTTGTGGCCCACTTTGAAACGAAGTTGGCTTTTGTTGATGGAAAGGACAAGACTTCTTCTGATGGCCCTGCTAGCCACAGTGAAAACACCCATATGGTCCAAATCGTCCTCTTCCAGAAAAACCATGACTCTGAGAACTCTGTGATTGTAACTGCCCTTGACTTCTCCTGTTAGCCTATCTATCATTACCTCTGCTCCTCGACTGTTCCCTTAAAGTCGATTTGTCATCAAGAAAGGCTTCTGCTTTCTGTGTCGCAGCAACAAGATCAACCAGATTATCAAAATACTGAGTCACAATCTTCTCTAAAATAGCTGGCCTCAGAGCTTCCATAAATTTAACAATCTGAATAGTAGGGTCAGTTCCCGGTGCATAGGCATACCGTGCCAACTCCATGAACTGGATATAATACTCATTCACAGTCAAATCACCTTGTCTGAGTCGTTCATACTCTCTAATCATAGCAGATATATGACTAGCATTGGCATACTTATCTCTAAACAACCCTTCAAAGACATCCTAAGTCATACCGGTCTCCTGTCATGACAACTTGATAGTTTCCCACCAGTTAACAGTACCATCAGATAGCTTATAAACAGCAAAAATCACTTGGAACTCAACAAGTGTTCCAATGGTCGTAAAGATCTTTTTAATTTCCCTGAGCCATCTTTTAGCTATAATGGGGTCCGGTTTACCATCGAAAGTTGGCGAACTTAGCTTGATGAAATCCTTGAAAATGCTGGCCTGACGAGCCTCGGGATCTCGTTGAGCCCTTAATCCCGGTATTTCCCGTATAGCATCATACAAATCAGCTAATGATTCTGGAATTTCTCGTTGTGGAGGAGGAGTATCATTTCTTGGCTCCTACCTCGATTCTCTTCTTCTCGGAGGCATTTTACTAGTCTGTATACATATACTAAAGTGTCAGGGAGACAACGATGCTGAATTTCAAAAAATATATATATTTTTTTATTATAATCTAATCTAACGATGTCACATCCAAGGCAGATAAACATCTGCTCTTGTCACGACCCAAAACCTGGGCCAGTGGCAGAAGGAGAATTTCATAAAGATGAGAAATTCCATGATTTATTTGAAAAGTTTCTAAAAAGTTTTAGTTTTGTAAACAGTCCACTTTGATAAACTATTTAGAATTTCATCCCGAGAACCTCTCCCACAGTTCATATACACCGTTAAACATAGACCGAATAATAATTGAAAAACGGGAAATCAAATATAATTCCAAGCATCATCATCATCTACAACAACAAGTTAAATCCCAAAATGGCATACATAAGTTTACAGACAAAATAGAAAGTAGTAATCTTAGTTTAATGCTAATACAAAACCCCAAACAGTCCAAACACCATAACAGTAGACTTCTAGCATTACCAAGAAATGGACTACAGTCAAGATGGCCTCTTACTTCTCCTGATTACTAAGATCATACTAAACGCCACCTAAGGAAGGGAAGAAGGGGGGGTGAGCATACAATACCTAGTAGGAAAATAGTTACCTCGAAGAAAAACAGTTTAGTGATGGAAAACTCCTGCCTGGTTAGTTCAAATCTAAAATACACACACACACACATATATATATATATATATATATATATATATATATATATAATCCAAACCGGGAGCCCATATATATAAAACAGTGTAATCAAAACCATCAATCTATATGCACATGACACAAAATAACTCATACCAATGAGCTCTCATCCTCTCATCTATGGAAACCCAGGATGATGGCACTAAGTATGCCTAACAGCCTGCCTGACACTTAAGCCCATACCAGGAACAGACACCCGTGTGTCGCCTACCAAACCTGGAGGGGCAACTGAATTGCCTACGCCTGCCAAATGGGGAGGTAATCAAAAGAACAAATCCCGTGTGAGTTTACAGACTTTCACCGATGGTGGGGCATGCAGCGCCACACTGTAAAACCCACGATGCTAACACGGTGCTCATGTATGATCCTATGACACGTGCAATCTAGAACTGAAGTGTAAAAACTACTGTACTCTGGTTTTTCAGTAAAATATGCATAATAGGGTTTTATAGAAAAACAGGCAGCATAATGGCCCTATTTATGATAAATCCAAAATAAACTGCACACAGCAAATTTCCAGAGCAGTACAGTATATATCATACAACCAGATTCCATCATATATAATTCAAATCATTAAAAATATACTTGTTTTTATATGCTGCAGAAAATAAGTTTTAACTCAAAAACGGTATAAAACGAAGGTAACTAAACCTCTACCTCACCAGAATAGCGATATCACGCTATTAAGTCCTCAAGGTGTCGTTGACGATCGCCCGGAGGCTTGGGAACCAATTCCAAGCCCTCGATCATCCTCTGGCCAAAAGTCAACTTCTCACTGGAGCTTCAATTTCACAAACGGACCTCTTCGCTGAATTCCTAGCACCTAAAATAGCTAGGTTAGACATATAACTTGTCCAATTTCGGGTTCGGGCCGACACCGGGCCGGTGGCATGCAAAACAAGACAAAATCTCGACTGCTGATCTCAATTTTTGTGCCGATCACCAAACCACACAATATATATATATATATATATATATATATATCAAACTTCTCCATTTTCTGAGTACTTTCCAAAAATGCAGTCAAAAACACAATCCAACTGCCGGATCACAAACAATAACCATAAACTCGAAATGCCCAAAAATGGCAACTTTCAATCCGGGCAAAATAGGGTTGAGATTTATATACCTTGATGATCCTTGAGATGANACCGGGGACAGGCGGCGGAGCTTCGGCGTGGCACGGGGGACCTTCGCCGGTCGGTGGCACGGGCGGTTAGTGGCCAGCGGCGGTCCTGCGGTGTCCCTGCTTCTTCTGGCCGAGAGAGATGCGAGAGAAAAGAGAGGAATTGGGGGAGAAGAGAGAGAAGAGAGAGAGAGAGAGAAATGAGTGAACATGCCACCTGGCCCATTTTGAATGGGCTGTCAATTTTTCAAAAATTACACATAAGTCCCCAAAATTTCAAATCTCTATCAATCTAGTCCCCCAAAATTTACAATTTAGTTCCCCTGTACAAAACTTTTGTAAATTAATCCCCACAATATTAAATCCGGAAAATTGATAAAATGTCCAAATTACCCTCCCAAAATCCGGGTTTTTACATTCTCCTCTCCTCAAAAGAATTTCGTCCCGAAAATAAAAGTACAAGTCAAGGTTTACATCACATACAACTTCTGACTGAAGGTCAAACAAATGAGGGTACTTCTCGTATATCTCCGTCTCGAGTTTCCAAATAGCCTTGTCTTTCTTGTGATATTCCCAAAGCACCTTGACAAGTGGGATCTCTCTGTTGCGAAGCACTTTCAACTCTCTAGCCAACAAATGAACATGTTGCTCTTCATAAGACACATCTTCTTGGATCAGTACATGCACGTACTGAACAACATGAGATGGGTCCGGCGTGTACTTCTTTAACATCGACACGTGAAACACATTATGCACGTGACCCAACTGTGTAGGTAGATTCAAGCGATACGCTACTAGTCCAATTCTCTCAGTGATCTCAAAGGGATCAATATACCTTGGAGCAAGCTTACCCTTAGCTCCAAATCTTGTCACACCTCACTCCTTTTCGGGTCAGTATAACTTTTCTGATGACTCTAAATCTCTTTGAGCCTCTCTTGGATACCCTTGATCTTCTCAATAGTCTCTTCAATCAACTCAGGTCCGAGAGTAACATGCTCTTCTGGTTCTGCCAAACACAAAGGCGATCTACACGGCCTCCCATATAACACTTCATATGGAGCCACACCCACATTGGTCTGGTAACTGTTGTTATAAGCAAATTCCACTAAAGGAAGATGATCATCCCAGTTCCTACTAAAGTCCAGTATGCAACAACGTAGCATGTCTTCAGGAATCTGAATGGTCCTTTCAAACTGACTGTTTGTCTTAGGATGGTGAGCTGTACTAATATCCAACTGCGTACCAAATATTTTCTACAAGGCTCTCCAAAACTTGGAAGTAAACCTTGGATCTCTGTCAGATACAATACTTGAAGGCACACCATGCAAGCATATGATGTTCTCCATATATAGTTTACTGAGCTTAGTGAGAGAGTAGTCAATCCAGATCAGTATAAAGTGAGCACTCTTCATCAACCGATCGACTATCACCCAAACTACGTTGTTTTTCCTCAAGGTCTTCGGAAAACTGGTCACAAAGTCCATCGTGATCTTGTCCCACTTTCATTTCGAAATTGGCAACAGCTGAAGTAATCCAGCTGGTCTCTGGTGTTCAGCCTTGGCTCGCTAACAAGTCAAACACTTAGCCACAAAAGTAGCTACATCCTTCTTCATTCCTTTCCACCAATACTGCCGTTTCAAGTCCCAATACATCTTAGTACTACCTGGATGTACTGCGAACCTAGATTTGTAAGCCTCTGTTAGAATGGTTTCTCGAAGATTAGGGTCATCAACTACAACCAACTTCCTACTGAAAAGTAAGAACCCTTCTCTGTTAGTGCTCCAACCATCTAACTGTTTACCATTCTGAAGTCGGTTCTAGGTTGTCCTCAACTCCTTGTCTTGCCATTGACTTCGCTGGATAGTCTGGAGAAGAGATGGTGAAATCACAATGTTGCTCAGACAAGCAACCCTTTCATTCTCGAAATACTGCAAGTTGAAATCACCAATCGCAACTGAGTTCTTCTAGTCTTCGAACACTAGTGCAGCTAGTGCACCATGAGGCTTCCTACTCAGTGCATCGGCTACAACATTAGCCTTACTAGGATGATACTGTAGGTCGAAGTCATAATCCTCTATATATTCAACCCATCTTCACTGTCTCAAGTTCAAATCCTTCTGAGTAAAGAGATACTTCAAACTCTTATGATCGGAGAATATGTTGAACTTCACACCATACAAGTAACATCGCCAAATCTTCAAGGCAAAGATCACTGCTGCAAGTTCCAAATCATGGGTGGGATAGTTCCTTTCATATGGCTTCAACTGACGAGAAGCATAAGCCACAACTCGACCATTTTGCATCAAGACATATCCCAAACCCATCTTTGAAGCATCGGTATACACCACATAAGGCTCGTTACTGTCAGGAACAGTAAGAACAGGTGTGGTGGTTAAACTCTACTTCAACCTGATAAAAGCTTCTTCATTTTCGTGATCCCAAACAAACTTAACGTCCTTCCTAGTTAACTTCGTCAAAGGCAAAGCAATTCTCAAGAAATCTTTCACAAAACGACGGTAGTAGCCTGCCAATCTGAGGAAACTACGTACCTCTGTCACATTTCTCGATCTTTTCCATTCCATAACAGCTTTGATCTTAGCGGAATCGATTGAAATACCTCCGTGAGAAATCACATGCCTCAAGAACTTCACTTCCGACATCCAAAAATCACACTTCGATTTCTTAGTGTACAACCGATGATCTCTCAAGGTCTTGAGTACTATCCCCAGATGTTCGACATGCTCTTCTCGAGTCTTGGAATATACCAGGATATCATCGATGAACATAACTACAAAACAATCAAAAAACGGTCTGAAAACCCAATTCATGAGATCTATAAATACTGTGGGGGCATTCGTCAAACCAAATGGCATCACCAGAAACTCAAAATGACCATATCGAGTTTTGAATACTGTTTTAGGTATATCATCCTCCCTTATCTTCAACTGATGATAACTAGATCTCAAATTGATCTTAGAGAATAATCTTGAACCACCGAGTTGGTCAAATAACTCATCTATACTTGGCAAAGGATATTTGTTCTTCACTGTCAACTGGTTCAACTTCCTGAAGTCCACACAAAGTCTCAACGAACCATCAGCTTTCTTCGCAAACAAAACAGGAGCACCCCAAGGAGAAATGCTAAAGCCTTTGGAAAGTAGAACATCCAACTGTTCTCTTAATTCTTCCATCTCAGCAGGTGCCATGCGATAGGCTGGAATAGAAATTGGCTGAGCTCTAAGAACTAGTTCAATGCAGAATTTGATCTCCCTATCTAGTGGTAACCCCGGTAAGTCTTCAGGAAACACTTCCGAATACTCACACACCACCGGAATCCATGGGTCTTGATCGTCTGTCCTCATCTCGCCATCCATGGCAAACCAGTTCCCATAACACTCAAGTTTCTTTCTTCCACCCATGCATGCTTTCAGAACAGGACTAGGCTTCAACAGACTCATCCTAGCTTGATAGACAATAGGGTATCCATCACTAGGAAAAAGAGTCACCCGCTTCGTATGACAGTCCACAACCGCTCGATATTTTGACAACCAATCCATACTGAGTATTACATCGTACTGTCCCATCGGCAACACGATCAAATCCGCAAGCAACTTCCTATCACCAATCATAACTCAACAAGACTTACACACACTAGACACATCGGCTACTCCTCCCAAAGGTGTACCCAGCGTCAATACATAATCCAAATCAGAAAATTTCAACCCCAACAGTTGAGCAAACTATAAGGATATGAATGAATGGGAAGCACAAGTATCAAACAAAACATGTGCCCAAGAGTGTGAAATAAGGATCATACCGTCAACAATACCTCGACCGGTGCGATCCTGAGTGTTGTTAGCTCCAGTAAAAGTATAGACTTGGCCAATCACCTTTCTTTTTCCTTTGTTGCCTCTCCCCTGACTAGGACGGCTGCTGGTGGATCCTGGACCACTACTGTCATATCCACGCCCACCCTGACTCCCTCAAGCCTGAGGACTCTGAAAGTGTTGAGTGTAACCCTGAGGGCAGTACTGGTGCTGATAAGGCTGAGGGGAAGTAAAAGTCTGCGAAGCACCCTGTGACTGTTGTGGCCTTGCCTGAGTGTTCTGATCAGGAACAGAACCTGACTGGCTCCCCTGCGGTCCTCCCTGAGAAAGAGGAGATTTCTATAGACGGTTGGGATACTCCTTCTTCCGATGACCCTACTGGCCACAAACAAAATATCCTCCATAAGGACTACCTCTGCTACCCCCAAAAGAACCACTGCTGTTCGAGCTCCCACTGCTCGGAGTACCCTGGGCTGACCACTGCCCCTGGTTCCTTCTTGTGGCTTTCCTGTCATTACCTCTCTGTTGGTTCCTCCTAGAATCCAAAGTTTCTTCAATAGCCTCTGCCCACTGAGCAGCCACTGTAATCTCAGGAAGAGTATGGAAAGTCTGGGTACCAATCCTGTTGAAAATGTTTTGATTCAGACAACTCCTGAACTTTGCAACTCGGAACTTCTCACTCGTAACTAGGTCAAGGGTAACACTTGCCAACTCAGTAAATTCAATCAGGTACTCATTTACCATTCTGTTACCTTGGACCAAAGTCTCAAACTGATTCATAATCTCATCTTGTTGATCCTCATTGGCATACTGAGCCCTGAAAATCCGCTCAAAGCCTTCCCAAGTAAGACCCAAAACATCCTGTATCTGCTCCACAGTCTCCCACTAATGAATAGCACTCCTGGACAAATAGGTAACGACAAAGATTGCCCGAAACTCTACCAGAGTACTATGGGACCAAAAATGCCTCTCCATCTCACGCAACCAAGCAATTGCCGCGAGAGGATCTGGTCTCCCGTCAAACTGCCCTGGTTGGAGGTGCATAAATCGCTTGAGGTAATCTGACTAATCCAGCTGACGTGCCCTCGGAGCTGGAGGCTGATAGTCTGGGTTACTCATCTGGGCAAATGCCTACTGCATTGCCTCGATCAAATTAGAGAAATCTGGACGTTGAGGAGGTTCGGCACCTGGCTGGTGCCTCGGAACTCTTCTAGAAGGCATCCTTACAAGTCTGAAACAATATGCCAAGCTGTTAGTGAGATAATGATGCATGCTTGTCATAAAATAACTTCAGTCTGGTGTCATGGTGATACGTCCGAGCTATTAAACTCAAAACTCTGATACCACAATTTCTATCATGACCCAAAACCCGGGCCAGTGGCAGAAGGGGAATTTCACAAAGATTGAAAATTCCATGATTTATTTGAATAGTGTCTAAAAAGTTTTAGTTTTGTAAACAGTCCATTTTGATAAAGTATTTGGAATTTCATCCCATGAATCTCTTCCACAGTTCGTATACACCATTAAACATAGACCGAATAATAATTGAAAAACAAGAAAATTTAATATAAGTCCAAGTATCATCATCATCTACAACTACAAGTTAAATCCCAAAATGGCATACATAAGTTTACAAACAAAATAGAAAGTAGTAATCTTGGTTCAATGCTAATATAAAACCCCAAACAGTCCAAACAGCACAACAGTAGACTTCTAGCATTACCAAGGAATGAACTATAGTCAAGATGGCCTCTTACTCCTCCTGATTACCAAGATCGCACTGAACGCCACCTGAGGAAGGGAAGAAAGGGGGGTCAGCATACAATGCCTAGTAAGAAAATAGTTACCTCAAAGAAAAACAGTTCAGTGATGGAAAACGCCTGCCTGGTTAGTTCAAATCCAAAACATACACATATATATATATATATATATATATATATATATATAATCCAAACCGGGAGCCTATATATATAAAACAATGTAATCAAAACCATCAATCCATATGCACATAACACAAAACAACCCATACCCATGAGCTCTCATCCTTTCATCTGTGGAAACCCAGGATGATAGTACTAAGTATGCCTAATAGCCTGCTTGACACCTAAGCCCATACCCGGAGGGGACACCCGTGTGTCGCCTACCAAAACTTGGAGAGGCAACTGAATTGCCTACGCCTGCCAAATGGGGAGGTAATCAGAAGAACAAATCCCACGTAAGTTTACAGACTTTCACCGACGGTGGAGCACGCAGCGCCACACTTTAAAACCCACGGTGCTCATGTATGATCCTATGACACGTGCAATCTAGAACTAAAGTGTAAAAACTACTGTACTCTGGTTTTTCAGCAAAACATGCATAATAGGGTTTTATAGAAAAATAGTCAGTATAATAGCCCTATTTTTGATAAACCCAAAATAACTTGCACACAGCAAATTTCTAGAGCAGTACAGTATATATCATACAACCAGATTCCATCACATATAATTCAAATCATTAAAAACATACTTGTTTTTATATGCTGCAGAAAATAAGTTTTAACTCAAAACAATACAAAACGAAGGTAACTAAACCCTTACCTCACAGGAATAGCGATACCACGCTATTGAGTCCTTAAGGTGTCGTTGACGATCGCTCGAAGGGTTGGGAACCAATTCCAAGCCCTCAATCATCCTTTGGCCAAAAGTCAACTTCTCACTGGAGCTTCAATTTCACAAACGGACCTCTTCGTTAAATTCCTAGCACCCAAAATAGCTAGGTTAGACATATAACTTGTCCAATTTCGGGTCCGGGCCGGTAGCACGCAAAACGAGACAAAATCTCGACCGCCCGATCTCAATTTTTGTGCCGATCACCAAACCACACAATATATATATATATATATATATATATATATATATCAAACTTCTCCATTTTCTGAGTACTTTCCAAAAATACAGTCAAAAACACAATCCAACTGCCGAATCACAAACAACAACCATAAACTCGAAATGCCCAAAAATGACAACTTTTAATCTGGGCAAAATAGGATTGAGATTTATATACCTTGATGATCCTTGAGACGAGACGAATCCAACGGGACCAGTTGGAGGTCGAATGGTGGCCGGAATCGTCGCCGGTGATGAAAAAACCGATTCGGCCTCTTTGGAGATTTCCGGCGATGCAGGCGACGGCGGCGACCGGGGACAGGCAGCAGAGCTTCTGCGTGGCACGGGGGACCTTCGCCGGTCGGTGGCGCGGGCGATTAGTGGCCAGCGGCGGTCCTGCGGTATCCCTGCTTCTTCTGGCCGAGAGAGATAAGAGAGAAAAGAGAGGAATCGGGGGAGAAGAGAGAGAAATGAGTGAATATGCCACGTGGCCCGTTTTGAATGGGCTGTTAATTTTTTAAAAATTACACATAAGTCCCCAAAATTTCAAATCTCTATCAATCTAGTCCCCAAAATTTGTAATTTAGTCCCTATGTAGAAAACTTTTGCAAATTAATCCCCACAATATTATATCCAAAAAATTGATAAAATGTCCAAATTATCCTCCTAAAATCCGGGTTTTTACAGTTCTAATACCAAAATTTTCTGTCACGACCCAAACCCCAGGCTAGTAGCAGAAAAAGAATTTTACAAATAGAAATTCAAAGGTTATTTAAGAAAAATTCATAAAAATAATTTAAAAGAAAAATTCCCACAATTTTTTGATCACCATTAGACTTAGATTGTTAAATAAAATTTATTTAAAACAAACCAAGCATCATTATTAGTAGTTTCACAATCTAACACACTATTTGTATAGACAGAGTCTATGAAATGGGGCCCATTAATATTTAATTTATGCCAAGACAAATAACAACGTTTTTACATAGTTACCGATTTCCTGTACGATAACCAACTCCTCAATCCTCTGCTCCCGAGTTTTCAAAGTCACACCGAGCACTGCCTGAGAGGGGAAATGTAAGGGATGAGCATTCAAATGCTCAGTAAGAATTTAATTACCTTTTTGATTGATGCAATTTCTCAAATCTACATGTTTAATTCCTTTAAATCCATGTATAAATCAAATTTATAAATCTATTGGTATCCAGAATAGTCACATATTCAAAACCAAAATCAAAACCACATCATTGTACATATCATATATCAACAAAGATATAAGTGAGCTCTCATCCTCCCCTCACGGCCCTGCAATACCTCTATAGCAGGGGTACTCAGCATCCTGACACTGCCCGTAGGCGTATCAGATAAAAACCTGCGCAGGGGCCTAGGTCTCTCACCTAGCACTGCAACAACTCGCCAGCGACTTAAAAATACCGCGATGCTATAATGGAACTCAAGTGTGTGATCCTATAATATGTACAACATGTCACAGTTCACGGCTACCATGCATCCAATAATCAAATCATACTTTAAAAATCCAACTTGGTATTATTCTGGAATTTATTATAACATGGGCAGCATACCACTGTTTTACCCCAAAACTAGTATGTAAAAATGTATAAAATAATTTACGCAATCCAATCCTAGTATAACTCATCATTCAGTAATACTTTCTTTAACCATCGTAAAATTACGATTTTTTATAAATAAATTTTAATGCAAATAAAATATAAAACAAATATAAAAATTAGGTAATCAAACGCCTACCTTGATAAGGTGGTAATACCAGGTCAATGACGCTCGAAAAATCCCCGGCTAGTCACTCGGGTGCTTAAACGACAATTTTTGGTTCATAGTAAGTACACTTGAAGAAGTGACTTTTCCACCAAAGCTTCAAATATAGAAATGGAGGTCACCACTGAATTCAGAGCACCCAAAAATGTTAGGTCAGATATATACTTTGTCAAAATCGAGTTCCTGTGCGGGACTGGCCCATGGCGTGCAAAACTATGCAATTTGTGCCATGAAATTTCAATTTTCGTTCCACAACGAAATATAATGATATTTATATTAAAATTTATGTCTTAACCTCACTGAGTCCAAATTCGAAATCAGAACTCAGTTTCGAGGTCCCTAGCATAACTAAGTCCAAAAATCCAAGAATTACATAAATACCACCTTTTGAAAATAATTAGAAAAATGTCATTTTTTTAATTACTATTCACCGTACTTACCATTACCCTTTTTACTTTTACCAATTGTAATTATTCATAATTTTTATCCCTCTTTCACCCCAGATATTTATCTCAGGTAAATAAATCATTTAATCAAAATAATTACGTGAATATCATTTTTTTTACACAGTTGCTAAAAACAGTAAAAATGGTAAAAACTTACCGGAGATGAATTTTAATGTGAAACTACTTGGAGTTGATCGGCGACGGTGAGATGGAGCTTCACTTGCCAGAGGTGTCGAAAACGGAGGTCGGACGATGCTCCGATGACCAGAAAACCTCGCCGGAGGCGGAATCTTTGCAGGACCGCTACGGTTTCATCCGACGTCAAAACGAGACGAGACCGGTGACGTTTGATTTGTCTTCAAAAGCCATTCGACACAGGATGGCCCCACCATCATAGGCGGGTGGCAGTACGACAGCTGTAGGCGGCGGCATATCCGACATTTTCTCTCTCTTTCTCTATCCCTCAAGCCTCTATTTGCTGGAAATTTGAACTTCTAAAGAGTTTTTAAGAAAAAGCTGGGCATTGTTGCAAAATATTATAATATTCTAGATTTTTTATTATTTGAATCGAAAATTCAATATTTACAACTTTACCATTATACTTAAAATGTCCAATTTATCCTTGTGATTTCACATATATTACATAATCCTAGTCGATACTCTCCCTAGAGACCCTACTTGTCATTACTTTTCTCACACTTATTCCCAACAAAGGACCGGTAAGTACCACACATATATCCTACAAGAATTTGGTGAAAAGTCCATATAGAACTTTAATAAGGTTGTATGGATCACACCTACAATAATTTAAAATTTTAGGAGATATTCTAAAATGCTAATAATATCTTTTTTTTATACTCTCATAATCTTACTACTTAATATATAAATTTTATTATGATTTATTATATTATTAAAATATTAAACTAAATAATAAAATTCACAGCTAGTAAAATTAGATAGTATAAAAAAGAATGAAAAAAATATATATTTGAAATTTCTAGTAAAACCATTTACAAAAATGTGACATGCACTAGTCCTAGGGACGAAAATCCACTTGGACAAAAACAATCAAGTTTTAAAAGACAATTGATAAAGTGATAAGTAATAAGAGAACCCATTTGTCAAACTCGTGGTCGTGGAGTATATGGGAATATAAATATCTGATTCCAAAAATTCGGACTAAAATAAAGATTTTGATTAAATTGTTACAAGAAAAACTCAAATCGGAGTCTTGAGGCTACGGAGTTAACGAGGTAGTGACAACAGTATTCCATAATATATATCTAACTTTTCAAAAAGTGGGCTTTAATCATCGTTGGGTGACCATAAACGAGCTTTTCGTCCTCAACCAAGAACAGCTTTTTCAATTCCTTCCCTCCCGCATGATTCACGAATGATAAAAAAAAACACCAATAAATTTTTTAACAAATAAAATAATTTGAGATATAAACAGTAAGATTTTAATATCGATTAAAAAAAGAAAAAAAAATATCTGTCGCTTGTAGTCACGTGGGCAGTGGTGACCAGATGGGCAGAGACGCCCAGTCGAATCCAAAACCGGATTGCCAGCGAATCCATTATTGGATGGGCAATGTGCAACCCAAGCGGCGAGGTCTTCCTGATCCCTCCTCGATATTTTCATCTTCTTTGTTATTTTCCTAACTTCTTTACCATTATAACCCCTTTTTAAAAAAATTTAAAATAAAAAAAAAGCTAAACTGATACATTTTCTTTTATATATTCTTCAGTGAATATTCTTTTATATTTTCTCGTAAGAATAAACAGTTTCTATTTAATTTTGTGTATTATTAGTTTAATTTTTTGACGATGGTGTTAATAAGTATAAGTGACATCTATTCAATCTAGTCAATTAAGATTATTTAATTAATCTAAGATTTTAAAGATACTCGTGTTTGAAAAATCAGACCTTATTAGTATATATGTGTTATTTTTTAAAATATTTATAATAAATAATAATCATTAGTTAATTTTATTTTATTTTTTTAAAAAAATACCTCTTTATTAGGATAAAAAACAATGATATTTTGGTAGTGTAGGCTTTTTTGGCTTTTTGCCTTCAAACAAAAAAAACAAAAATAGATTACAAGTATTGCTAATAAGTTTATTCGCTATTTTATCAAGGCAAAGAAGAATTTTCTTTTAAAAAAATAAATCATGGATCAAATGATCTCCACATGACACACATATGTGTAATTTCCGTTGTGTAAAATTTATGCTAAAGTTTGTGAGTATCCATCTATCCTCATGGATACATTTGTTATATCCCTAAAAGAAGTGACACTCTTTTCTCTTCACATTAACACCTTAAAACTCTGAGGAAACACTAAACTATATTTATAAATTAGGGATTCTGTGGTCCAATATGAGAACATGAAAAATGCTAAAATATGTGTCAAGCATTAGACACCACTAATAGAGCTTTGGCCCAAATAAATTTGAAGTAGATCTCATATAGTATTGTTCAATAAAATATTAGATATCGTGAATTGCTTCAAGTACGTAAGAATTGTATTAAGTTTCGTTCAATTCACAGCTTTATATTTATACTCACAGGGATCTACTTACGAAAAGGGTTTACAAATGTGCCGTAGCATACTAGCATAGGCATTATCCACCATAGTAATTAATGGCAAACCTATCAACAACATTACATGTATATGGAACTTGCAAAATTTGTAAAATAACAATTTGTCTTTGCGATTGCTAAGGCACGTTACTACACATTCTGAGCATAAATTATTTTGGGTATTTATACCGGAGAGGTCTATTGGTACTTCGTGGTGATAACAAGGACTAGTTCATAAATATTATTAAAATTAATTTTTATTATCATATCCCACATTAAAATTATTTAGATAACTATTTATCTAACAAAACCTAAAATATGTCTGATCCCAATTTTTGCCATTTTGACTCTAATCGAAAATTTCAATCGCGGTTGAACCAATCCTAATCGTTTTGACTTGATTGGTCAAAATTTTTATAACCGTAATTGAATATATTCAACTGTCTATCTCACCAATATCGTTTGTTTTGACAATTGTTAGAATTTTTCGATTGTGGTTGAACATGTTCCACTGTTTGTGCCACCAATTTAGACAATTTTGATCAATGACTATAAATTTTTTGATAATAATTAAAAAAATTTAAACTGTAGTCGAACAAATTTCACTGACTATCTTAGCCATTTTGAACAATGGTCGAAATCAAGACACAAGGAAATTTTGAAATTCCAAACTTTTATTACTAAATGAAAGTACTAATTTAAATAATTCAAATTTGAGGATTACTTCGCGGATAAACTAATTCCATTACAAGCCTAATACTATGACTGAGTAGAAATAAACTTGAGTCACATCATATAATTTGAAGATGATATCGTTTCTCTGAGTAGCAAAAACTCACAGAGTAGGTTAGATTTTTCTCCTTTGGCTGCCTGAAAGTTTTTCTTTGGGTGATATTTGAGATGTAGACTCAACATTGGAAATCAAATTTTTTCAAACAAAAAACAAAGAAGAAGAAGAATTCCGATCACTTACAACAAATTGTTCATTGACTTCAAATATTTTTGCGCGTCCAATCAATAAATTATGTTAAAAATTTAAATAAAAATAAAAAGTTAAGAATCCGATTAGGTAGTTTTATTCTTAAGATTATAGATGAATATGAATTGAATCACTAAAATTAAGGAGATATTATCAATCACACTATATGCCAAAGATAAGGATATTTACATACATTCCACTCAAAATTAAATTAAAATGTATGTCAATGTCAAGATTTTATTTTACGAATATTGTCAAAAATATTGTAAATGTCGAAGATATTCTGAAAAAATATAGAAATTTTTTTTAAAACTCAAAATTTTCAAGAAAAATTCTAAAAAATGCTAAAACAAATGATATTGCATAATTTATACAAGTTTTTATTAAAAAAACAAAACCTGTTTATACTTTATAAAGTAATGAAATATACGCATCTAGTATAAAAACGATCAAATTTTATTTTATAGAACAATTTTAAAATTAGAATATATATCGCATAATTTTATTTATTACATATCATATAAATATTTTACAAATTATATCTAGTTTTAAATTATATTGAAAATAAATAAAAATCATTCATAATATAGAATAGTTCAAATACATTCAATACCAATATGAGTTTCGACGGGGTTGAAAATTATAAGAGAAATTATCGTTCTGTCCAAAATTTCTTTCAAAGACTACGAGAGTCCTTTGTAGAGATTCCAAAATAATAAATACAAATAGTGCAAACACTTTCATTAAATACAAATAATTCTAAAACTTTGTCGATAAACTCTAAAGAGAGAATTATAATTTATTTTTGTATTTTTTACTACTATGTTTTATTTAAAAAAAAAGAAAAAAAAAAAGACTTGAAAAAAAAATCGACATATTGATAATATTATCGCGATAATATCTATAAATATTTTAATATAAGTTTATTTTTTACCAATATTTTACTAATATCCACGTATTCTCGACATTGTCGATATTTTACTGATATTTCACAAATACACAGAAAAAATTATCTTTCTACCTATATTAATATGGAGATTTCAAAATACGAATATTGTCCCAACAATATCGATATTTTAATCTATGACTCTACTGCAATGCTTATTTTGGTGTAACGGCACTGTACTTATTCAAATATTATATATTTTTTTCGTTTTATATTTTTCCACAAAAAAATATAATAGGAAAAATAGAATATAATATTGTACAAATCTCATTTGAGCAATTTTTTTTATTCGAGCAAATGACTTAAAAACCACGGGGAGAGTCTATTCTGTACAGTTCTGCCTCTGAGCTTTTTTCTTTAAATGCTTCCTCTACGGTTTTGATCTTACCGTTCCTCATTTTCAGGTAGTCTCACTCTCTTTCTGTTGCTCTCTTGATTTTCTGGGTAACTGCATTTTTTCTTGTTTGTTTCCCGAGAAAATTATTGTGTTGCACTGATGTTTCCTAAAGTTTCCTTTTTTCTTTTTTTTTTTTTTTTTTTTTTTCTTTTCGTAGTTACTGGGTTACTCTAGTTCTTTTTTTTTTTTTTTCCCTCCGGCAAGATGCTATGTGTCTGTATCACCCTGTTTGGTTAGTGAGAAAATGAGGGAAAGATGACACTAGAGAGAGTGGAATATGGATAGTTTTTAGTGTTGGGGTTGAGTTTGTTTCCGTAGACAGTTCCATCAACGTATAGTCAAAATCTGGGTTTACTTGCTATATAGTGTGATTATAAAGTTGTAGATCTTGAGATGTAAAATCGTGAGATGGGTTTTGCATTAGGGATATTCTATGTCAGTCTCTGCTTCTTGTTGTAGCTTTCGTATTTGGTGCTCTTTTTTTCGCTATCCAAACAGATTTTAGTTGGGTTTTTCTTTACAGAGTTAACAACTGGGTTCACTTTGGTTTTGTGAACTAGATCTTTAAATGAGTCTTCTTTAGATATGTCTGTTTTGTGGATTTGCTCACACTTTTTGGGTTCATATGGGTTTTCTCATGTTTTCAATCGATAAGAAAGTTTTACCATATTTCTCTTATTAAAAGCTCTGCCTTTATGCCTGAAAAAGCTTGCTGATTCAGTGGTATAGTTTTTGAGCTTGAAAGAGTTTTGGGAATCTTTGTATGCCCTTTTAACAGAAATATTCCTTTTTTATGGTTTTAAGTCATGTGTAGTTCTCAAATTGTTTATATCTCTGTGGTTTCTCCTCAGAAAGTGAATCGTTTTCTTCATGTTCTCCCAGTTGACTTTTCTGAACTGGCTCGTTTGACTAGATTTTCAGTAGCAAATGCTAATTTTAATTCTTCTGATTTTGTAGCAGTGACAGTGAGGACAGTATTATTATTTGGTAAAAGAAACTTTATATTATAGTTCACATTTTTTTATTAGGAACAGATTTTAATTATTGTTTGGATCTAATTTAAGCTGGTTCCCTTATATAATTCTGTCCCTTTCCAGGCATTTCAGGTGTTGCATTGTGGTGTTTTATGAAATTGATCCTTGATTGTTGTTTTGATAGTTTTTTGGTNGGGCATTCAAAATATTTATGTGTGTCTATGTAAAGTACTCTTCTGCGTTCCCATCGTCAGTGAAACATTCAAAATATTTATGTGTGTCTATGTAAAGTACTCTTCTGCGTTCCCATCGTCAGTGAAACATTCAAAATATTTATGTGTCTATGTAAAGTACTCTTCTGTGTTCCCATCATCAGTAGTCTTTTTGTGTTATGCTACGTTCTATGATTGGGCGGATCTAGTTGCTTGTAAGACATGTGAGAACTCTAACATGGATATTTGCGTTGTTGTGTATTTATGCCATTGATTCTTGTATCAGTCTGTCCAAATTCCAGCTGATAGAACGATTTTTCTTACAAGTTTGTCTTCATTTGTCATATTATTGCATGTACTTAGTAAATTGCACTCTCGGTTTGAGCTTTCAATTGATATAAGTGAAAGAGGGTTTAGTTCCATGTATTCTTTGTTGCTTAAATTTTGTCTCGTCTCTAAACAAGTGAATTTTTATATGATTCTGTTTCTTTTACTGGAGATTATGAGTCTTGTGTTCGTATTGACTTGTAGAATAAAATATGAAAATCTGTCACAATTCTTTATCAAATCTGAAAATTTTCATTTTAGTTTATACATTATTTTTTATGAAGTTAAAACCTGTAAGCCTAAATGCTGCTTTCTCGTTATTTACATGTAAGATACTCATGATATCAGCAATTATCTAGCTCTGGTATTCATTGTGTCAATCTACTACTTGAAACCAGAGTCGTGTGGCACCTACTTAGAGTTGTGAATTTGATCTAAGATAACTGGAACTTTCGTAGAAACTTTTAGATCAGCCAGCTGATTGTCCTTCTTTGTTTTCTTCATTGCAGCAAGGGTAACCTCAACGCTCACAATATGTCGGACCTTGAAGCCCCCTTGCGTCCAAAGAGGAAGAAGGTCTGGGTGGACTATTTTGTTCAATTCCGATGGATTATCGTTATATTTGTTGTTCTCCCAATTTCCTTCACTCTTTACTTCCTGACATATCTGGGAGATGTCAAATCAGAGAGGAAGTCCTTCAGGCAGCGCCAGAAGGAACATGATGAAAATGTACAGAAAGTTGTAAAACGCCTCAAAGAGAGAAATCCATCCAAGGATGGTCTTGTCTGCACAGCACGTAAACCATGGATTGCTGTCGGTATGCGTAATGTTGACTACAAGCGTGCTCGACACTTTGAGGTTGATCTATCTGCCTTCCGTAATGTCCTTGACATCGACAAGGACAGGATGATTGCGAGAGTTGAGCCCTTAGTTAACATGGGACAGATTTCTAGGGTGACAGTCCCCATGAATCTTTCCCTTGCTGTGGTTGCTGAGCTTGATGACCTTACTGTCGGTGGCCTCATTAATGGCTATGGAATTGAAGGAAGCTCTCACATCTATGGCCTGTTCTCTGACACTGTTGTGGCTTATGAGATTGTTCTAGCAGATGGCCGTGTTGTTAGAGCTACTAAGGATAATGAGTACTCTGATCTTTTCTATGCTATTCCATGGTCTCAGGGAACACTAGGACTTCTTGTTTCTGCAGAGATCAAACTCATTCCCATTAAGGAATACATGAGGTTGACATACAAACCTGTTGTGGGTAATCTTCAAGATCTGGCTCAGGCATACGTGGATTCGTTTGCACCCAGAGATGGCGATCAGGATAACCCTGACAAAGTTCCAGACTTCGTTGAGACCATGATTTATTCTCCAACAGAAGGTGTGTGCATGATAGGGAGATATGCATCGAAAGAAGAGGCCAAGAAGAAGGGGAACGTGATCAATAGTGTTGGGTGGTGGTTTAAACCTTGGTTCTACCAGCATGCTGAGAAGGCACTGAAGAAAGGGGAGTTTGTAGAGTATATCCCAACAAGGGAGTATTACCACAGACACACTAGGTGTTTGTATTGGGAGGGAAAGCTTATTCTTCCTTTCGGAGATCAGTGGTGGTTTAGATTTCTCTTTGGCTGGTTGATGCCACCCAAGGTTTCTCTGCTCAAGGCTACTCAAGGCGAAGCCATCCGGAACTATTATCATGAGATGCACATTATTCAGGATATGCTTGTTCCTCTATACAAGGTTGGGGATGCTCTAGAGTGGGTCAACCGCGAAATGGAGGTAGTACATTTTATTAGTTTTTTCATATGTTAACTTTCGGTTCAGTTGTCTTTTTATATTGTCATCCCTTTCTTCTTTTAAGACATTGGATTTGTACATTTGCTATGAATTAAATTTGGTGGTTTTCTTAGGATGACGATCGGTCAGCAGCGAATTTGTATCTGAAATCTGTTTTAGCTGCCTGGCATTTTTTTTACTTTATTTTGTTGTGTAGGCTACTAGCATGCTGCTAAAAGTAACTTTGAAACATTGACAAGAACCCTCTTTGATAGAACTTTCAAGTTCGTTTAGCATTCCATGTTTTAATCAAATGTTTAATTATGTGGAATTGATTTCTACTACATAAAGCATCTGCCCCTACCATGGGTATTTGTTGTGTAGGCTACTAGCATGCTGCTAAAAGTAACTTTGAAACATTGACAAGAACCCTCTTTGATAGAACTTTCAAGTTCGTTTAGCATTCCATGTTTTAATCAAATGTTTAATTATGTGGAATTGATTTCTACTACATAAAGCATCTGCCCCTCCCATGGGTATTTTTGTCTAGAGAAGCTTTGCCTCTTAATTAGGGTAGCTGAAAGGCACTGAGTTCGTAATCAAACATTTTGTTTGTTTTCCTTTTCCAACTTAGTAGTACAGCATATGATTAGTGGTAGTAGTGGTCAAATTACCCAGCTTCAGGAATTTTTTTATTTTTTATTTTTTCAAAAACACCTGGTCTACCTTTTTTGCGATGTCTTTAGGTATACCCCATCTGGCTCTGCCCTCACAAACTGTACAAGCTGCCGGTTAAAACCATGGTGTATCCTGAACCAGGCTTTGAGCTACACCGCAGGCAGGGAGACACACATTATGCTCAAATGTACACAGATGTCGGTGTCTACTATGCCCCGGGGCCCGTCCTAAGAGGAGAAGTTTTTGACGGTGCAGAGGCAGTTCATAGAATGGAGGATTGGCTGATTGAGAATCACGGATTCCAGCCACAGTATGCAGTGTCCGAGCTTAGTGAAAAAAACTTCTGGAGGATGTTTGATGCTGGCCTCTATGAGCACTGCAGGAGGAAGTATGGAGCCGTCGGAACCTTCATGAGTGTGTACTACAAGTCGAAGAAGGGAAGGAAGACCGAGAAGGAGGTGCAAGAAGCTGAGCAAGCCCACCTTGAGACTGCGTATGCTGAGGTTGATCAACCTGTGGACTGATGTCAAAATTTGGTATAACTGTTGAGAGTTTCTTGCTATTTTCCACCCTGTTTTCTTTTCAGGTTTGTTTTGGACTTCTAATTTTCTGAGCTATTTGGGTAGGATGGCTACCGACTGTTATTTAGTCGTTTGAGTTTTATTTTTCGGACTGTATTAGACTCTGATGTTTCAACTAGTCATTATTAGTCCTTTAAATTACCTGGTTTGTCATCTTCATCGTACCATGTTTCTTCCAAGACATTGGGTAGTTGGTTTATCTGACGAAGTCCCAAATTGCAAAACAATCAAAAGAATTTCAAGGATATGGAATGGCTTCAAGACATTATCAAACTCTGTAACTCTTTACCATTGTTATTATTTTTTTGATCTCTTGTGAAAAAGTTTCTTGGAGTAAAACTACCTAAACATGTATTTGGTAATGATTTGGGTTAGAAAAAAAGTGTGCACAGATCCTTCTGTTTAAACTTAGTTGGAACTTGGATGGGGAAGTGTTAGAGAGTTGCATTTTGTGACGGTGTTTCTGTACGAACAATAGTAAACTTGTATTAAATAGTAAAAACATGAATTTATGTAGTTCAGCCCCTCAAAAAGATATTTTACGTTTACTGTGGTTTTTTTCACTGTATGAGAAGAAGGATTATAAAAGAGAGTAAAATCTCAAAGTGAGAGCTCTAGTTAGTATAGTCTATGTAGTGTCTAATTTCTTTTGAGTCTTGAGCGTGTAGAGAATGTCTTGAGTAATTATATAGATGAAGATGAGGTTTCTTAATTTATTTTGATAATGGAAAACTGTATAATGACAATTGCAAATTTGGGTAATTATACAAGGAATAAATAACTATCTACGAATATTGAGCCTTATGTTGGTAATGCGTTTTAAAGCTACTTTCCAGAAAGCGTAGTTGCCTAATTTTATAGTGTTCTTCTAGATGCTTTCCTATGTGTGATGACCTTCTGAGTCAACTTTCCTGTACAACAGGTAGAGACAATATAATATGTAATTCTCTCTTCTCCGATAAGCTGACTGCATTTTGTAGAGTTTATACCAACTATGCGGTCATCTCTTTGTGATGGTCAAGACCCACAGAACATTGTCTAAAAAAAAAGCACTAAAGGTCTTGTTTCAAGTACCAAGGATTGTATAAAGTGTTATGCACATCACATGTGGAAAAGAAGAAGAAAAATTACCTGTCACTGTGGCTGACTTTGAGATAGGAGACCTGTGATGAGTCAATGACTGATGGCTACATTGTCCGGAGGCGTATTTGACCATAACTATAAGATGCTCTTAATAATGACTCAATAATTGTTGGGTATACTCTAGATCGTATACAGACCTAAAGCTCAATAATTGACGCTACAAATTGTTGAAGCATTATCAATTTCACTTCTTTTTTCTGAAAATGAAAAACAATGAGAGTTGATGATTAGTGTAAATACCATTCTCTGTTTGGCAAACATGATTGGCTAATAGGATTGGAATAAATAATCCCAGTCTTATGATTGAAAATAAATTTTGATCTAATAATTAATTTGTGACCAAATATAATCTCATGTGTTGTAATAAGGTGTTCGTGGCCGATTTAGCCGGTTTGAATCGCCAAATCATAAAACAAACCCTAGATACGGTTTTGATATTCGACTAATTTTTTCGATTTGGCAGTTATTTTCAACATTTTTATTTTCGACATTTTTATGTTGTAGGATAAATAACCGTTAGTAAAACGGTGGGATTACTTATCCAATGACTAATTATCATCTCACGACACAAACCCTCATCATCACTCTCTGCCCTTCCTCGCACACTCCAGAGTCCAGATCAAAGCCGTCGCCGTTGAGCTCGTGTTGTCGATCGCCGCCTTGCTCGTGTCATCCTGTCGACGCCCTATGTTGTCGTTTTTACGACCCTTCCTGGACTCTCTCCTGCATGCTGGTATGGAACCAAGAGATCCTTTCCGTCTTAATGTTCACCTCTATTGCTCCAAAACCTATTTGAAATTTGCGTCAAAGCTTCCATTGTTGCCCCTTACAAGCTCGGCGACTGAAAGCTCTCATCTTTCCTTTTTTTGTTTTACAAAAAAACAAAAAAAAAAATTAAATCGTTCCGTTAAGTTTGGTTACTAATCCTGGTAAATTGAGGGAAATTTTAGTATTTAAAAATCTCCATTACCATCTTCCCTTCTATCTCTGTGATTAGTAGCTGCAGATGGGTTTCATTGCTATCTTCCCCAAAACCCATTATCCCTTCCAGAAGTTCACAATCATTTTTATAGCTCACTTCCATTTTCATCTACAAACCCATTTATCTCCGTTGTAAATCCCATTTTCATAGCACAACTCCGTTTTGATCCACAAACCCATTTATCTCCATATTTTATATCCCCAATTTGGAGCTTCTCTCTGGAAATTCTTTTGTTTAACCGGCGACGATTTAATCACTGAGTTTTACTCTAGTAATAACATCTTTTGCATTGGAAATATTGTTTGAATAAATCTAATTATTTTGGCCCAACATACTTGCAGAATCTATTTGTACAATATGTGGATATTTTTTGTAAATATATATATATATAATATTTTTCTATTTTCCGATATATTTTAAATTTAAATTAAACTTTTAAATTCAAAATTACTACTTTTTAATAAAAAAATAATTTTTAACCAGTCCAGTATAATCGTGCATCAAAAACTGGATTGTTCTATTAGTTACTTAATCATTCGCCAAACACATTATTAGATTTAGCATAATATTGGATTTAGCGTAATTTTATCCAGTCTAATCTAATTCTGTCAGTGTATCGTCAGACTAACAAGAAAGAGTCGATTCCACAAAATATTAGTATTATTTTCAAATTAATCTAAATTATTTTTCTTAAAAAAAAAAAAAAAAAACCAAACCAAACTACTATCAACTAAACCGGGGTTTTGCAATTACAAATGAAATTATTGTGCAGTCTAAAATCCTATATATTAGTCAATACCATAAAGCGAAAAGTTGATCGAGTGTCTGTTAGGTCGCATGAGTAAGTTAGTGCGACCTCTTCCGAAAGAGTTACGTGCGACCTCCATCGCACAAGTTTAATGCGACATCCTCCGTACGAGTTAAGTGCGACTAGAATGAAAAGGAAACTAGACTAAGTTTCGTCAAACGGGTAACCTATAAAGAAAGGGAAACAAAAGTTTCTCTTTAAAGATCGACTAGTCATCTCATTTGAGGGATTACTCAGTTATATTGTTACTCAAATTATAATGCCCGATTATACAGTTACTTATTCTCACAATTGAGAAGCATTGAGCTATTCTCATCTATATAAAGGGAGTTCAATGTTTCGATGGGGGATCTTCAGGAGGAATTTTTTGGAAAAACCTTTTAAACTCTTGTTTCTTCTATCCAGACAACACATTGTAATTTTGAGTTCTTATAATTCTCCAGAAAATAGTGAAAAACAGTGGACGTAGGCTCATCTTTTTTGAAGCTGAACCACTATAAAATTCTTGTCTCTTTGTTTACTTTAGTTAATTAACCATTTTCACACACAAGCCACATCTTGCAATTTTCCTAAATTCATTGTTGACAAAACCTCCGTCAACAATTTGTGCTAGAAAGAGAGCTATTCCGGCAGAAAATTTTGTCTATTATGCTTCTTTCAACAATGGCAAACACCAGAAACACCGGAACTAGCCAAAATCATCCTCAATGTACCGCTACTGCACAGGCAGATCCTGCTCAGGATCAGCCTGCTGTGATCACACCGGAAAATATTGTCCAGAGACAGGATCGTATGGAGGAAGCACTGGTGAATCTTCAGCAAATTACAAGTCAGATTAGTGATTCTCTACGACGACTTGCTGAGGGACAGATGCTAACTCTACCACAGCACGAACGTCTCAGAGAACGTCGTGCTCAACAATCTAAGAGAGGAATTCGGATTCTGGAGAAAGGGAACCGCGACCAACCTAAAGTCCGATAGGAGCGTCGAGGAGATTGCATCTCTAAAGTAAAAGTTAAGGTTGCAGACTTGCTTCTGGCATCTGGTATTGAAAGTTCGAGCACTGATCGTGATCGTGGATAACCTTCCCAGAGAGCAACCATCAATCATGATTATCCTGAACACGAGCAAAAACGTCAATCAATGAGTATCTTTGAAAGGATCAGTAGGGAATTTCGACGAAATCCTACAGACCTGAGACAATATCTGGATTAGCGACGTAGTCAGGAGTGATCCACATCGCATCACAACGACCAAAGCCGATCTCATCGCACTGTTTCATCAGAATCCCTAAGGTCGCAGCACACCTTACCAAACAAACCTGCCTTATATCGTGACAATGATAAAAGGCCACTTCTACCACCAGTAAGAGAAAATGTTCTCCTTCTGAACGTCGATGTTCATAATCTAAGGATTGCTTTAGATGCACTTGCTGGTTGAGACGATGAGCTCGCTGATGGGTATCGTCAATCGCCATTCAGCGAGGAGGTTCGAACCTACCATAAACACTTTTGATGAGAAAACTGATCTGCAAGACCATATAGATCACTTTAGCGACCTGATGGAATTTCATCATATTGATGATCTCGCACGTTGCAGGAGTTTTGCTGTAACTCTCACGGGAGCAGCAAAGAAGTGGTTCTGAGGACTCAAGTTCGGCTCAATCTCGTCCTGGCAATAACTCCAGACTGCATTCTTGAGGCAATTCCAGGCTGTGAAGAATTTCACTGTTCCACTGGTTAGTCTGTCTGCTATTCGGCAAGGTCCGAAGGAAACTCTACGATCTTACCTAAATTGCTTTACCTCAGAATTAGCAAAGGTCAACAATCCATCTGAAGAAGGAGTTTTAACTCTAATGATGGCTGGGGTGTAACCAGAAACTAAACTCTGAGAAGATTTACTTGAGCGAGAATGCAGAACCCTTGAAGACTTCTATCGAAGGGTTGGTCGGTTGGTCGGTATCTAAGGGTAAAATCTTCACGCGAAAACCTTAAGACGACAAAGGGAGGAAAGGATACTGCCAAAGATGCGACAACAAATAACAACAATAATAATAAGAAGTCGAACAAAAGGAGTAGTGAATAATCGACTGAGAAGCAACCCAAACAGAAAAAACAGGAGATTCCAAGAGCTCCCATGAGATTCAATAATTATACTGAATTGAATGCACCCATAGATCATATCTATGCGGTCACAAACTAACAGGAGCGATATCGTCAACCGGAACCCATGAAAAGAGATAGAGCGAGGCGAGACCCCAACAAGTTTTGTCGGTATCACAATGACATTGGACACGATACAATAACTGCTTTACGCTGAAAGATGAGATCGAAAGATTGATTAAAGAAGAGCGGCTGCGGCAGTACTCTAAATAGAATAATGAAAAGTGAGAAGAAAACTGACAGCGACCTCTAAAAATTCAGTGCAAGGTGCGAACTATTTTCGGAGGACCGCACGTTGGGGGAGATTCCAAGAGAGCGTAGGATAGGTATGCATGAGAAGCTCGACAGCAGCTGTTGACCAATGTCATGCACCTCGAACAATGACCACGAAAGCTTCAGCGAGTACTAGATATTGATATTACCTTCATGGAACAAGACATGAGGGAAGTCCATTATCCACATAATGATGCGTTGGTCATAAAGATCAATTGTGGAAGCACGCAATTATGGCGAGTATTGGTCGATAATGAAAGTGCTATTGATATCCATATTACGATGCTTTTAAAAAGATGGGATTGAATTAAGCGACCTAAATCCCGCCGTCACTCCACTCTATGGATTCACAAATAACAGCATAATGCCTATGGGCGTGATTGAGTTAATGGTCAATGTTGGAACTTACCCTAGGGTTTCAAAGGTAATGACCCAGTTCTTGGTTGTAGATTTCCCCTCTGCATTCCATGTTTTACTAGGAAGACCAATACTGAGGGAACTTCGAGTAGTAACATCGATCTATCATCTCGCTATGAAATTCCCGACTCAGCAAGGGGTAGGCGAGGCGCGTGGTAACCAATATGATGCGAGGACTTATTATAACAACTCCTTGAAGCTCGCAGCAAAGAATGTGACACCTCGCACGATGATGGTCCAAAGAGAAGTGTCAGTCGAGGCGTCAGGTGAAACGTCAATCGAAACGATAAGCGAAGACCTCGACCCTCGAGAAATCGAGGGAGAGGTCAAAACGGGACCCATTGAAGACTTGGAGGATTTGCTATTTAACAGGTCCTCTAAGATTTTAAAAATTAGAGCGAGGCTTCAAGAATCTGTGTGAGTTTTATTGGTGGCTTTTCTGGAATCTAACTTGGATGTCTTCGCATGGCAACATTCGGACATGGTCGGGATCGATCCAAATATCATATGCCACCGTCTTAACATAGATCCAACAAAGAAGCCTGTATAGTAGAAAAGAAAAGCTATGAATCCAGAAAGCTACATCGCACTGAAAGAAGAGGTAGAAAAGTTGCTCAAAATTGGATTTATCAGGGAATCTTTTTATCCAAACTGGCTTGCAAACTCGGTTTTGGTAAACAAACCCAACGGGAAGTGGAGAACATGTATCGATTTCACAGATCTCAACAAAACATGCTCGAAGGATAGCTTTCCCCTTCCAAGAATCGACTAGCTTGTAGATATGATGTCGGGACATGAACTCTTAAGTTTCATGGATGCATATTCTGGATACAATCAAATCGCCATGTACGAGCTAGATGAGGAGCACATTTCATTCATCACTGATCGGGGGTTATACTGTCACAAAAAGATGCCCTTTGGACTCATCAATGCAGGAGCAACCTACCAACGTCTTGTCAACATGATGTTTGTAAAACAAATTAGCAAGACAATGGAGGTATATATTGGTGACATACTGGTGAAGTCGAAGAAAGCCGAAGATCATATCAAACATCTTGATGAGATGTTCAAAATTCTCCGAAAATATCAAATGAAGCTGAATCCTTAGAAGTGTGCATTCGGGGTAGGATCTGGAAAATTTTTGGGTTTTATGGTCAATCAACGAGGCATTGAAGCTAACCTATAGAAGATACAAGCACTGATTGATATGCAATCTCCTCGCAAACCCAAAGATGTGCAGAGCCTAGTAGGAAAAGTGGCTGCATTGAGTCGATTTGTATCCAAGTCGACGGATAAGTGCCAACCATTCTTTGAAGTATTGAAAGGATCGAAGAGGTTCAAGTGGATGGGAGAATACGAGCAAGCATTCCAAGAATTAAAAATACACTTGGGTTCTTCTCCACTCCTGTCGAAGCCAAATCCGGGGAAAGAGTTATATTTATACCTCGCTGTTTCTAAATATGCAACAAGTGTTGCGTTAATTCGAGAATATGAAAAGATACAGCGACCAGTGTACTACGTAAGTAAAAGATTACTCGATGCCGAAACAAGATATCCAAAGATGGAGAAATTGGCATTAGCACTCATTGTCGCATCCAGGAAACTTCGACCTTATTTTCATGCGCACACCATCAAAGTTTTCACGAACTTTCTATTAAAGCAGGTTCTGCAAAAACCTGAGGCCTCCGAGCAACTACTTAAGTGGGCAGTTGAGTTGAGTCAGTTCAACATCAATTTTCAACCTCGCACAACGATCAAAGGGCAAGCCCTCAAAGATTTCATTGCGGAATTCACATATGATGTCGATCTCCCCACAGAAGTAATCGAAAAGCCTGCTACAGATTTATCCAGATTATGGAAACTTTATGTCGATGGAAGCCCGTTGCGAACGCAGGGGCATCTCTGATATGCCGGGGCCATTGATCTTGAGGAAGGTCGTCTATGCGATGACTGTTTTGCCTGACCCCGGTGATCTCTACTTCGGATTCTGGCTCAAGATAATCTTCAAGGTTTATGGAGCTAACACTAGAATTGGAAGATTCTCTTGAGAATGCATTCCCTTTCCTAAGATCCTCACTACTAGACATCTGAAAAGAAATATGGATGGATTTAGTCCTATGCGAGCATCAGGGATCTTAGCTATATGTGAGCAGTTTTGGGGTCTCATCCTAGGATTGCATCAACAAGCTACTCATCAAATTTTTTTTAATCGATCTACGGATTCATAAAAATTGTTCGAGCAGTTCGTTAAAAAAGAAAATAAAAATTCTTTCACGAGTTCATCTCTGTCAGTCATCTAAAAGAAGAATATATAAACCAACGAAGGGGATCTAAAAATTTCCATTTTACAGTCCATCTGTATATGGGATGGGTTTATGTTCAGAATATTTAGCCTCTATGGTATTTAAGTTCTACGGTTTGTTCCTATTTTCTATTCTAGGATCTGTAAATAAGAGTTCTGGAAAAATCGAACAGGAGAGAGAGGATATATACTAACCTTTCTTTAAAGACGGAGGGATCAAGAAGATGTTTGAAGGATTGTAATGATAACTTCGTCGGAGAAGATGACAAAGTTGTGCGAGCTGAGAAACAGAACGACACCGGAAGGATTGCTTTGTAAATACTTTTGGTTTCGAGAGAAATAGCAGACGATAGGTTTTTTTTGAGGAGGCGGATTAGTTTTTGATATATATACCTCGAGCGTCGTCAAATCACAGCCATAGATCAAGGTATTTGATTTTCATATCCAAAGGATGAAGTTCACGTGAGATTTGATTTTTTCGAAATTAAATCGGAATCTTTTCAAAATTTGAAACGATTCGATTTAAGACGATAGCTGACATCATCGCTATCATTATGTCTATTTAACAAGGAAAAAGAAGGGAAAAAAATCTCCTCGAGTTTTGCTATTTTTCTTAGAAAAGATGATACGTGGTTTCATCTGTCAGAAAAAGATGCGCGTGATCTTGAAAAATGTGAGATTTGAGATCTGGCGACTCTTTGACTCTTCAAGGATCTCAAATCTAGGTCATGACGTCACATTTTTTAAGCTCGCACTTATAGTAGAAGGAAGCTCCATTTTGTCCTAAAGAACTAATGGAGCTGATAGTTGTCAATCATAAAAATCTGATCATATTAATGCATAGACAGATTCATTTGTATAGGAATGAGTAAGTGAGTTACCAAAATTAGTTTTGAGTACATGTCTATATTTCATTATGGAAGTGACTCTTTAAATGAATATTTTATGTGCAATATCATTTATGAAAGTTTTTTTAATCATTTGTGCTAATTCTCATTGATTAAAGTTACTCTAATTCGTGCTATAAGCTGTAAAAAGTTTTGAGTAACTGACTATTTTGTTTCAGGAAAGAAATTTAGAAGTTTTCTTATCTATTTCAACATAACTGGATTAACAAATTATGTTACAATACGTGGATAGAATCAACAATTATTTTCCATATTCATTTTCTAAGTTTGGTAACAGACTTGGCTGATCTTGCAAGTCTTCTAATTTATCTTAAATATTATTTTGCTGATTATACACGTGAATGCCTGCTCTCTCACTCTATTTAAAGGCCACTCAAGAGTAGCTTTAGGTAGAGAGAGAGACCACATATTGTATTTTAGCTATTGAGTATACAAGAAAGAATTTTTTATAGCTATTTTCTTAGACTTAGGAGTAGTCATAGTCATATGATAAAGTACTTTGGGAGAGGTGTTGAACATCTTCGGAAGAAGATCGATCCATAGTTATGAAGGGAGTTTGATAACTCTATGAAAATAGAGTTATCTTGTATATTTTTAGTCATAGGATAGTTGCTTTAGAAGAATAAATTTTATAATTTAGGTGCCTTTCTTTACTTTATTTTAGTTTTTGGCGTCGTTGTTGTTTAAGACCTAATCTAGTTAATTTCTAGTTTATTTCCTTTGATTTTTATTAGAATTACTGAAATCTGGTCTTAAGCCATGCAGAGATTAAATGGCAGCAACCGACAAGGAAAGCTGAACTTAAGTGAAAGCTGGAAGCAACTTTGCTGCAGCAACACGCTAGAGCAACACTGAACAGCAGAGTCAACTTCCAGCTGGTATTTATTTTGAACAGTTACTGCTGACAGCAGCAGTAAATACCAGCTAAAGTGAAATGAGGAAAAAGTGGTCGTTACCCTTCTATTTGGCTGACACCTGTGCTAGGGTACCTCATTGACCCTAATATAAAGGAAAGAAAGAAAAGTTGTGAAAGGAGAGGCGGCTGAGCTGAGGGTTACACGAAAAAGGAAAGAAAGGAGAAAAAGAAGAAAGGTACAGAGACGGAAGGAAGAAGAAGGAGAAGTACTGGCTGCAGCAAGGAGCTAAACCACCATCATCCAGCTAGCTCTTTCTTTATCTCTTTTAATCTTCTTTGTATTTA
>JXTB01000248.1:257235-284024 GCA_002914805.1 Parasponia andersonii
TGGTAATCAATCCCTGTGGAGACGATACTCACTCACTACTATATTACTTGTTTCGGCACGTGCACTTGCGTAGCTACCGTAAAAATCACACAACAGAGTTCAAGAGTGAACAATCAAACAAAGTCAATAAGAGCTTGATTGTGAATGTTCATCAGGAGGACAAATACAAAATCTTTAGGGAGAAGATTGACTTCAAGTACCTAAAGGAATTTTAAAATAACGAAGTCGACCTAAGATGAGTGGTGCTCACTAGATTCATTGGTGAAGGAATACATCCATATTGCGATAATCAAAAGAGAGAGTCTTTTACTGTATAAGTCAAATTAGAGTTTGTATTCATTTAAACTTTGCTAATAGTGCTTATTCTCTAGGCATGGCCCTTTAGACGTAAGTTATCCGGAGATAATTAAACCAAGTAAAATATCTCATATCATATTTTTACTATTTCCGCACTACCACCTCATGTAATTAATTAGAAATTGATTATATTCCATAATACCTAATTAACGAACCTAGCAATTGGTATCAAAGTGGGACACTAATATTTTTAGTGAGATCTTGCAGTATATTTGATCTAATGTTACAGGTATGTCATTCCTTGCTGAAGGTGGGTCCATTTTATGCCCTCTACTCCTTGATGGCATGAACTACTCCTATTGGAAAGAACACATGAAAGCTTTCATCAAGGTTCTTAGTGAAAAAGTTTCGAGATCCATTCTTAGTGGTTTGAATCCTCCAACTATTACAGATGAAGAGGGGAAGGATATTCTTAAACCTGAGGACTTGGTCATCCAATGATGACAAACTTACTAATTACAATATCAAAGCTTTGCATACTATATTAAATGGAGTAGATGATGCTAGGATTAAGATGATTACAAATTGTGAATCTGCAAAAGAAGTGTGGAATATTTTACAAACACACTTTGAGGGTTCTAGTGATATGAAAAGAACCAAATTAATCATGTTGACCTTTAAACTTGAGCAATTGAGAATGAGAGAAGATGAAATCTTGTCTGAATATCTTACTAAGCTGTATGATATTTCTAACGTATTTTTTGCTCTTAGAAAACGATTTTCAGAGAGAAATTGTTGTGCGGTCTAAAATCCTATATGTTGGTCAATACCATAAAGGGAAAAGTTGACCGAGTGTCTATCAGGTCGCATGAGTAAGTTAGTACGACCTCTTCCGAAAGAGTTACGTGCGACCTCCACCGCACAAGTTTAATGTGACCTCCTCCGAATGAGTTAAATGCGATCAGAATGAAAAGGAAACTAGACTAAGCTTCGTCAAACGGGTAACCTACAAAGAAAGGGAAACAAAAGTTTCTCTTTAAAGATCGACCAGTCATCTCATTTAAGGGATTACCCAGTTATATTATTACTCAAATTATAATGCCCGATTATACAGTTACCCATTCTCACAATTGGGAAATATTGAGCTATTCTCACCTATATAAAGGGAGTTCAATGTTTCGATGGAGGACCTTCGAGAGGAATTTTTGGAAAAACCTTTTAAGCTCTTGCTTCTTCTTTCCAGACAACACATTGTAATTTTGAGTTCTTGTAATTCTCTAGAAAATAGTGAAAAACAGTGGACGTAGGCTCATCTTTTTTGGGGCTAAACCACTATAAAATTCTTGTCTATTTATTTACTTTAGTTAGTTAACCATTTTCACACATAAGTTACTTCTTGCAATTTTCCTAAATTCATTGTTGATAAAACCTCCGTCAACAGAAATAAAAACTAATTAAACAATAATGAAAGCAAGCATAGAAGACGACTAAATTAAACTCAATGAGCTAAATTTGGGTTATGAACTACTCTCTACCACTAGACAAACTACCAATTAACCATAAATTCCAAATATTGACTATTCGTTAAAGCCATTAATTCTAGATAGCTTATGAACGACTCACTTTCATGTCTCTCCTTAAATTATATGTTACTTATACTAACGCCATAGCCAATATTTTTCAACTAGATTATCAAGCAAATGCTCTAACACTAACCTAACAGAAGCATTAAGCTTAGAGAGATTGATTAATCTAGATCTAATTATACAAGCGCAGAATATAAACCTGGGTTATTTTCTTCACTACAACCAATGTTTCAAACGAATATATCAACTATAGCTTTGCTACTAATTAATTCAAATAGATAAATATCTATTCAAACCTTAGCTATATAGTAACACTTTAACCATCTAGTAGCATATCCAAATAATTCATCATTCATAATTTAGAGAGTAATTGAAGAACACAACTACTTTAATTGAATACTCAATGTATTGAAATTAGAAAGATAATTAATTGCACACCATATCTAGGGTTTTGAAATAGCCCTTAATCAATTAAACCTTAGCGTAGCATGCTTATAGAATCAAGCACACAAAACATCATACTAAGAAAGTAAATTCAAACGAAAAGAAAGAGAAAACGTTGTAATGGATCGATGGTGGTTGGTGGGATTTCCATGCAAAATGCCTCCTCATTTCCAAACGCTCCAAACCTCTCTTTTCTCTCTCTCTCTCTCTCTCTCTAGATCTTTCTGAGTAAAATTGAGTCTAATGTTAATTTGATCTGACCTAGAGGCCTTTATTTATAGAAAAGTCACCTTAGAAAGCTTATAGGGCCAAACTTTGGATGATTTTAGAATTATGAGAGTTTCTATAAGTCTCAAAGTGAGAGCAAAGAAAGAATTACATAGAGAGTGTATAGTGAAGTGATTGTGAGATGACAAATTATGAGACTGAACCCCCTTTATATAGGTAAGAGTGGCTTTAGGTTTCCCAATTTTATGAACATGAAACTACATAATAAAATACAATATGATATTGAGATTAGATGACTACATAATAATGAGTAATTATCTTCTCTTTAATTAGCTAGTTACCTTTTTTAGGGATTAGGCAGGTTGGTGGTTGAAAAACCACACAACAATAGCCCCCAGCTTTTAATGCGTTCTTGACATGTTGAAAGCTTTCTTCGATAAAATAGTTAATCGCATGCCATTATGATCAATAGTTCCCGCTCAAGTCTTCAACTGAACTTGTTCTAAGTTTTCTTTTTTGTCGATGTAGACAATCGAGTTGATAGGTGTAAAGTAATGATCAAATAGTGCCACCATACTCTTGTTGATATTTTTTTTCGTAGATCAATGAATTAGCCTTTTGTGACTATAATAAGGATCAAACTCTTAGTACACTAAAAAAACGTTACTGCTCCAATAGCAAGAGCAAAAGTGAAGTATACGACTAAAAAACAATCTCATTGATCTTTCATAGAAACTTATAGAGAAGTAGGAAGCTCTTAAGAACTATGTCATTTTCGATATAACTGTTTACTAGTAGAGCATTGAAGAGGCTACAAAATCTTGTAAAGAAGTACTTTTCTCAATCATAAATTAGAGATAATATTCACATTGTAGAAGTATGCCTATTATTCTGAAGGCCTCGATCTAGACATGATACTTTTATGTTGAAATCCTTGAAGTCACCAAGAAACAAAATAAGGTATGCTATCCTGAAGACATAGTTGATGACATCTACGTCGTTGAAGAACAACTCGTAGTAATTGAATTAGTGAATGACATGAACTCCTTTTATGCTTCTTAGTAGTTTAAAAGGGTGTCATATTTGTCATATTTTGAATTTTCCTACAAAATGTTAGAAAATTCAAAAAATACTAAAAGTAAACAAAGAAGTAAAAAAACCTGACCCTTGGGTCACGTGCTTTTTGGCTAAGCTTGCATTTTCTTTGAGACACTTTACTTTATAAAATAAAAATCGAGTTGTTTTATAGGATAGATCTATAGCTTGTTATTCAATTAGATGTGAATCATAAGAACCGTTGGGCCACCTCGCATATTAACTTGAGGTTCCATGTTTGGAAATCTTCTATAAGGTATAAACCTGTAGGAATTGTTAGGTTATTCTGAAGATTCAGAATTTCATGTCATGTCAATAACTTAAAAATAAGTTAGATCAATCTTTACACTCTTGTGATACGAATCCAATAACTTAAAATGAAGTTTAAGTAGTAGGATAGGTTAGATCACTTATGAAAAACAACGAGCATAAGTGATGTAAACTTAAATGTGTTTTTCAAAAGTTCTATGTCAAAATATAATGAATAGCAATATATCACATCGAACTATGGATAGTTTGCTTAGTTACTTGTTTGTTCGAGGAGGGATATCGCATAATATAACATGCTAAGGCATGAAGTGAGGAGAATATCCTAAGATTTTTAGGAATTTTAGAAATTCAGTGATCCAAAATTCCAACCCCTCTAATATGAATATTTGCATAGTTCCTTAGGAAGCGAGTAAGAGATTACATAATCTGATCTCATTGCCCCCCGAGTTTTATGGTGTTCGAAGACGGCCACAAAACTATAAATGACACCAATAGAATAAGATGTATCAAGATAATAAGTTGAAGGAATAATACCTTTATTAATCAATTCGAATGAAGAATGATCCTAATAGTTTTATGGTGTTGCAATAACTACCATAAAATTGTAAGTAGATAATGCATAAGAATAAAGATAGATCACGAGAAGAAAATGCATAAACTTTTATTGAAGGAGTCATCAAAATATGTGAAGATACCCCACAAGCTAGTCGTCGCATAATAGTCGATACGAGATAAAGAGATTTGAGAAGAATTACTAATAGTAGTGATGAAAATTCATATAGTATGAAGAACTCGTACTTGGGGAGCTCGAATATGGAAAGCTCATCAATCGAGTAGAGATCTTGTCGAGGATTTTTGAAACCGAGTGACGATTTTATCTAGGTCAAAGATAATAAATTCAAACATGGTAGAGAGTTTGCATTATAGAAAGCTCAATAATCTAGAGATCTTGAAGGTCTGAGGAACAGAGTGATAATCTTATTGAGATCAAAGATAGTGAGGAGCTCGAATATAATGGAGAGCTCTTGTAATAGGGAGCTCGAATATGGGGAGAGAGCTCGCGTAATGGGGAACTCATATATAATAGGAAGCCTGAATATGAAGAGTTCAAATAGAGATTTTGTCGAGATATAAACAATTGAATGAAGATCTCATTGAAGTCGCATAGTTACATTCATTCAATCCTATAGAGATATGTCTCGAACATGAGATGTATATATTCTCAACATAAAGAGGCATCCCTTAATCATAGGTGTGAGTCAACCGAAAAATTTTTCTCACTTACATGAGCGCATCGATTGTGATTATCAACTTCAGTAACCCTACATCCTTTGTCGAGGCCAATTTAGCTAAGGCATCTGCTTGGCTATTTTTCCTGCGAGGTAGTAGTTGAATGCTATATATAGTAAACATTGACAAGAGACATTGTACTTTTTGCAAATAGGCCAACATCTTCCCTCTTCTTACTTGGTAATTACCAATTACTTGGCCAATAACTAATTGGGAATCACTGATTACCTTGATTATCTTTAAATTCATCTCTTATAAAAGCTTAATTCCAATAATCAGTGGTTCATATTATACTTCATTATTTAATGCTGAAAATCTAAAGTGAAGTACACAATGGATATTATGGTTCTCTGAACTAATTAACATCAAGCCCGTACTAGCTCCATTTTCATTTGACGATATTTAATCGTAGTGTGAGGTCGAATATTGATGTCGAATTAACTCAGCTCAACCGACCACTTGAATAATTGTCTTGACACTTTAGGCTTTTACAAAACCTGTTTCAATGGAAATATAGTCGAAGTTTCCTAGATGTGATAACAAGACCTAGTACTAACTTTTCTATCTTCGAGTATCTTGTTTTGGCATCGAGTAGTCTTTTGCTTACATAATACACAGGTCGCTGTATATTTTTTTCTTCTCAAATTAATACAGCACTTGTCTCATCTTTGGAAACAACAAAGTATGGGTACAACTTTTCCCCTAAACAACAAAGTATTTCTTTAAATCTTAGAACTCCTGCTCACACTTCTCTATCCACTCGAATTTCTTTGAACCCTTTAACACCTTGAAAAATAGTTGGCATTTGTCAGTTGATCTTGATACAAATCGACTCAGTGCAACCACTCTTCCCATTAGGCTCTGCATATCTTTCGGTTTACGAGGTGGCTGCATGTCAGTCAATACATGGATCTTTTGAGGATTAGCTTCAATACCTCACTGATTGACTATGAATCCCTAAAACTTTCCAGATCCTACACCAAATGCACACTTCTGGGGGTTCAACTGTATCTGATATTTTCAAAGAATTTTGAACATCTCATCAAGGTACTTGACGTGATCTTCAACTTTCTTTGACTTCACCAACATGTCATTAACATAAACCTCCATCATCCTGCCTGGTATACTACTGCAACTACTCTTCTCTGATTAACCTTTTGATCTCATCTTTTAAGGCGTAGCAGTTGTTGGTGTAATATCCAATGTTGTTATGATTTCAGAAAAACTTATAGGAATCACGTTTTGCTCTATCCCACTTTATCAACCCTGACTGATGATACTACTCTTGCTAATGTGTAACTACATAAATATGACCTATAAGTGCACTCAGCTCAATATAATTATTGAATTATAAGGGAGCCCTTAGAATCTCATGCTTCTTTGGCTCAGGCTACTTTTCAGCTGATTGCTCGTTCTTCCTTTTTTTAGGGTTCTTGTTATTATTGTTAGTTGTTGTGGTCGTATCTTTGGTTGTATCTTTTCCTTCTTCCTTCTTTGTCTCATGAAGATTTTATTGAGAAGATTTTACCCTTAGATGTCGACCAACTCTCTGGTAGAAGTTTTCGAGAGTCCTACATTCTCCCTCTAACAATTCTTTCCAGAGTTTAATCTCTGGTCGCATTCTAGCCATCGTCAAAGTTAGGTCTCCTCCTTTAGGCAAGTTGTTGACTTTTTCCAATTCTGAAATGAAACGGTTAAGGTACGATCACATAGTTTCCTCTGGACCTTGTCAAATGGTAGATAGACTGATTAAAAGAACAATAAAGTTCTTCGCAACTTGAAATTGTCTCAAGAATACGGTCTGGAGTTGCTACCAGGACGAGATTAAACTAGGCTAAAGTCCTCGAAACTACTTCTTTGCTGCACATGTGAAGGTTATAGCAAAATATCTGCAATATGCAAGGTCGTCAACCCAGTGGAGCTCCATCAAGTTGTTAAAGTGATCCATATAGTTCTGTGGATTAATTTTCTCATCAAAGGTGTATATGGTGGGAAGTTTGAATCTGGAAGATAATGCAGCAGCTCGAACTTCTTTATTGAATGGCGACTGACGAAATCTATCTACTAGCTAGTCATCTCATTCAGCTTGTACATCTAATGCAATCCTCAAATTATGAACATCGATGTTAGGCAGAATGACATTATCTCTTGCTGGTGGCAAGGGTAATCCTTAGTCGCTATTATTACGATGTGAGACGGGTTGTTTGGGCATGGTCTGCAGCGACCTTTGTAAAGACTTAACGGAAATAGTTTAATGAGATGAAGTTCGGTTGTTATGATACGATATGAATTGCTCATGACCACCTCGATGTTGTTGTTCTAAGTATTGTCTCAGGTCTGCATAGTTTGCCCCAGTTCCTTGCTTATCCTCTCCAAGACACTTCTCGATTGACGATTTTATTTGTTGTTTTGATGGCCGCTGATAGTGGGAGCTCTCCGAGAAAGTTATCCATAATCACGATTTTTGTTGGAACTCCTAGTGCTGGATTTTTGTGGTAATTCTGTAACCTTGCTTTTCCCTTAGAAGTGCGATCTGTAAGTTGCTCTTGTTGGGCTCTGGACTGGTCTAGATTTCTCACTTCTTGAATCCGAATTCCCTTTTAAGGTCATCGAGTTAGGCGATCTCTTGGATGCTCTTGCTGTACTGGAGTCACTAACTGTTCTTCAGCAAGTTGCCTCAATGAATCATTAATTTGGTTAGTAATTTGTTGAAGATTTACTAAAGCATCCTCCATGTAATCTTATCTTTAAACGATGTTCTTCTCAAGTGCAGTCACGGTCGGTTGATCCGGAATAAGATCAATCTGTGCAACAGTACTTTGAGGTTGATTTTGGCTAACTCCAGTGTTTCTAAAATTGTTTTCGTTGTTTACCATAGTTGAAGAAGCAAAATTAACAAACTCTTTGTTGGAATAACCCTTCTTCTAGTTTTAATTGTTAACGAAAGTTTTGTCAACAACGAATTTAGAAGATTACAGGATATAACGTGTGAAAAAGTTTGATAAAACAAAATAAGTAAGGAGACAAGAATTTTATAATGGTTTAGCCCTAAAAAAGATGAGCCTACGTCCACTGTTCTACATTATTTTCTGGAGAATTACTAGAATTTTTCTAAGTCTCAAGGTGAGCACAAAGAAAGAATTATATAAAAAGTGTATAATGAAGTGATTGTGAGAAGACTCTGAGCTGACAAGTTATGAGATTGAGCTCCCTTTATATAGGTGAAGATGGCTTTAAACTTCTCAATTTTATGAATAAGAAACTACATAATAAAATATAATATAATATTGAGATTGGTGACCACATAATAATGGGTAATTATCTTCTCTTTAAATAGTTAATTACTTTTTTTAAAGATTAAACATATCAACTATTTGTGGTGGTCAAAAACGATACAACACCTATCATCTATCCTTTCTAATCTAGTTCATATAATCCAATCTACTCCTGTGTATCAAATAGAGCTTTAAAATATATAATCAAAGAAGTAATAATTAAAGCATCTTAATTTTCGCCTTTGTTTTTCAACAAAATGAAAAGTTAAAAGATTTTTTTTGCCTTTGCTTTCTCTCTCTTCACTATCTTAAATTTATATCTTCGGTATTTCTAAAATTTCTTTCCTCATTTTTCTTCTCTCCCTCCTTAATTTCTCTTTCCTATTTAGTTTTTTCTTCACTTCCTTCTTTCTCTCGTCCCCCCCTCCTTACTTCACTTTCTCTCACATATTTCTTTCACTTAATTTTCTCTCCTTTGAGTTTCTCTATCTCACTTTTTCACTCTTCATTTTCTTCCTTATAGTTTAGTTTCTTTCTCTTCTTTATTTATCTCTTTACTTTTAAAATTTATAATAATTTGGTGGGTACTGACGATGAACAACATTTTTTTTTTGTTTTCAATTTTTTAAAACGCATAGTAAAAATGTATCCAAGCGAGACTTAAATATACCAATTCTTATATCGAGTCAATCAATTTAAGTATCATACATGTCAAATGATGATATTGGATTCAATTTTTAAACTAAACGAAAATGTGTAAATTTAATTATATACTGGATGTATTTGGTTATTTAACTATAAAACAACTAGAAAAAGGGACATCCTTATAATGAATTGTCGAACGTGCTACATTGCTAAAAGTCCATTGACATAGCTTTTTTTGTTTTTTATTTTTTTTTCCACTTTCTAGGATGTCCCTTGGCATAGTTGGTTGTGTATGATGCACGACAATTAGCGACAGGATACTTAAGAGGAAGAAATTTGATTTTATGTGGTAAAATTTTCAAAATAATTGAAAATCCTCGTATGGTCAATTTTTTTAGAGAAATATTATTTTTAAAATATTTAAAGAAATACCACTTTTTACATTTTTATGAAGTACTTAATTGGTTATCTCGAGTATTATTGAATAATATAAATTTTGAAAGAAATGTAGTATTTTTATAAATAAACTTTTAGAAAATAATATGAGTTAATAATAGTAATGGTCTATAAATTATGCTTATTGTACTACCTTGATTGCCGAACTTTCAACTTATATAAATTATGACCTTGAATTATGCAATTATTATAATAATAGTTCATTTGTCATAAACTATTAGTTTTTTAATAGAAAATAGTCATGTTCAAAGTGTATAATTTCGCATTATTTATTTCTATGAGTCAGAATCTCGTTCTCAGCTATAGTTACAAAACAGTATGCTTTGCATATTGCTCAGTTCTATTAAAAATTTAACAATTTGTAAAAAAAAAAGTCTTTATTGTAATAATTATATAAGTCTTGGTGATCTATTGTGAACGTTTAAAATTCAGATTCTTAATTTTTATTATAATTATCAAACTGTATGCTTTGTAATAATTTATTTCTCTTAAATATTTAACAGTTTATGGCAAAAGAGTCATTATTATTTTAACTACATAATTCAAGGGCCATAATTATGCGAGTTGAAAGTTCAAGGATTAAAGTGATACAATAAACATAATTTAGAGGCTATTATTATTATTATTAACCCAAAATGATTTTTTTTGAATAAATCAAAACTTTTTCAAAAAAAAAATTACTAGTCCAACTAATTACTAGTCCCATTACTTTCATCCATAGTTTGAAAAAAATGGTAAATTAATAATGTATTTTTTTGGGTTTCTAACACTTCAATCTACAAAAATAAGAAAGAATTCCAAAAGTACAATAGGTCAGAATTTTTTTCTCAATTTATGTATCATTTTTTTTAGAAAATATCTCTTTTAAAAAATAATTTAGAAAAATACTATTTTAAAAATAGTTATTAGTTATTTGTATCTGAAAATTAGTTACGAGATACAAGTTATATACTAATTATAAATATCTTTGGTTACTAGTTATCAGTACTTGAAAACTAATTACTTATTACTAGTTACTATTTTAGAAAATAATACCTTTCTAATTTTTTTTAAAATAATATTTTTCTGAAAAATTCTAGAAAAAAAAACTGAGCCTATCGTATATTTCTAATACTTTCTTAAAATACCGTACAAGTCCTAATTTTCAATATTTTTTATAGTAAGGGCGTTTTAGCTAAATAGCCGAATTTTGGATCATAGTTTGCAAAATGACTATTTTTCAAATACTATTAAAAAATAGCTGAATTTTGAAAATTATTTAAAAAATAGTCGTTTTTCATATTTAGTATATCAAAATATATTGATTTATTTTTTGCAAATTGTTTTATTTTTTTAAAAGTTGATTTACTTTATACAAAAATAGATTCACTAAAAAAATGGCAGTGATCAAAATAAATTATAAAATGGTCATTTATTAAATAAGGTGTAAAAAATGGCCATTTTTTAAATTTATATTGAAAAGGCCATTTCTTATATATCCTCATTATAAAATTGTCACAACAACATAAAAGGAGGTAAAAATAATTAGAAAGGCTAAACAAAAAGTGGTATTCAACCTTTTTTTTGGCCAGTTGCAATATTTTTATGGATTTTAAGCTGTTGCAGATCCTGGAGTCATCTGGAAGAACCGACTAAAATAAGCTAAATCATGCTCAATGGTGTGGTAATATTGCTTCTATATTTTTTTGGCCAATACACCTCAATTATATCAAAATGAACATATTCTTTCTTAATCATAATTAAAGGTCCAATAATCTCACAAATTTCTCTCTATTATGAGACATAACAAGCTCACATAAAAACGTTACGTGATCTACCACAATAATAAAATTCCAAGACCGTACATAGTTTCATTCAGACAAAAATTTTCTCCTTATAACTCTGTAGCTAGCACAAAGATATCTCAGAACCTCCTTTACAATAATACCACACTGAATCATTGAATCTTAGTGTCATTCCTATTTCCTTGTGAAGGCCACAATAATTCAGATTGTCCCTCGATGGTCCACATGTTCATGTTCAAGGGGAAAAGGATTGACAAATAAGGATAGGATTATGTCCTTTGTATATAGGTCCTGATGAGCACCATGTCCGTCTCCATTTTGGTACATCAACATAGCCATCCTAACGATATTTGTGGCAGTTTCAGTAAATGCCTGAGAAAATGGAGACTTTGCTACTCGATCTTCATTCATCTGCTTCCATGTTTCACTGATTAATGACTTTATGTGTTGACGGGCTTCATTTTCAGAGACACATTTTTCATGCATGTAGCATTGAATTGATTTAGGATTGTCACCTCTTTGTGGCTCAACCTAATTAAAATTCATGGAAAGAACAAGAAAACAATTATGATCAAGGTTTAAAATTATTTCTCAGAAGCAAAAGGAAAAGATTTTTAACTATAGTTCTTATTTTCAACACAAATTCTTTCAACTATTTTTTTTCCCCCGAACTTTCCTTGTTTTTCAATTTATTTCCCCTGAAAAAGAAACAAGTATGATAATTTACTCACCGATGATGTTCCCAAATCATCTACAAGTCGACAAACGATTGATGAGTGACGTATTATGCTAGGATACTCTACCATGCACTCCATGGCCTCTTCTGTTATAGGATTTGTAATAAAACAATAAAGATGCACCAGAATTAGGGGTATTGTACTTGAAATCCATCCATTCTCAATATATTCTTTTAAGGTCGGTGTATATCCACTATAGTACCACTTTGCCTCCACCATGTAAGTTTTACATATGCCTCTGTCCACTACCCAAAAAAAAGGGGAAAACGAAGACAAGCTTTTAGACATAATCATGATAAAGAATAATTAAGAGATTAAGGTACTTTTGAAAAATGACATTTATATATGTTTAGAATACCGTTTTCTTCAGGTATTTGATGACGAGGTGCCCTTGACCTTTTAGCACATCATACACCATCTCATTTACAGCATTGTAAGTAGCAATAAAACATAATTTCATGTAATCTGGCAACTGATCCAGGTAGTTTATATCCCACCTAGAGCACAATAAAGACCAATAGAAATGAAGAAAACTTAAATTAGAAGAAAACAAAGAAAAAAATAAAACAACCCTACAAAAAAATAATGAATAGATATTACCTTTCCACATTAGTCGTAAATCACAGCTTACATAACAAACAAGCTAGGTTTACACGTAAATATAACATATTATGTAAAAACCCAGAATTTACGAGGATAATTTGGACATTTTATCAATTTTTTGGATATAATATTAGGGAGATTAATTTGCAAAAATTTTGTGCAGAATGACTAAATTACAATTTTTTTAGCACTGATTTGAAAGAGATTTGAAATTTTGGAGACTTATGTACAATTTTTGAAAAATTACACTGCCCCATAAAGATAAGCCACGTGCCTGTCATCTCCCATTTTCCCTCTCTCTCTCCCAGCTCACTCTCTCTCAGGTCTCCCTCAGCCGAAGGAAGACCACCACCGCAGCTCGCCTCCTGGGCGTCGTCCGGCCACCAGACGGCAGGCGGACCTCCCCCAGGCCGCCTTGAGCCAGTGCTGATCAGCTGCAGGGCCGCCAAAGCTACTGCCGTCGCCAGAGAAGAAAGAGAAGTCGTTTGGAGCATTTCGGATTTTTGGCCACCGGCGCAGATTCCAACACCCATTCGACCTCTAACCGAGTTTGTTGAATTCATATCGTCACGAAGATCGTCAAGGTATATATATCTTAATCCCTTACTGCCCGAATCAAAAGTTACCATTTTTGGATATTTTGAGTGTTTGAATTTTTATTCCGGCCGTTGGATGGTGATTTTGTACTTAGAAAATGGAGAAGTTTGATATATATATATATATATATATTATCTATGTTTGGTGACCGGCACAGAAATCGAGATCAAACGGTCGAATTGAACAAGTTATCTGTCTAACTTAGTTATTTTGGGTGCTAGGAATTCAGTGAAGAGGTCCGTTTATGGAATTAAAGCTCCGGTGAGAAGTTGATTTTTCGCAAGAGGATGATAGAGGGCTTGGAATTGGTCCCCGACCCTCCGGACAATCGTGAATAATACCTTGAGAATTCAATAACGTGGTATCACTATTCGAGTGAGGTATGGACTCAATTACCTCTATTTTATATCGTTTTCGAATAAAACTTATTTTCTGCGATACATGAGAACAAACGTGATTTTTAAACTATTCAAATATCTGTGAAGGGAACTGATTGTATGATGTATACATATTATATTGCTCTGAGAATAATCTGAGTGCAGGTTATTTTGGGTATATTAAAAATAGGGCCGTTATGCTGCTCGTTTTCCTATAAAACCTAGTATGCTAATTTTATTAAAAACCCGAGCATGATTATTTTCACACTTCAGTTCTGTATTGCACATATCATAGGATCATACATGAGCACCGTATTAGCATCGTGGGTTTACAGTGTAGCGCTGCGTGTCCCACTGTCAGTGCAGAGTCCGTAAACCCCCGCAGGGTTTTGTTACTTCGAATTACCTCCCCACATGGTAGGCGTAAGCAATTCAGTTGCCCCTCCAAGTTTGGTAGGTGACACACGAGTGTCCCTTCCAGGTATGGTCTTAGGTGTCAGGCAGGCTGTTAGGCATAGTTAGTGCCATCATCCTGGGTTTCCATAGATGAGAGGACGAGAGCTCATGGGTTGATTTGTGTCATGTGCATATGAATTGAATTATTTTGATTACACTGCTTTATATATATATATATATATATATATATATATATATATATATATGTATGTTTTGGACTAAACTAACCATACAGGAATTCTCTATCACTAAAATATTTTCGACCGAGTTAATTATTTTTCCTACTGGGTATTTTATGCTCACCCCTCCTACCTTCTTCCTCAGGTGGTGTTCAGTACGATCTTGGTGATTAAGAAGAGTAAGAGGTCATCTTGACTGTAGTTCGTTATCTTGGTAATACTTGGAGTGTGATGTCAGGGTGTTTGGATTGTTTGGGTTTCGTTTAGCATTGAACTAAGATTACTATATTCTATTTTTGTCTGTGAACTTATGTATGTCATTCTGGGATTTGAGTTTCGTTGTGGATGATGGTGATGCTTGAAATTATATTTGATTTCGCGTTTTTAAATTATTATTTGGTCTATATTTAATGGTGTATACGAACTGTAGGAGAGGTTCACGAGATGAAATTCTAAATATTTTATTAAAATGGATTATTTATCAAACTAAAACTTTTTTTTACACTTTTCAAATAAATCAAAAAATTTTCCACCTTTATGAAATTCTCTTTCTGCCACTAGCCCGAATTTTGGATTGTGATATATTACGTCACTTTGAAACCAACGCAATATGTTGACTAATTTTTCACATAAAAGATCAAAGTTACTTTTACTACCTATATGAAAAGACTTCTCCAAAAATTTTCATTTGAATTCGATTTCCTCTCCTAATTATTTTTGGAAAGAAATTCCATAAAATTTTCATTTAAATTTGATAAAATTTTAATTTCCTCCTAATTGTTTTATTTGAATTCAATAGTTTGAATTTCCTTCTAATTGTTTTTGAAAAATTTGACACTCTCTCTTCGATGTAAAGGTAACATCTATTCTCTCTCATCACTCTTTTCTTTTTCTTCTTTCTTTCACATACTTCTTTTTACATTTTCCTTCTTTTATTTTAGCTCTCTCTTTTTTCTCCTCCATCTTTTAATTATAAACTATTCAAACCATATTTTCAAACTTGAGAGGGAGAGGAGCTATGATAATATATCGCAAAGTATAGCTACAACGAGAAGCCATCAGATTTGGCCGCGACAATTGAATGCTGAAAAAAAAAATCTTTTTTTTCCCTTCATTTTTCTTTTTTGGTGACGTCTACAAATGCATACCCGTCAGTTTCTAGAACGATGAGAGAGGATTTACACATCATTTTCTAAGTTATATGTAACCCTTTTTTTTTGTTACAATGTACTACTGTTACCTTCTATGTTATGTGTTTACCCTCTCTTAATTAAAAAACAAAATGGTAAATTTACACTACCAAATTTATAAACGTTACCAAAAACATCGCTTCTACCATACTTTAAAATAGATTTTTTCTCGAGTTGGTCACATTAATTATGTCGGAAAAACTAATTAAAATTACTATTTTGAAAATCTGGTGCTGTATATGGATTTTGAAAATACATGGGATCAAATTGTAATTAACTGGGAGGGAAAATAATTAATTAAACAAACCAAAAAAGAAAGGAAGATATAGGTGCGATTTGTTAGCGGATATAGTGATTAATTATGTATGTATGGGTAAAAAATAATTAGAAAAATATTGAATAGAGTGACCAACCGCTCCAAGGCGTCTTCAAAGCGCTTTAGTTCATCTAGTGTGGCATACACGTCATATATATCGTCAATAAGTGTTATCAATGCCCGAACTCTGGCTCAAATTTCCCTCCCACTATCCATGAGAAAGTTTCCACCAACCTATCTCTGGCAAAGGGCAGCTTTTGTCCAAGTCTTGTACTATTCCACCACCTTTACATACATATATATATATATATATACGTACATATAAAAATATATTATTTGCCAATATGCAACGAGAAACATACCATTAATGGTTTATTTTTCAATAATTTATAATAGAATTATTGGTTTTTAAAAGGAAAATTAAAATATAATTGCGTAAATTAAGAAGGAAAAATTAATGCCAATCATCCCTAGTGGGGATATCTCTCCATGTAAGCTACAAATAGATGTTAAGCTGAATAATCATGATTAGGGTTCCATATGAAAATGATAAATTAATGCCAATCATCCCTAGTGGGGATATCTCTCCATGTAAGCTACAAATAGATGTTAAGCTGAATAATCATGATTAGGGTTCCATATGAAAATGATGAACCTTATGGATCAATAACGAATAGCCATGTGTATTATGATGTGTTGTGCGGTCTAAAATCCTAAGGTCGCATAAGGGTTATGTGCGATATCCTCCGTGAAGGTTATATGCGACCTCCTTCGTGAAGATTATATGCGACCTCCTCTGAGATGGTTATATGCGACCTCTTCCACAGGTTTTGTGTCACCTTCTCCGTGCAGTTTGCCTTGTCAAACAGGAAACCTATAAGAAGAGGAAAACAAGTAAATGCTATAAAGGAAACCTACAAGGAAAGGGAAACTGAAGTGTCCTATTTGTGATCAACTAGTTATCTATTTTGAATGATTATCCAATTACATTATCCGGTTGTATAGTTACCCGTTTATACAATTAGAATCCTAGGGACATAAGGTTACCTTTGCCTATATAAAGGGGACTCAATGTTCCGAAGAGTGATTCCAAGGTTGAAGTATTCCAAGTTGAGTATTCCAAACTTTAGGTAGTCTAAGTTTTAGCATTTTCAATAGCTTTTCAGTCTTTCCAATTTCCAGACGATATTGTAACCTTGAGTGTTCGTTGTTCTTCATAAAATAGTGAGAAAACAGTGGACATAGGCTCATCTTTTTCAGGGCTGAACCACTATAAAATCCTCTCTCCTTTTTTGCTTTGATTATTGATCCAATTCACACAAGCCACATCTCTATATTTTCTCTAAAATTTATTGTTGATAAAACCTCCATCAACAATTAGCGCTAGAAAGAGGGCTATTCCGGCAGAAAAATTTGTCAAATTCCACCTTTTCAATAATGGCAAACACTAGACACACTACCAGAGTTACCGGAACTAGCCAAAACCAACCTCAAAGTACCGCTGCTACACCGGCGGACTCTGCTCCGGATCAGCCTACTATGACGGCAACAGAGAACCTTTCCCAGAGACAGGATCGTATGGAGGAAACGCTCGTGAACCTTCAGCAAGTCACTAACCAGATCAATGATACCCTGCGACGACTTGCTGAAGGGCAGATGGTGACCCCACCACAACATGAACATCCCAAAGAACGTCCTGCTCAATTACCTGAGAAGGGAATACAGATCCTCGAGACGAGAAGATGCGACCAACCAAGAACTCAGCAGGAGCGTCATGAAAATCGCAACTCCAAAGGGAAAGGCAAGGTCGCAAACCTGCCACCAGAATCTGGAACGGAGAGTTCAAGTACGAACCGTGATCGTACACAACCTTCTCATAAATCCACTAATAACCAAGATCGCTTGAGCAGTGAACAAGGACGATCATCGAGAAGCGTCTTTGAAAGAATCAGCAGGGAGTCAAGACAAGATCCTGCAGACCTAAGAAAGTATTTGGAGCGACGACGTGGTCATGATCGATCTGTATCACATCATAGCGACCACAGCCAGTCTCGTCACACTATGTCACTGGATTCCTCTCATAGGTCGCAGAAGACTCTACCTGACCAGCCCGCTGCAAAATAGGATAACGAACAAAGGTCGCTCTTACCACCAGCAAGGAATGATGCTTTCCCTTTGAACGTCGATGTTCACAATTTAAGGATCGCATTAGATGCACTTACTGGCTGGGACGATGAGCTCGCTGATGGGTATCGCCAGTCACCATTCAGCGAGGAGGTTCGAGCTGCAGCCCTTCCCACCGGATTCAGACTTCCCACCATCAATACTTTTGATGGGAAGACTGATCCACAGGACCATATGGATCACTTCAGCGACTTGATGGAACTTCATCAGGTTAGTGATCATGCACGCTGCAGATGTTTCGCTGTAACACTCAGGAGTGGCAAAGAAGTAGTTTCGAGGACTTAAATCCGGTTCAATTTCATCCTGGCAACAACTACAAACGACATTCTTGAGACAATTTCAGGCCGCAAAGAATTTCACTGTTCCGCTTGTCAGTTTGTCCGCAATCCGGCAAGGTCCAGAGGAGACTCTACGATCTTATCTCAATCGATTCACTTCAGAGCTAGCGAAGGTCAACAACCCCCCTGAAGGAGGAGTTCTTACTCTTATGATGGCTGGGGTGCGACCAGAAACAAAACTCTGGGAAGAATTGCTTGAACGAGAGTGTAGTACTCTCGAAGACTTCTACTAAAGAGTCGGTCGACATCTAAGGTTAGAATCTTCACGAGAGAATCTTCAAAAGACTAAAAAAGGAGGAAAAACGGATGCGGCAAAAGTTGCGGTCATCACCAACAACAACGGCAATAAGAAAAACAAGAGGAATAATGAACAGACCAATGAGAATCAGCCTAGGCCTAAAAGGCAGGAGACTTCAAAAGCTCCCATGAGGTTTAATAACCACACTGAATTAAACGCGCCCATAGATCATATCTATGCGGTCATAAATCAGAAGGAGCGATTCCGACAACTCGAACCAATGAAGCGGGACAGGACAAAGCGCGACCCCAACAAGTTTTGCCGATATCACAATGATATTGGGCATGACACTAATAGTTGCTTTGCCCTAAAAGATGAAATCGAAAGGTTGATTAGAGAGGGACGATTGCTGCAGTATACCAGTCAAAGCGATGAAAGGCAAGAAGAAGATCAACAGCGACCTCCAGAAATTCAGCGTAAGGTGCGAACTATTTTTGGAGGGCCGCATGTTGGAGGAGATTCCAAGCGAGCACAGGATAGATATGCACGAGAGGCTCGACAGCAGCCGTTAACCAACGTCATGCACCTTGATCAGCGACCACGCAAGCTTCAACGAGTACCGGAAATGGATATTACCTTCATAGAGCAAGATGCAAGGAAAGTCCATTATCCACATAATGACACGTTGGTCGTAAAAATTAACTGTGGAAGCACACAGTTGTGGCGAGTATTGGTCGACAACGAAAGTGCTGTGGATATCCTATACTTCGATGCCTTCAAGAAGATGGGGTTGAACGAGAGCGATCTGAAGCCTGCCGTCACTCCGCTCTATGGTTTTACTGGAGACAGCCTAATGCCTATGGGCATGATTGAACTGATGGTCAGCGTTGGGACCTTTCCAAGGGTTTCATCAATAATGACCCAGTTTTTGGTGGTAGATTGCCCATCTGCCTTTAACGCTGTACTAGGAAGACCAATATTAAGGGAACTTTGAGCTGTCACCTCGATCTATCATCTAACAATGAAGTTCCCGACCCAACATGGGGTAGGCGAGGTGCGAGGAAATCAGTATGATGCGAGGACTTGCTATAATAACTCGTTGAAACTCGCAGCAAAAGATGCGACGTCCAGCACAATGATGGTCCATCTGCCAACAGCAGAGGATGAAGCGTCAGTCGTGGCCGCAGATGAAGCGTCAGTCGTGGCAGCGGATGAAGTGTCAGTCGTGGCTGCAGATGAAACGTCAATCATGGCAACGGATGAAGCGTCAGTCATGGCCGTAGATGAAGCGTCAATCGTGGCAGTGGACAAAGTGTCAGTCGTGGTAGCGGATAAAACATCAGCCGAGGCAGCGAGCAATGCTCCAGTTGGATCGTCAGTGAGAGCGTCAATCGAAACCAGTGAAGACTTCGATCCTCGATAAAATGACGAAGTCAGAACTGGACCCGTTGAAGACTTGGAAGATATATCATTCGATCTGTCTTCCAGGACTTTGAAGATTGGAACGGAGGTCCAAGGACTTGTGCGAGCTTCATTGATAGCTATTCTGAGGACTAATCTGGATGTCTTTGCATGGCAGCATTCGGATATGGTAGGGATTGATTCAAGGGTCATATCCCACCGTCTTAACATAGATCTGTCAAAAAAGCCTGTGCGACAAAAGAGAAGGGCCATGAATCCAGAACGTTACGTCGCATTACAGGAAGAGGTGGAGAAATTGCTCGAGATTGGGTTCATAAGAGAGTCTTTTTACCCTGACTGGCTTGCAAATCCAGTCTTGTGAAAAAGCCTAATGGGAAGTGGAGGACCTGTATTGATTTTACCGATCTTAACAAGGCATGTCCTAAAGATAGCTTCCCTCTTCCAAGAATTGATCAGCTTGTAGATGCGACATCAGGGCATGAACTTTTAAGTTTCATGGATGCGTATTCAGGATACAACCAAATCCCCATGTATGAGCTGGATGAAGAACACACCTCGTTCATCACTGATCGATGGTTATATTGCTATAAAAAGATGCCCTTCGGACTTATCATTGCGGGAGCGACCTACCAACGTCTTGTCAATATGATGTTTGCAAAACAAATTGGCAAGACAATGGAGGTATACGTTGATGATATGCTGGTCAAGTCGAAGAAAGCTGAAGATCACATCAAGCACCTGGATGAGATGTTCAAAATCCTCCGGAGATACCAGATGAAGCTAAATCCCTAGAAGTGTGCATTTAGTGTGGGATTTGGAAAATTTTTGGGTTTTATGGTCTACCAGCGAGGGATCGAAGCAAATCCTTAGAAGATACAAGCATTAATTGATATGCAGTCTCCTCGTAAACCCAAAGATGTACAAAGCCTAGCAGGAAGAGTAGCTGCTCTCAGTCGGTATGTATCCAGATCAACCGATAAATGCCAACCTTTCTTCGAGGTGTTGAAGGGATCAAAAAGGTTCGAGTGGACGGAGAAGTGCGAGCAGGGGTTCCAAGAATTGAAAAAACACTTGGGTTCCCCTCCACTCTTATCAAAACCAAATTCGGGAGAAGAACTATGCCTATATCTCGCTGTTTCTAAGTATGCGACGAGTGCCGCATTAATTCGCGAGGAGTCAAGTATTCAGCGACCTGTATATTATGTGAGTAAGAGATTACTTGATGCTGAAACCAGGTATCCAGAGATGGAAAAATTGGCGCTGGCACTCGTCATTGCATCAAGAAAACTGCGACCTTACTTCCATGCTCACTCCATTCGAGTTTTCACGAATTTCCCATTAAGACAGGTCTTACAGAAACCTGAGACGTCAGGGCGGCTGCTAAAGTGGGCTGTTGAATTGAGTCAATTTGACATCAATTTTCAACCTCGCACTACTATAAAGGGGCAAGCCCTCGCAGATTTTATCGCAGAATTTACATACAACGTTGATCTTCCCACGGGAGCACTCGAGAAACCTGCTTCAGATATATCAAAATTATGGAAGCTTTATATGGACGGGTCATCGAATGAGAATGGAGCAGGTGCGGGCATAGTTTTAATCAGCCCTGAAGGGCATAATATTCATTATGCACTTCGCTTCAAATAATGAGGCCGAATACGAAGCACTGATAGCTGGCCTAAAGCTCGCATAGGAAATGAAGGTCAAAGCAATCGAAGTGTATAGTGACTCCCAGCTGGTCGTCTATCAGGTTAAGGGTGATTATCATGCGAGAGGAGAGAGAATGATGGCCTATTTGAAGAAGGTACAGCAGTTGTTCTTAACGTTCAGCACGTATGACATACAGCTTCTTCCTCGTATTAAAAACACCCGGGCAGATTCACTCGCTAAGCTCGCTTCAACGAAGGATGCAGAGTTATTGAAAGTAGTTCCCGTTGAATTTCTTATCTCACCAAGCATCGAGGTCGAACCCCAAGTGATTATGCCAGTCGATGAGGAACCATCATGGATGGATCCCATAATGCGATATATCCAAAATGGCGATCTCCCTGAAAATAAGGACGATGCAAGGCGGCTTCACATGAAAGCAGCTCGCTATATCATCCAGGATGAGCAACTTTATCGAAGGAGTTTCAGCTCGCCATTATTATTGTGCATCAATGATCAAAAAGTACACTACATCATGAGGGAAATTCACGAAGGAATATGTGGGAATCATTCTGGGGGGTAGGTGCTCGCAAATAAGATTCTTCGACAAGGGTATTTTTGGCCAACTATGAAAAAGGATACATTGGAATTTGCTAGGAAATGTGATAAATGTCAGCGATTTGCGACCATTCCTAGAAAACCACATGTTCCTTTAACTTCGATGACTAGTCCATGGCCATTTGCTGTGTGGGGAATTGATATTATCGGGATGCTTTCATTAGCGCGAGGTGGTTTGAAGTATGCGGTGGTCGCAGTCGATTACTTTACAAAATGGACGGAAGCCGAAGCCTTGAGTACCATCTCAGCGAAGAAAATGATAGATTTCGTTTATAAATCTATAATCTGTCGTTATGGTATACCACATATCATAATTTCTGATAATGGAAAGCAGTTCGATTGCGACGAGTTCCGTGACTTCTGCAATAACTTGGGCATTAAAAAGAGCTTCTCTGCTGTTATTTATCCACAGGCCAATGGGCAGGTCGAAGCGATAAACAAAATACTAAAGCAAAATATAAAGACAAAGCTGGAGGAGCATAAAGGAGCTTGGCCAGAAGTACTTCCAGAAGTGTTATGGGCTTATCGCACCACACAACGAACTACTACAGGAGAGAGTCCATTCTCCTTGGCTTATGGGTATGAAGCGATGATTCCTGTTGAGATTGGTGCGGGTTCCCTGCGGCGATCTATTTATGAGCAAAAACAGAATGATGTGTTGCTGAGAGTTGAACTCGATCTTCTAGAAGAGCGGCGTGAACAATCTCAGCTTCGAATCGCATCATACCAACGGCGCACTGCTCGATATTATAATTCCAAAATAAAGGGTAGACATTTTGAAGTTGGAGATCTTATCCTTCAACATGTTCTACCTAATAATAAAGAGCATGGTGCTGGTATATTCAGTCCTTCTTGAGAAGGACCTTATGTTATTGATAATGTCATTCGACCTGGAACATATCATTTAGTTCGCATCGGTGGACAAAAGGTCGAGCATGCCTGGAATGCTGAACAGCTTCGTCATTATTATCAATAATTCTTCATGATATCTTCAACAGATTATTGTATCTTCTTCATTAATATTCAATAATACTTCTTTGGCTATTACTTCAACTCGGTTATTACTTCGGCTATTCTTCATTTATAGTTTTATGGCAGTTTTCGGACACCATAAAACTCGGGAGACAGTGGGATCAGAATATTATCTCCTACTGGTTTCCTAAGGGACTATACAAACGTCCATTTAGAGGAGACAGGGTTTTAGATCGTCGGAGTATGTCTCAGATCATCGACGTCGATGTATCTGAATCTCCTTAAAATCCTAGGATTTTCTTCTCGCTTCATGCCTCAGCATGTCGTATTACGCAATTTCCATCCTCGAACAGAAAAGTAACTAAGCAAAACGTTCATTGTTCGAAGTGATATATTGCTATGAATTATTTTGACATGGAACTTTTGAAATACAGTTAGAGTTTGCATCACTCGTATTAACTATTTTCTTAAGCGACCTAACCTATCCTAATGCTTAAAACTCATTTTAAGTTAGTCGGATTTAAATCGCTAAAAGCGTACTGATCGATCACTTGTGATCGACTACTTGGTTAAAGTTACTATCGTTTCTTATCGCTATTTTGCAGGAGCATATAAGGAAGGAAAAATTTTTATTAAAACAAAGGAAGTCCATACAGAAAGGGGACAAAGCCCGCATTGTTTATATAAAAAAAAAAAAAAAAGAACACTTCATGAGGAAGGGCTCGCGCCGTCGTCACCAGTTTTGGTCGTGTCCTCCTTCCAGCTCTGCACAAGCTCGACCACATCCTCGCCAAGGATAGAGAAGTCAAAATCCGGATGCTCGTAGAATATGTTGAAGATGATGGTCGACGAGGCGATATCGCTAGCCTTATCTTCGAGTTCTTTGACCTCGGTCGCTTTGAACTCCTCGATGGCTTTGTGAACCGCCTCGGTGGTCACTTCTCTCATACGGTCCGGATACTCAGAAACGACCTTCTCGAGCTTTTTGACTTTCTCCTCGAGATTTTCCTTGGCGAGTTTCTCCTTGTTTAGGTCCTCGAGCATCTGCTGCTTCTCAGAGTGGAAGTTTGCTTTCTCCTCCTCCCAAGCCTTCTCCGAGTTCTCGAATGCTTGAGTTATTTCATCGAGNTTGTTCGAAGTGATATATTGCTATGAATTATTTTGACATGGAACTTTTGAAATACAGTTAGAGTTTGCATCACTCGTATTAACTATTTTCTTAAGCGACCTAACCTATCCTAATGCTTAAAACTCATTTTAAGTTAGTCGGATTTAAATCGCTAAAAGCGTACTGATCGATCACTTGTGATCGACTACTTGGTTAAAGTTACTATCGTTTCTTATCGCTATTTTGCAGGAGCATATAAGGAAGGAAAAATTTTTATTAAAACAAAGGAAGTCCATACAGAAAGGGGACAAAGCCCGCATTGTTTATATAAAAAAAAAAAAAAAAAGAACACTTCATGAGGAAGGGCTCGCGCCGTCGTCACCAGTTTTGGTCGTGTCCTCCTTCCAGCTCTGCACAAGCTCGACCACATCCTCGCCAAGGATAGAGAAGTCAAAATCCGGATGCTCGTAGAATATGTTGAAGATGATGGTCGACGAGGCGATATCGCTAGCCTTATCTTCGAGTTCTTTGACCTCGGTCGCTTTGAACTCCTCGATGGCTTTGTGAACCGCCTCGGTGGTCACTTCTCTCATACGGTCCGGATACTCAGAAACGACCTTCTCGAGCTTTTTGACTTTCTCCTCGAGATTTTCCTTGGCGAGTTTCTCCTTGTTTAGGTCCTCGAGCATCTGCTGCTTCTCAGAGTGGAAGTTTGCTTTCTCCTCCTCCCAAGCCTTCTCCGAGTTCTCGAATGCTTGAGTTATTTCATCGAGTTTCTCAGCTTTCTCTAAGCATTCGAGAACTGGATCATGCATCAGGACAGCAGTAACTGCAGTCTAAAAAAAAAAACATATATGAATCTACAAGTCAACATCAAAAGAGTGAGAATTAAGAAGCTTACATTGACCAGCATCCTCATTGCAGATCCGAAAGCGACCTTGGCGGAACATCACTTCATTCGCTCCCAACCCTCTTCGGACGTGAAGCGGTTGATGAAGGCTGCGCTCATACCAGCCTTCTCTGGTAGTTGGTTAAGGAGTGCGAAGAGCTCGTCACCTTTATCCGCCAAGTTCGGTTCCGAAGAGGTAGCAGCCTCGGTAGGGGGTTTGGAAGTGCTCGCTGGCTGAGATGGTTGTGGAGGGGGCAAGCTCGCTGGGACGTCCTCGAAGGCGACTTTTCTCTTCTTCGAGCAGTCAACCTTCTCCTTCCCTTTCGATGGCGGCGTACTCTCGGGTGTTTTGTTTTTTGCTATTGACCCGAGAGTTGATGGAGGAGCTCGCAGACCGCTTCCAATGACCATCTCTGTACAACAGAATATGTTAGTGAGCGAGGAAACGAAATATAAAGGTAATTAGAATGAGCGTGTGATTACCTTCTTTCTGTGGAGCTGGTTGAGGAGCTGGTGGGGACACGGTTTCTGGAGATGAGGGCTCTGAGCGAGGTGGTGTGGCCGGTACCTTTCTTTTTCTGATCCTGGAGGACAAGGAACCTAAGTCCGTCTTCTTCCTGGGCTTCTTCTTCGAGCTCGCTGGTTTAGAGGAGATAACTGGGGGGTCTGGGAATGCAGCACCCTTCGGAATCAGACCACAAGCGACTAGATTCTTCGTTGTGCCTAGTACCTTCTAGTTAAATTCTTTAGCTGGAAGGTCGTTGATCTGATATACTCTTGCGAGCTGATCCCTGGAGAGTCCGGGTCGATCCCTATTATCTGCAATGACATTGGAATGCGATCAGTACAAGAATAAAAATACAAACAAGACAGTAAATTAGAAGACTACCTACCGGGATTTTGAAAGAAGCCATTGGCTGCATAGTCAAAATGGAAAAATGGATTTTTCCATTTTCCCATGTTGTTGCGAACCCCGTAGATCGTTTTTATGGCTTGATTCGACCACTTGCTCGCATAGAAGAAGCCGAAATCCGACAGATTTGACTTCACTTGGTAGAACCAAGCAAACTCCTCAGGAGAAGGGGTTTCTAAACCTAATTTATGATACAAAATATACAAACCTACCATATACCTATAAGTATTAGGGGTCAATTGAAAAGGGATGACCCCATAGTAATTAATGATCGATTTTATATACGGATGGAGGGGGAGATGCACGCCGCATTTAAGGACTGCCTCAGAAAAGGAAGTGAGTCCATAAGGGGGTGTGTGTGGATGGTTGAACTCCATTGGAAGACGCAGGGGGATAGTGATCTTATAGCTGCTCGCGATTTTCCTGAGTTTGTTCGGCGTGCAACTCGTTCGAACGTTTGTGCATGACCAGTTCCCCTTTACGTACTGATAGCCAGAAGAAAATGTCGGAGCATCCCTTATGTGTCTGGGCCATTGATCTTGGGGAAGATCGCCTATTCGAGGACTACTTTGTCTTGCCCCTGTTATTTCTATCTCGGGTTCGGGCTCGAGATAATCCTCAAGGTTAATAGAGCT
>JXTB01000248.1:294009-378072 GCA_002914805.1 Parasponia andersonii
ACAGTTAACGGAATTTATGTGAGATTCAAATTATGTCTGGTCCAGTCCTATATAATCAAATTATATAAAGTACCTCCATTGTGATGTCAACACATTAATAGTCTGGATAAGACTATTATATTCTCAATGTTAATGGACCGTACTAATAATATTTAATTAAAGATTCCAAACTTTAATTAATTATTACGGACTATCTTTAGTTTATTATCCATAAATTTAATCCTCATATATATAACACTTATATGCTAAATTTATGGTCACATAAATAAACCAGTGATTTTCTGATATTTAATGACATACCAATTATGCACAAATCAAATAGAAAAATATCATTTTATTAATTCAACAAATATTCAAAATATACATGCTAGGGCATAAACCCTAACAATCACAATTTTATTTATTTATATGCAGTCAATCATTTATCTAATGTTATTTATGTACATATTCAACTGTGCATTCAATATCTAACTCGAACGAACTAAAGCTTGTTTTATACTAGCACGTCTAGTATAATCTAGCCAAGCTTATTTAGCAATACACCTGACACAATGTCATATTATAGCCAGACAAATTCATCTTGTCATCTGATCATGTCTTATTCTTAGGTAACTCCTAACTTTGCAATGCAATTTTCGTAAAAGGTTAGAGTTCCAATCCAACTTTTACCCTCTAAAAAGACTTTCTAACAGTTTAGACACTAACAGAATGACTAATTCAAATTTTTATTTGCTAGAGGGTCATGATCTCTGCTTGAAATCTTCCTTTTTCTCATTCCACATAAAACCATACTGCCGGAGACAGTTTTCTTTTGCATCAACTTGTAGCAAGAAAATATACAACTTCTCGAAGAAAAGTTAAAACAAAAGAAAAACCAAAAGGACTACACCATTGAAAAAAGAAAAAAAGGTGACCTTTACTACCTAGCTTATATCATATTCGAACTAAAAAATTAGTGCAAATTTTTTTATACCTTCCACCACCATATATGAAACCCGTGCTTGTCTACCAAATAAATTTCCATTTCTCTTGAAATGATATTCTTGAAACCTTTACACAAGTAAACTCTACAATGCCTACGAGAAGAATCAAGCACCAATCCAATTGGAAAATAAATCAAAAACATAAATTTAAAGCCGCCGATAATTTAGTAAACCGCTCATATGCTCAAATGTTCTTCTCTGGGCAAGCTTTGAACTGTATCTGACCATCTCCCTGGAGAATGGTCACTACTGTTGGATGACAACTGAGCCTCTGCTCTTGCGTCTCTGATCATCTTAAGAACCTCTCTCATTGAAGGCCGGTTCTCAGGTACAAGTGAGACACAAGCCATTGAAATGTTCAAGAGGGCCTGAAGTTTCTCCTCGGATGTTTCATTGCCTGAGGCAGGATCATCACCAGATTCAGTCTCTTCTTCACGCACTGATCGAACCCACCTAGGAATATCCGAGCCATGTTCTTGGACAAGGTCTCGGAAGGGTGTTTTTCCAGTTAGGAGCTCCAAGAGTAGGACACCAAAGCTGTACACATCAGCTGGCTGAGTGGATGGTCTTCTGATGTCACGGCACTCAGGAGCTCTATAAAAGAGAAAAGTTGCACTAGGCTCTTCGAGTGAATCGGGGTCTCGGAATGAAGTGAGGCCATAATCTGTTAGGCAGGACTCGAAATCTGAACCTAACAAGACATTAGAGGATTTCAGGTTTCCATGGGTTAAGCCAGAGGTCGAGTGGATATAAAGCAAACCACTTGCTAAGTCTTCTGCAATTTTGAGGCATGATGTCCAATGAAGAGGCTTTCCACCTCCTGAGGTTCTTGAACCTGCAAAGGTTGTTATGTTGTAAATAAAGGAAGATAGAAAAAGGTTTCTCATTAATTATCTATGAAAATCATAGATTGAATTATCAATATTGACTCAAAGAAAAATAAGGAAGTACACACTGCAGGCTTAAATATAGATAAGAATATACTCATAAGCACGCATCAAGGGCTTCCTTCTATCACCTTCATCTTCCGACATGAAAATTCCTTCACTTTAATTAATTACTATAGCCTAAATATAAATGACACAAAAAGATACGAGGAAGAAGCCATAATTATCTCGTTTGTAAATATGACGTTTACCCGTACACTGAGAAATACAAAATGCATCGTTCAAGTTCTGTGGAAGGGATAACGGTATTCTTTCTAATAGATATATTTTCCGTATTACAAGAACCGATAAAATTGTCAGGATATTGTTTATCTGTTTTGTAAAATTAGAAGATATTGTATTATCCAAAACACAAGGGTAAACCTCATAATTCGTTAGGGGATAATCGTATTTTCTCAGATACATCATGTTGGTTGAGAAAAAAGTTTGTCCTCGTAACAACACCTAACGCCTAATAGAATTTAAAAAAAAAAAACATAGAGCTACCATATCCAAAAAAAACAAAGAGCTACCATATCACACTGTATCAATTCGTATAAATAACAATCTTTGACGCAAAACTGNAAAGTTTGAATAGATCAGCAACCCATAAGTTCCAAAATTTGTGCCAATACGAGTAAAATAAACTATAAGCAAATTGCAATAGATAGATAAGTAGAAAGGGTTAAATAGATAAACAACTTATAAATTCCAAAATTGTGGCATTATGAGTGAAATAATCTCTATAAAGCCATAGCATAGAGAAGCAACCAATAATGCAGAAAAATATGTTAAAGAAGCAAACACCATCATAGCGAACTTCTAAATAATGATGCTCAGCTGAAACTTCACTGAAACTTCAGAAACAACAGGTAAAAGGCATTATTGCATTAGCAACAAAAATGAATACTAACATAGATTGGCAAACCTAATGCTGCGAGCTTCCAAAAGTAAGACCAAAAAAAAAAAAAAAAAAAAAAAAAAGAGCTACCATATCACACCGTATCCATTCGTATAAATAACAATCTTGACGCAAAACTATACTGATCAAAATAAATAAACAAAACAAAAAAAAATCTAGAATTATGAAGATGTTTCTTTATCGTAATAAAATGCAATAGAACAAATGAAGTTAAAATAATTATAACAATTAACATTTACAAAAGAAGGTAGCTTATTTATTCTAACAACTAGAGGTAACCAAAATTCGACAAATAAGTTTAATTCTAGAAGCATCGTTTGAATTCGACATTGCACCAAACAAGTTATTAGGTGGATTTACCGAAGCCTTACTAGTGTGGTACCTTAGCTCAACTGTTTATAAGCCTAAAACTGTTCATAATGAAAACCCACTTCCTATTTATTTTCCTCTTATTTAGTAGCTCAAATTTATAACGAAGTGACAACTTGTACAGTTATTAAGGTGTGGATGGAAAGAACGCGGAAACAAACAAAGGGGAATAGTCCAAAGTCCAAATTTAATGAATCTCAAACTAGTCCTTGCAGTCAAACAAAGCGGCAGAAAGCAGCTAATTAGTGACAAAGAGGTCCATAATTGTTCCAAGCAAAAGAACTTGTGCAAACACTAATGGAATAGTACCAGCTAGAAACATTGAGAAACAGTTTTAGTAATGTCACAGTGGAAAAGTTTGGGGGGAATTGGAATAGTACAAGCTAGAACATTACATAAGTTTGGATGCCAACAAATTTGTCTGTCCAGCTTATCATCATGTAGTTCTTGAAACAAGCAAAAAATTAAGGGGAGGGTGACCCTACGAGTCTAGGAAGAGAAAAAGGGACACCATAGTGACCATTGCAGAATATACTAATTTAATGATGGAAGGTAGAGTACTAAAAGAATAAAATAACAGTGGACAAGGTATGCCAAGGGTGCAATGCCATATGAGCAAAACAAATAAAAAGATAAAAAAAAATTTTAAAAAAAAAAGGAAAAAAAAAAGGGGGTGCAACTGCAAACTACTATTTTCAGTATGATAGAGCCCTACTTGTATAGTTTATTAATGTTGATCCACCAGGAAGCACACTTTACGATAACATAGTCACATAATCCTACGCTTTTAAAAATAGTAAAAGCATCAATTATACACAGCACCCTCAGATGATTTTTGTTCAACCATATAATGCTATGTTATGACTATAAATCTCAAGTGGGTCCTACACTATTTATATGGATGCTGATTTTAATTTAGTGGGTTCTACAGTAGAGAATTAAATCAGATACAAATGATATAAAGCTGATTAGAAGAGCTAAATCAGCACCACCTCTTTTGGTATTGAGCACATGTGTTTTACAGCATTATTCCAATGCTCATACACATTACCCAATGGCAACTAATCAAAGACAAATAAGTTCTACAGCCTAAATAAACGTTGACGAGCAACTCATCATTCTTCCAATGCCAATCTAGGTAAATTTTTCACTACACACTGCGTGGGTAATCCAATGGACTAATGTCAACCATTTACAACGAGAAGCCTGGAAGTAATATATGAGTCCAATAAAAAATGGAAAATGCTAAACAACATATGTGGTGCCAAGCACACACACTAATAAATATATATATATATATATATATATATATATTTTGATAATAACTCACACGTTCATTAATGTGCAACAATAAGCATTATATGCATCCATAATATAATGCTATATAAAAAACTTATGCTACGTACATTGATGACACAAGTATCCATCTCAACAACTGATAACTGAAGATTCCAAGTGGCTCCCAGGACCTTTCGCAAGTCAACGACTAAGATGAATCACAATAGTTTTTTTCCTTTTTTTTCAGGCAATCGAGTCTCATTGTGACATTACTCAAAATTGTACATACCAATCCACATTAACAGATTGGTGGGCGCCACAAATAAAAGCCTATTTCTCTATGGTGTGTGTCTGTGTGAAGCTGTGGTGCCATCAAAATATTCTTCCAGCAAAGAATATTGAGTATATAGCTAAATTAAACAGTAGAATGTGTTTAGACTGTGGAAGCAAAGTAGTACTCTTTTAGTTTGACAAGATCTAACAAGGAATTATACCCTTGACACTTATGAGTGAGACAAGACCAAAACAAGCGGGAGAGGAACTGGAGACTCAAAATATATAGATGAGTTGTCAATTAAAAAACATGCTCCTTTTACTTTTTACAGATTCGGGTACAATTAGCGGACCTTTCCCAGAAGATAATTCCAAAAACATGCATTATGATACAATAAAGGGAATAAACCCATGGAAAGAAAGCGGGAAGAAAAAAGACAAATCACTTTAAATTGAAATCATTTTAAGAAAAAGAAAGGTGTCCAAGTGATAAAAATCATTACTATAATGAGTTTCAAGCGAGTCTCAAGCAGATATTATCACATTAGCCAAGTCTTTCCAAAAAAAAAAAAAAGAGAGAAAAGAAATTATAAGTCTTAAGCAAGACATTATCACATTAACCAAGTCTTTCAAAAAAAGAAATAAAGAAGATCAATTAAAAAAAGACATTAACAACTAATGTGTCTGAGCGTCATGAACACATGCACATGCCACATGGAGACAGATAACACGAGACGGACCACTGGAGTACACAAAGTGAGGGACCAACGACCAAGGAAAGCGAGGACAATACAGTACAGAAAGTATTCAAATGATCAAGAACGTTTTAGAAGTGGGACCCACAAAATTAATTATTTGCCCCTGTGATACGGACATGACTAAACCAAATCTAAATTTGACTCGTTGCTCTCAGCTGGATCTAAATTTATTAATTTTAGATCCAAGGTCATAAGGGTTTGGTTATATACATTGTTATACACTGTAACACACAGAAAATCTGATGTCAAAATTAAAGATAACATTTTCTACACAAACCAATTGCGGTTTATTGAAAACCTTATACATTGCACGGTTTTATTTGCCTGAGAATAGGAATACTATATACAGACACGTAAATCACTTTAAAAAATTTAAAAAAACAAAAATTGCGCCAAAAGAAAATGGTCAAATCCAACAATGATATGGATTCCATTAATTTTTGAACTTAATTTAAATCAGGTATTATGAGAACACTCATTTAGTATCTCGAGACATCTAGCTGACAAAGCTTACATTATGAATTTATAACACATGGGCTACTTCTTTTTTATAATTTCGGACAAGACGCGGGACCATTTAAAAATAAAATTAAAAAAAAAAACACAATTAAATTTTCTTTTTCCTCTTTCCAGTGGGTAGGGTAAACTACAACAAGAGCCTTAAACCCCAGGCCATATTATTGCTTCACCAAAATTCTGACATCAAAATTTTCATTCATTTTGACAATCAATTAGCTGGTCCAAAATGTCCACAGCCAGGTAAATCCTTAAGATCAGTTCAACCAAGAAAAAAAAAAATACATATATATATATATATATATATCAACGCAAATTGTCATGTATTTTAATTGATCCGTGGTGTTAGCCCTCTTACCATAAATGCCTGATCCTTTTACTAATTATTTCATTATACATTTTTAACCCAACAAGACACTAACAATAATAATAGCAATAAAAGGTAAAAAAAAAAAAAAAAAAAAAAAAAAAAAAACAGAAAGAGAGTTGAGAGAGGCATACCATGGATTAGAGAGAAGAGGCTACCGTTGGGGAAATAATCGTATACGAGCAAGCGTTCCTCCGTAGCCTGGAAATAGGCCCTAAGTGGGACCAGGTGGGTGTGCCTCAGCCTACCAAGAACGTCCATCTGTCTCCTGAACTCGTCCAGCCTTGGGTACTTGGCATCTTTTAGTCTTTTCACAGTGACTATAAACCCCGACTCCATCACAGCTTTATACGTACTTCCCATACTACCCCTCCCCAGAGACTCCGCCGAAGCCTTAAGCAAATCCTCCAAGCTGTAATTCATCTGCTGATCCCCTGCTCCGCAGAACACCAGACTCCCTAGACCCTCGCCTTCCCACGAAAAACCCCCTTGTTTTACCCCATTATTACCTCCCCTGCCACCGCCGCCTCCTCCTCCGGTTCCGCCCTCGTCCCCTTCGGTTCGCTCACCTCCCTCCACGCTATGAACATGAACCCCTTTTCCCTTCGCCTCGCCGGAGGAATCTCGCCGGCGACTCCGATTCCGGCAAACCATCCAAAGAAGCAGCACACATATGAGCAGTACCGCAGCGCCGCCGGCAGTTCCGGCGATTATCTTGACCAGTCTGGTCCGTTTCGACGACTTCTCCGAGCCCAGAACCAATGGCGGAAACGGGCTCAGCGACGGGCCAAGAACAACGTCGTTCCGGCATGGATTCTGAACCTGAACACCGCAGAGGCCGACGTTGCCGGAAAACGACGAGGAGTTGAACCGGGCCAGCGGCGAAGTCACCGGAATCTCGCCGGAGAGTCGGTTATTCGAGACGTTGAAGACTCGTAGGCTGGTCTGGTTCAAGGGAGGGATCTCCCCTGTCAGCAGATTGTTCCGCAAGTCGAGGACGTAGAGTCGCCGTAGCTTGAGCAGAGTCGCCGGGATTCGACCGGAGATTCGGTTGTCGGCGAGGACGACGACCTTCAAGCGGTGGAGCCCCGAAATCGAATCCGGGAAATCGCCGGAGAAGTTGTTGGCGTTGAGGAAGAGGGATTTGAGATTGAGGAGACCGGAGAGATCGGGGATCCCGCCATTGATGGAGTTCCCTTTGAGGCTGAGAACGCGGAGTTGGTCCAGAGCGTTCAAGATCTTCGGGTCCAAAACCCCAGTCAAGTTGAGGTACTCCAGTACTAGCTTGGTGACCCTTCCATCCGTGCATTCTTTGACCCCTTTCCATTCGCACACTTGTTCCGTACTGGCACTTCTTCCTCCCCACGGGAGCGAGTTTCGAGGATCGATCGTTGATTTTAGACGCAGGAGCGTTTCTCCATCGTCTGATCGAACCAATAACAACAAGAGCAAGAACCAGAAGAGGAAGAAGAACAGACCAGAGTGGTAGTGACTAGACTGTGAAATCATCATCCCTACTTTTCTATTAACAGATATTTATATACATATGTATATATATATATATATATATATCTGTGTGTAGATATATAATGAATCTGTATACAAAGATTGTGACAACTAACAATAAATCCTATTAAGGCAGCATTGAAATCGATCTTTTCAACTTGATTTTGTTTCCATGAATAGCGACATCAGATGATAATATTCAAAAACTATTAATTAATTAACAAAACAATCCCATAAAAAAATTCTTTTTCTTTGAGTTTNTTTCCCTTTTCTTTCTTAACCTCTCCGATTCATATTTTGGCGCTTTCGGTTTCCACCGCCAGATCTTCGAGATCTACAATGTTCCAAAACCACATACTTTGACCCATTTGGGCTATATTTCTGCGCTTCATTCCCTTTTTTTTTTTTTTGGGTGGACTGAATAGACTAAAGAGCCAAAAGGGGCAAAGGGCTTGTGATTATTAGTTGATAGTTGATACAGAGCATTAATGGCGGAAGAGGAGGTGCTCCAACATGGATAAATAAAGGTCTTAGGAAATCATGAAAATGGCGGGGACAGAAACATTGTGGTTGGTGGGGATGAGCTTCGTTCCGCGCGCGGACTCGTTGCTGCTGCGCGCAAAACTCACGGACATTACTGCGTATACTTCACGTGAACCCATCTCAGAACTTGCAGACTCTCTTCTCTTCTCTCCATGATTTTTTCCATTTTCTTAATTAAAATGCACCAGCCATTTCCAGACCTGTTATCCAATATTATTAGTTAATTAGTTACAACCAAAAAGACAAAAACAAAAATGAAAATAAAAATAAAAATACCCATGTTTTTTATCGGGCTGCTCAAACTCATACTTTACTGAAATCATCAAGTTTTAGCGCTGAAATCTTTATTAACACATTTAAAATATATTCTTTATTAACATTTAAAATATATACATTTTTTCTCTTGCACTAATATAAACAGAAGAATTAAGCTGAAACCGAATTAACTCAAAAAACCCAGAAAAAGGAGAAAATAAATCGCCTCACTCATTCATTAAACAGATCGAAAGAAACCAGTGTATACAAATATATGTATATGAACAAAATGAATAAAGAGGAGGACAATTGAGAGAAAGATATACCAAATTCCAGCTATGCAAATTTCATTCGCCAAAGGATTAAGCAGTGTACGACCATGCTTCCCATCAAAACAATGACCTATACTCTGTATATTTTATTGGAACAAATAATGCAAGAGGGAGAAAGAGAGAGACTGATCAAGAAATGGGTGAACTTGGTGAGATATATTACAAAACGGAGCAACAGTTCCAACTTTATTATAATTTCTATTTTTTTTATTCAACAAAATGTTCTTGAGAAAAGAAACAGTATATTTAGTAAATGTGGTCATAAATTTACACACACATTATTCTTTCTCTCTCTTTCCCAGCCTCAAAGTGATTTTGGGCCTTCTTAGTAGTGAATCGTTTTTCCTCTTCTTTTTTCCTGCGTGGATGAATATGACACGTGGCACTCTCAGATGAATCCCACGTGGCCAAGAAAGAAGTCAGAACTCAGAATTCAGAAATGTGGTTGAGGGAATCACGTTGAAGCGAAGTGCATTTTTTTTTTTAAAAAAAAATAAAGCGATGTGTATAGTTGAATGAATGTAATGTATGTAATGTAGGGCCGCGAGGCATAGATTTGGGTGCACCAACTCTTGGCCAGCTGTGATATTTGCTTAGATCACAGGTTTTGCCGATTGGGAGAAAACAACACAAACACACACCGTTTTTTAAATTTCTTGGGGGGTGACGTGACCGACAGTCTTTCAGGCCCAGTAGGCCGCCCAGACCCCCGATTGCGCGCCGAAGATCTAGCCTCAATACGACATCGTTTCGAACCGACCGGTAGTTTCTCTTTAATTAATTGGCTTGGAATTTCATCGATTCAACGTTAGGTGATCCTTTGCCATTGTAAATTGTAAGCCAGCCAACTTTGGGTCTACGTAAGATACGTGTCTGGTTTGTCCGCATGCAGAGGGGAAATTTTGTAACCAAAAAATATACATATAAGCTTTTTGAGGAAAATTATATAATATATAATATAAGTTTTTTTGAAGGAAAATTATATAATATACATTTAAGTATAGGGAAACGGAAATGTAAGATGTCTTTTTCGAAATATTTACATGACACGTGATTTTATTTATTGATCAAGTTTGTCCGTGGTTTTGACCTATGATTTTAGGGGAAATATAAAAAATTCTATGATGTTTCTTGTGATATAATAAAGGAAAATTAATTCGCAACGCAAATAGCCATTGGGTGAGAAATATTGTTACAAGAAACATCTATGAATTGAAAATATTAATGATTTTGAAATATGCTACATATATAATGAAATTACATTCTAAAGATCAAAAAAAAAATTATTGCTGAAAAAAAAAAAGGATAATATCTCATATGCATTCTCTGGTTTCAGGCTTATTTTGAAGTTTGTCCCTATATTTTCAAAAAATAATAAACAAGTATCCTTATTCAAACCAAAGTTTTTCTTTGACCAAAATTAATAATTCGTCTCTCTTACGGAAAAACCTTAAGGGAAAAAAAAAAAAAAAAAAAAAAAGAAAAAAGCAACAGTAAAGACGAGGATACCTGTTTATTAAGTTGGCAAATATTGGTTTGGAACGTGTAAGTACGTGGACTAATACGGCACGGTCACATAATATCATAAGTTAATGGGCCGTGTAAACTAGTGATTTTTTTCACTTTAGCTACCACATGATATAACTAAAAAGTTGGTTATGTCTGATACTCCACGTCACTAGTATAACACTCCTTGAGAAAAAAAAAAATCATTTTGAAAAATAGTCCTTAAAAAAAAAATCGCTTTGGCACAAGTTACTCCTAATTGTGTTCATTTCCCATTTTAAAATAGCTTATTTTCCAAACAAGTTTCCAAACAAGTTTAGTCCTTAATACTTTACGTAACGAGTATTTATAAAATAAAAAAACCCCTTTTTTTCACCATATTTTAAGAAAAAGGAAATTTGGTTTTATATGGTAAATTTTGAAGAAAAAAATATTGTTGAATTTTAAAATTTTTGAAAAATTCTAAGTTTATTTTTAAAATATTTATAAAAAAAATATCATTTTTTGTTAATTAGTAAGATACTTGAGATGACCGGTCCATTTTATTGAAATAATTAGATGAGTTACTTAAGTAACCTGATTGGTTACTTCAATAACTCAATTTGTTACCTCGAATATTCTTGAAAAATACTAATTTTGAAAAAAAAATATTTTTCTAAATGTTTTCTAAAATAGTATATTTCTAAATAAATTTCTAGAAAATGATATCTTTCCAAATAAATCTAGGAGTTTTTAAAAAAAAAACTTCTGCCAATTCATAATTTTTTAATATTTTGGACTTTGTGCTTAGATTTTTGTAAGAAGCCTTTTAAGAAATTGTCATTTTCAAACTACTTAATAAATGTATGTTTCTAATTATATTTTTTTTGGAAAATTGCCATTTTTTAGCAGATGAATTTTTATATTAGTTCTTTTAGTATATCAATATATTAGAGAAATTATCATTAAAATATCCTCTGCTTTAAAAAAGTGTGAAAAAAAATCTTGTGTTTTTTTTAAATTCAAAATAACTATATTATATTTAGGGGAAATTATCACTATAAGACCTTTATTTTTAAAAAAAGTGTGAAAAAAACCCTTTGTATTATTAAAAATTCAAAATAAATACCTTTTATTTGAATTATCATATTATTTGCTACTTTTTATTGATCAAAGACTTCAAAAAAAAAATAGTAAAATCAACATTTTGCCCCTTTTATATTATTTTAAGGGGCACACTATGCTTAAAAATAAAAGAAGAGAGAAAACATATGGTCTAAAACTTCTTGAAAAAAAAAAAATCTTCCCTCAATAGTTGTAACACAAATCAAGAAATGAAAAAAAAAAAATCTAAAATTTTTAGAAATTTTGAAAGTGACAAAATTTTTTGAAAATTTTAGATTTTTTTTTCTTTTACGGATTTGTGCAGTTATGGAGAGAAGAGTTTTTTTTATTTTAAACAATTTTAGATTATATGTATTCTGTCTCTATTCATTTTAAAGTAATATATTAAGTAAGGAGTAAAATAATATAATAAGTAGTAACATGTTAATTTTACTAATTTTTTTGAAGTCGTTGACCAATCAAAGATAACAAATAATATGATAATTCAAATAGAAGATATTTATTATGAATTTTTAATAATACAAGGATTTTTTTTACATTTTTTTAAAACAAAGAGTATTTTAGTAATAATTTCCCATATATTAGTTATTATCCGTTAATATATCAATTTTATATTAAGTTTATCAATACATAAGTTTTTTTATATATAAATTGATATAGATATACAAAAACTAATATATTTTAGGGTGGGTTTTCTTAAAAAATAAACTAGGCCAGTTTGCCTAAAAAAAAAAAGGAACTTATAAGTTTGGCCATTTTTCGATAGCATTTGAAAAATGGCATTTCTTCAATTTGAACCTAAAGTTAGACCATTTGGCTAAGAAACCCTTACTTAATAGAAATTTCCAAAGGCCTTTAAAAATTCAAATTGAAATTTTAAATATGCAAATATAACAAAGTGTTATAAATGACCGCTTCATATATAACAAAGTGTTATAAATTACCACTTTAATTAATTAACTCTTTCCTCAAATTTTAGAGAAATTTACATGGGGTGCCTCTTTTGGCATCTTATGTAAGTATATATACCTATTTTTAAAAGTTTTAACATTTATATCCCTTTTAAAAATCTTTAATATTAATTTTACCAATCTGCCCTTATTTAGAAGCGAGAAAACTACATTAACGCGGAAACTCCAGTCACGGCTTTGGACGACGGAGACCTCGAGGAGCCATTGGCGGAGTTCTGCCTTGCAGAAAGGAGACTCTGTTCTATCGTCCGCCGTGGGAGGCCGTACTCAAGTTTTCGGTCATCGCAAACCCACTTGTGGCTGATGCCTGATGGTACCGCCAAGTCTCACAAGATGGTGCTCATCTCTAATCATGCCTCAACAATCTCAAGCCGCCGATTGTGTTGCAGGAGCTCGTGAACCACGGTGGAGTGATTTTCAAGGTGTATGTGGTAGGGAAGTGCGCTAACACTCTCAAAAGATTAATATCGTTTGACCCTTTTGTGAGTTTGGTCACTTAAAAAAGTGTGAGAAATGATATAGTCCCATGTGGGGGTAGGGGTCACGTGGAGATTGAGATATTAAATATGTGAATTGAATGGTGACAAGAAATGGAATATGAAAAGGATGTTCTCAAATTTCTGAGACATTTGCGAATTTGGGTATGTGATAATTTTTTGGATAGTTTATTTAGTTTTAATTTTCGGTTCTTGTAGGAGCTATGGCAGAGTCTGTGGGGTTTCCTTTCATGGATGCACAATTGAAAGAGTTGGAGCGACGAACTATGATGTACAAGTACATGGTGGCCTCTGCTCCTGTTCTCCATGAGCTTCTATTTCAATTTACCAGAAATCTGTCTGTCTTAACTATCTCCTACCATCCTTGTAATTTGAACTCTCTCTCTCTACACACATATGTATATATACATATATATATATATATTCTTCTTCAGTCACTAGTACTCAACTAGTCATTTCATATTAGACGTGGGTATTTCTGGATTCATCATATTTTTTTCTCAATAGGACAAAATCTTTAATGTTTATAAGTCCTTTTAAATAGATTTGGGATTTTCTGTGTTTATCCTTTTCTTTCTTTAAAACACAAAATTATTAAATATTATGGTATATGTTTGTCCTTCTGGGTACTAGTATGCCTCAATCACCATAGTTTGGCTAGTAAGTAAACAAGGTAGTTTTTGTTGTTTTTGTAGCTTGTCAAATCTAGTCCTCTGCTTTTATGGAGTGTTGTGTACTTTTTTTGTTTTTTCAAATCTTTATTCCTTGAGATATGGAATCTCTGTTCACAAATTTTGGTGGGTTTTGCCTTTTGTAGTTAGGAGTAAATTTAAGGTGAGATTTTCAAACGGTAGGGATACAGAGTTAGGCAGGCGTAAAAGAATGAATGGCAAGAAATGGAGATGCTCCTGAGAAGTGGCGTCAGACCAAAAGTACTGTGGGCGTCACATGCTACAGTTTACACGCGATGAAATTTTTTTAGGTAGGATAAAAAAATCACAAACGACGGACATTATTAACGACAAATAAATAATTTATTAAGGACATGATAAATATATTATTGTTTGCTAGCGAATACCTAGTTTATAATAATAAATATATTATCGTCTATCAGCAACAAAATTTTTTAATTCATAATAAATAAATCGATAGTAATTTATCAGAAATATAATAAAAAATATATTATCGTCCATCTATAAATGATAAAATTTTTTAAATCATATTAAGTAAATTGTTTATTATCTCTTAATAGTAGTAAATCAGTAATTTATCATAAGTATAATAGTAAATATTCTACCATTTACAAGCTAGGAAATTTTTTAAGTCATGTCAAATAAATTATATACTAGCTTTTAACAGTGGTAAATGAGTAATTTATTAGAGGTATAATGATGAATATGCTACCGTCTATAAGTGATAAATTTTGTTAAGTCATGATAAATAAATCATATACCATATCTTAATATTAGTAAATGAGTAATTTACCAAAAGTATAATGGTAAATATTCAACCGTCTACAAGCTATAAAATTTTTTAAGTCATAGTAAGTAATTTATATATCATATTTTTAGTAGTGGTAAATGATTAATTTACCATAGGTATAATGGTAAATATGCTCCTAAATATAAACGATAAAATTTTTTAAGTTACGGTAAGTAAATCATATGCAATCTCTTAATAATGGTAAATGAGTAATTTATCATTGATATAATAGTAAATATGATACTATTGATGAGTGATGAAATTTTTAAGTCATGGTAAATAAATCATATACCACCTCTTAATAGTGATAAATGAGTAATCTATCAAGGGTATAATAGTAAATATGTTACCATTTACAAGTGATAAACTTTTTTAAGTCGTGGTAAATAAATCACATATCACCTCTTAATAGTGATAAATGAGTAATTTGCTAGGGGTTATAATAGTAAATGAATAATTTACTATGGTAAATATGCTACCGTCTACAAGCGATACATTTTTTTTTAAATTTTGGTAAATAAATCATATATCACCCTTTAATAGTGGTGAAAGAGTAATTTACCAGGAGTAGAATGGTAAATATGCTACCGTCTATAAGCGATAAATTTTTTAAGTCATGATAAATAAATCATATACCACTTCTTAATAATGGTGAAATCTCCTCTTAATAATGGTGAAATGATAATTTACCAAGGGCATAATGGTAAATATGCTACTATCTATAAGCGATAATTTTTTTTAAGTCATGATAAATAAATCATATATCACGTCTTAGTAGTAGTAAATGAGTAATTTACCAAGAGTATAATGATAAATATGATACTGTCATAGTAAATAAATCATATACACCTCTTAATAATGGTATATGAGTAATTTACTAGAGGTATAATGGTAATTATGTTACCATATACGAGCGATAAATTCTTTAAATCATAGGATATAAATTATATACCACCTCTTTATAGTATTAAATGAGTAATTTACTAGTAATATAATGATAAGTATAAATCATTACTATTAAAAAAAATAGAGACATATTTGTTAATAAAATCGAAAAAAGAATATCCGCTAAACTATATCCCCAAGAGTGGGGTACTGTGTACAAAGCCCCAAATTTTAATAGTAACTGCGAATATTACTCACGAAATAAAATTAAAAAAAAAAAACAAAAAAAAACAAAGGAACTCCGCTACTTTTATTATTGATGCTAGGACCACATATAAGTTGCAATTCACCAAAAGAATTCCACAAGATTATGTCGTAATATGAAATTCATACATTGGTACAACAAAAATTGATATACTAATATAAAGTTGACTTAGTAATATACACTGATATACTAATACAATTTACATACAAAAAATTGATCTACTGAAACATGACCATTTATTAAATAGGTGAAGAAAAGGTCCTCTTGAAATGAGGTGAAAAAACCGGACACTTCTTATACTCAAGCTACCTACCATGAATCTTACTACATAACGGGCTTTTTACATAAATCAAGGCCCATGGTCTAAAAATTTGAAAAATTCTGAATGGGCTGAAACTTTTGAAAAATCTCAGATTTATTTTGAAAAATACTATTTTTTAATAATATTTAGAAAAATACAAATTTTAAAAATTATTACTTCTTCGATGTACTCAAGATTGAGCTGGTTCGATTACTTCAAATAATTTGATCAATTACTTTAAGTACTTCATCAACTAGCAAAAAGTTATATTTTTTTAAATATTTCTATAAGTGCTATTCCTCGAAATACTTCTAGAATTTTTCAAAAAATTTAAAATCTAGTACTTTTCAATTTTTTAAAGACTTTACCAATAAGGGTTTCTAACACTTTTACTTATAAAAACCCAAAATAATTACAAAAATATCATTTTTTAAAAAAATTTTAAAATACCATTTTTAAATAGTTACTAGTAAAGGTAGCAAAACGGGTGGGCCAACCCGCAAAAACATAGGGTCCAATCTGGGCCCATTGGCCAGCTGGGCTTATTGGCGGGCCAAGGCCATGCCCAAACAAGTCAGCCTACTCCACCCATCCCCCTTTTTTCTACAATAAGGGCCCATAATTCTAGACCCTAAAAAAAGTTATGATAACAAGGGCCCAAAAAAAAACTGAGCTAGTCCACTAAGTCGAGATTCCCAAATCTAGCCCGTCCCTGAAGGTCAGCGGTCCGGGTCCGTCCGTAGACCATGGTGCCCGAATTACCACCTTTAATTACTAGTTATCAGTCATAAAATACTTTTGGTTAATAGTTATTAGTTTTTAGAAGCTAGTTATCGGTTACTATGTATTATTTTTAAAAATGATATTTTTCTTAACATTTTTTAAATAATGGTATTTTTCTAATAAAAATATAACGGACTTACAAAAACATAGATCATCGTATTTTTCAAATTAATTTCTAAAATTGCAATATAAGGCTTAATTTTTCTACCATGAACAATCAAATCTCCTCACAACATTATCCAAAACTACTACTCAGCCTAATTACCTCTTAGGTTTTGTTTGGTATATGGGCCTCTTAGGTCTTATTTATTATATGGAACTAGGATTTGGATTATTTATTCTAAATCCATATTTGATGTCATCTTAGAATTAGGATAGATAATCCACAACTCGAAAATTGTCCCATGTGAGTGGGATAATTAATCTCATTAAAAAATGTGGGATTACAATCCCACACTCAATACTTGTAAGTCAATATCTATTTCTAAATTCCAAAATTAATGAGTTCCATATTAGAAATACATTTTACATTTTTAGAATTTTAATTAATTTAAAAATGAACTATTACACGCTCCAATAAAAGTTAGTCCCATGTTATAATAATAATCACAATTCAATCTAATACTGTACCAAATATAATATATGTTATAGTATTATATTTTTCTCAATCCAATTTATTAGAATTCAAACAATAGTCCAATCTCAATCGATCTGTACCAAACGCACCCTCAGTGTATAGAGCAAATTATATTTGGGCTTTTAACTTATACTGTCTCTGTCTTGGGCCTTATTGCTATTACGCCTCGTATCTTATCCTTCCACAGACATTATATAAAGAAGAAAATTGTAAGAACCCAACACCGCTGCTGTTGGAAAATTTTGTTTTTATTTTTGTTTTTATTTTTTATTTTTTTTCCCTTTGGCAGCAGTACTTATAAGGGGGAAAAAAAGGCAGATATTATTTATTTTATTTTTGAGAGAAAGATAAAATTATTGTAACCAAATAAAATAAAATACACCTTCTTCTTCTTTGAGCAGCGGGCAAATAATTAATTATCAAAGCTAGTCAATATTGTACGTGGGTTAGCCGCAAAAAAAAAAAAAAAAAAACCTTGGCTTTTTTGTAATTTAAACCATATTTTTTGATTTCTACTAAAATAAAATTCTTCATATTTGGAACTTCAATTTTTTTTTGGGCAATTTAGTTACCTGAGGTTGATTGAAAAAGGAAGGTTCCAATGACATAAATAGAAGAGATTTAAAGTTAATTGGAAAAGTTCTTTTTACTGATTGTAAAATTTTTAAGATATTTTATCAGTGATATTTTCTCAATTTTATATGTAAGAATATTTATTTTCCAAAGAGGATTAATGAAATGCTTTTAGAACTTCTTTTCATTACAAGATGTTTACTATAAGTTTATTATAAATAGCTAAGGATGAAAGTGTCATCTACCATTACGTGTATTAATGGTTATCCAGAGATCGGAAAAACCGTTCAAACAGAGAAAACAACTCGGGTGGAAATAAGGACACCGTTAATATGCAAATATAATACCCATAATCCGCTTGTATATATATATTTACATACAAAATTATTATACATATCTAATTCAATTTTATACCATTCATTTTCAAATATTTTCTATAAAATAATAAGTTTGGATAATTATATGTCTTTATATATTTAAATTTTGGAATTTGAAAAATATTTAGTTTATCCTAGTGTTTAATATTTTTTTAATTATGGAAAAATTTAGTATTTTCATCTTTGTTTTTTTGGTCATTATCATTGAGTGATGATTTTTTTTTATTATTCATTGGTTAATTCTCGAATCTAAAAGAATAACTAATGAAACATATATGGTACTATAATTGATCTTCCAACCGAAATGGAGATGTTAATTAAAAAATCATCGCCGATTTATCGGTTTGCCATTCCTAATTATAAAGTAGGAAAAAAATGTTACATTTAAGTTGGTTAATTTCTAATTTTGTAAACTTTCTTTGAAAAAAAAAACTAAACTATGCCATGGGAAGTCGTCCTTCTATCGATTTTGATAAGTATAAATGGTTATTATGATATTAATTAATAATATTCTTCACGTGATATTTGTGTAATATCCCGAACTTGGCATTTACGAGTCTATTAAGACACACTTGATTATGTGCTATTATTATCGTTTGAAATTAAAATATATTATGCTAACAAATTTTGTAAGTGTTTTACAGTGAAATATTCACAAGTGTTTTCTACATGCCCTCTTTAAAAAAATAATGAATTCAATAAATGCCCTCTACAGAAATTGTATTAATATTGTATATATTAAGCTTAATTTATAGTTAAGTTCAATATATTTTAACATTAAATAATATATTTATTCCTATATTTATTTTGATGAGACGAATGTGACATAACATTTGGACGTTTGATAAACTAAATTTAATATAAAGAACTATTAAATTAAATTAAATATAATATTATATAAAATATTAAATTATGTATTTATCTTTTTTTATATTTATTTTGATGGGACGAATGTAGCATAAAGTATCATTAATATTTAATTAAATATAATATTATATAATACATGTATATATTACAATCAATCATAATATGAAAAAAATAATAAAANATTATTATAAAAATTTTAAAAATAGAAAAGCTATCATTTTTTTTAACTCTCTCTGTGGCTTAATATATATATATATATATATATATATATATATAGATATATAGATTATTTTCACTACTTATTAATTAATGTACCTACTAATAGGCACAACTAAAAATACTTCTTCTTAACACACACATATACATATATGTATATACGTATCTTTATATAATATATTTTTTTACGTCATATAAAGTAGAAATATCACATCTTTACACGTAATTATAGGTTTGATTCAATGAATTACAGAAAATTATTTGGGAATTAGGGAAAAAAAACTTAAACGTAATAATTTTATACGTTCAATATAAAAAGATTTTAAAAACGTTAACGCAACAATTTTATAAGTTTAATGTATCACAATAAACACATATCGTAAATGTATTAAGATAAGGATAATTATTTGGGAATTAGGAAAAAAAAACAAACAAACAAAACTTAAACGTAACAAATTTTACAAATTCAATGTAAATAATAAATTTGATATAAAAGCATATTTGGGTCCAAATGCATATTTTTATTAATAATTTAAAATATCAAATAAAGAAAAGAGTTAAATTAGATAAGGACTAAAATTATTTGGGAATTAGGGGAAAAAACTTAAATGTTCAATGTAAATAAATTTTAAAAATTTTAACATACGTTCAATGTAAAAAAAATTTAAGAAAGACTTTAACGTAACAATGTTATAGGTTCATGTATTACAATAAATATAAATAATAAATATATTAAGATAAAGATAATTATTTGGGTAGAAAAATTTTAAAAATAAAAAACAAACAAACTTAAATGGTAAAAAGTATTATAGGTTCAATGTAAATAATAAATTTGATATAGAAATATATCTTGGTCCACGTGCATCTTGGCATTAATAATTTTAAATATTAAATAAAGAAAAAGTTAAATTAGATCAGGACAATTATTTGAGAATTAGAAAAAAAAACTTAAATAGTCAATGTAAATAAATAATAAAAAAACTTTAACTACGTTCAATGTAAAAAAATAAAAAAAACCTTTAATACAACAATATTATAGGTTCAACATATTACAATAAATATAAAATAATAAATGTATTAAGAAAAGGATAATTATTCGAGAACTACAAAAAAAAAAAAAAAGAAAAAAAAGACAAACTTAAACGTCTTGGTCCACGTGCATTTAAACAAATTTATACATAATAATTTTTTGCATTAATAATTTCAAATATTAAATAAAGAAAAGAGTTAAAAAGTAGAACCCATAAAAAAGTATGAATTAAATTAGGAATTTTTTAAAAATTTTAAAAATAAAATATAAGACTATCAGAATTTTCACACTCCTTTATTCCAGACTTAATGTAGATGTATAAATAAAAAGATAGATATAGATATCAAAATTCTGTTTCAGGCTTAGTATAGATATATAAAGAAATATAATTTTTTCAAGTGCGGTGAACTAAATTTGAGTAATTAAATATTTGTATATTTCTATAATAATAATAACAATAATAAAAAGTGAGTTGAGACTTTTGATTTCGTCTATCTTGTCGTTTTTTGCCGATCATTCGTCCATTTATTTTGCCCTCTTCTGTTTTTTTATTTTTTATTTTATTTTAAGTTTACTTTCTCCTATTTGTTCACACAATGCTTCCTTTTCTCCATTAAAATAAGAAACTTAAAGGGGCAGCCACCTGCAGCGAGAAGCCTCCGCCGATAATATGTCCTTGCTCATCCCATCTGTTTGACATCCCGCGATCGAGACCAACAAATGCAGTTGTGGCCTTTGCTTTGATTATCTTCAGGTAAATCTATTTCCCTTTCTTTTTTTTATTTTTTATTTTTTAGTTTATCTCATTTTCGTTTTAATGCACTTAATTCTCAATCTTGACTCTTGAGCCTTGTAGTTCTTCCAATTTGGTTTTCCTTTCTGAAAATTTGGGTTTTTTTTTTTAAAAATAATTTTATAGTATATTATATTATATTATTTATTATTTTTATGCAGATGGGTATCGCAAATGGCATTCTATAATTTGCAATTAATTTTTTTCGTATACATTTTCATGATTCATATCTCTTATTTAATCTTCCAAGACTTAGACAGATGAAACAATGACTTTCTCCACTTCGTTTTTTGTCTCTTTATCTCCTCTTTCATCTTCTTCTTCTTTCTTCTTTGATAATTGGAGCCTCCTTCCATCTGCATAAAAATAATTCACCGGTAAGTTTTTTTAGCAATTTTTTTTTTTCTCAGGTCCAATTCAAATGATGTTTGTTGGAAAGATCGAATTTGGGTTTGCATGGGTTATAAGTATTGAGATTTTCCGACTTTTAGACTTTTCTCTTTCTTCTTCTATTGAATGGTAATATTGACTTCGCAATAGTTTTATGTTGGGAAACTTGCTTTTTGTGTGGATGTTACGATCATAAGAGAGTTTTCATGAATTCTAATAGATGTCATTAGTGCCACGTTCTCAATAACACAGAAGAATTGTTTTTCTCTTTATGACTTTTTTGATTTGATTGATTTTTTTTTTTTGTTTTATTGAAAAAAAAAAAATCAATGTGGTATTACTCGTAAAATAAATGTAAGATTTCTAGGTGTATTATTTTCTCCTTTGATTAGAATTCTTAATCCCATAGTGAGGTTATACAAAGGAACGAGGACATTTCGTGTTATTCAGTATACATCATAGTTTGATCATGAGCACATACACTCTTGTACACTCCAAGTTGTGATAGAGCTTATAAAAGAACAGGGGTTTTCCTACAAAACCTGTCTATTGAGAGATGTTTCTTATCTTATTAGAAGATTTGGTTTTATGAGAGAAGACTAGGAGTCTTATAACTTTGAGGGGTTGAGAGCCTCATATGGCTGGGATTAGTGGACCTAAATGGTGTAACAAAAGAATCACTTGAATTTGTGTGCATGCTTGACTTGCTGTAGCTTCACTCTTAGTTTTAGCTCAAGAAAGTACTGGGGAACGAAAAAAACAAAATAAAAAGCTTCGAGTCATGAGATTGAACCCAATTATGTAGCTAGAGTCTCCAAGACTTCTTCACATCCTGCCATTCGATCAGGATGTAATCACATTTGGCCAGTTTGTTCCATATATTTTCATTGTCAACTTTCTAATGGTATTTTGTTTTTGGTTTAAGTTCTTATGTATTCTCTCTGTACTTTGGTAACTCATGAAAATTTGCTTAAGAATATTAGCTCTATATATTTATTGTACTTGTTTTACTTTTCTCTTGGTTCTCTATATTTTCCTTCAAAATAGACAAATTGAAAATTTTCTTTAGGCATGTTATTGTGTTTTACATTCTATTTAGTGCTTGTCTAACACATGTTTGTTTGTTTTGTACCTTTGTAAATTACTTAAGGCTTTAATAGTGCTAACCCCAAAAAAATAAAAAATAAAATTTGGATTCTGAATCTTTGATTGGAACATTAAATTTGTGTTGGAAATTGTGGTGGGTGGGATAATTGGATTCCTATAGGGGCAGCATTTGGGAGTGTTGGAGGAGTTGGTTGTAGTCAGATTTTTGTTCCAATGCTCACTCTCATTATTGGGTTTGATGAGAAATTGTCAACTGCAATCTTATGTGCAAGTAACTTTGATCTCTTATTCTTTTTGATAAAAGTAATTTTATGTAACAATACTACTTGGATAAGTAAAAAAAATGTTTCTTTCATCTCTCCCTCTCTCTGTTTGAAAGCCTTACTAGGATTTGTTTATGTGACTTTATTGATCTTTGATATTAGGGTCAAACTTAATCTACTCTGTGAAAAATTACCTTTTCTATTTATAGTTATATGTTAATGAGCTTTATTGTGATTTATTGATGGGATTTTCTCTGTGACTACCAGCTGGATGGATTCATAACCAACTGCAGCAGTGGATTTGGATTGGATTATGCCTACTACACGCTGACTGAAGGAAGAAAAGGTAAGAAATTTCCAGTAAGCTCATCCTCATCAAGAGATGTCTAGCAAATGATTCTGGCTGAGATTACTTTGATTAATGAAATTTTGCTCTCTCTCAATCTACGACAGTTAAGAGCGCCATCCTTCAATTTTGCAACTGCCTAACACACGTAAGTAAAATGAGTATTGTGCATGAAAACATGAGCCAAGGATGGATGGCTAAATCTCAGGTCTTTTCACACACATATACATATTATACAACGAATACCATATACGAATATCATTGAAAATATTGTTACATGAGCCAAGGATGGATGGCTAAATCTCAGGTCTTTTCACACACATATACATATTATACAACGAATACCATATACGAATATCATTGAAAATATTGTTGTTCTGTAATTGAGTTATGCTCTGTTTTAGTTAGCATTTTGTCATTTTCATTCTTACAATCTCACGCATTGCTTATTTATTTAGCTGCAATGGGCTTTTGAAGACTATTACTTCTAAATTCTAATAAAGCAACTTTAAAAGAACATTTGCTATTAACCCAATGAAACATTTGCAGGCATATCTAAACATTCTATCGATTTTTTTTTTCTTCAAATTGAAAGAAACAATCCGTCTTACCTTTGGTATTTTGCTAATGCTCTTACCAATATTACTGTATTTAATAAATTTATACTTAACTAACTACAGATAATATAGTTTTAATCAAATTCTTCACAATATACAAAAGAAAACAATGCTACTGCAATGTAACCTAACACGTGCAGAGCACGTCCTTATCTAGTTATATCTAAAAAGGGAAATTATCATTTTTATACCTTATATTTTGACACTTTGTTCAGTTTATACTTCTGTTTTGGTTATTATCAATATTGACCTTTATATTTCATATTTGTTAAAAATTTATACTCTGACACTAATTTAGAGCAGTTAATTTACTAAGATGATTTAATAAATTTATTCTCGGATCAGTTTTTATATGGTTTATTTTCAATTTTTTAAACGGCAACTTGATAAATTAACTGTTCTAAATTGGTGCGAGGGTATAAATTTGTAATAGATTTCAAATCTAAAGGTCAATATTGATAATAACCAAAACAGAAGGTATAATTCGAACAAAGTATCAAAATGTAGAGTATAAAAGTGATAATTTCCCTATCTAAAAAGGTCATATGATCTTTTCTCTATAGACTAAAGTGTGGTGTATTCTTAATATTATTTAATTAATAAAAGGAAAAGAAAGAAAGGTGGTTTATATTGGACTCTTGTAAGTGGAATAGATAATTTACATGTCTATATATATATATATATATAATATAAAGCGCGTTGGTTATTATTTGATATAAATATCTATTGTATATAAATATAAATGAAAACAAATAATTTTAGTGTGTGGTTATGAAAGGAAAAGAATATGGTGGGTTTATTACATAGATATATGTATAGGTATTATATATATTTTTAATGCATATTTCTTTTTAAAGTGATTTTCTGCCCATAATATTTATAGTGTTCGCGTATGTTCGTGTTTTAAAGTTAGGTTAAAAGAATGAACGATGGTGTTCTCCAGTCTAATCTTGAAAGTCGGGGCGGGAAGTGATGCCACTTCAATTGGTCTTAGAGCAAGAGTTTTAATAAATCCACTTCGTTTAGAGATGTCAAATGGGATGGGTTACTCGTTTGACACGAGGGTACAGTATAAAGAAATCTGTGCCGAGTACGACACGACACAGTAATTTTGGGACGTGTCAAACGTAACACAAGGTATTAGACCGTACTTGGCTTTATATTTTGGGCACTATGGGTTGTCACGATAAGACACGACTTTAGGCATGAGTACAATACAAGCATGATACGACTTAAAAAGTACGAAAAGTATGATTCTAAATGCTTTAAAACATATTAATTTTTATTTTTTATATTATTTATATTTGCAAATTTTCTATATTTTTTTGGTTTTTGCTGACTAATAAACTCACATTTCTTTTTTTCTCTTTTAAAAATAATTTTGAATTAGTGATTTTTAATTGAATATTTCTTTTCAAATAATTATGGATATATTATATATTTTGATTATTATTTTAAATCAAATTATAATTATTTAATTAAATATTTTTAAAAAATTCATAAAATATTAACTGTCACAATAATTTAATAGGTCGATCAAAGAATGACACAAAAATATACTACCATATTTGGCACGATAAGAGTCTAGAACAAGCAGAGTATGTTACGAGTACGATACGAGATGTGCTTGTACTTATGGGCCATATCAGGCCTAGAGTTTTGAAACTTAGGTCAGCACAAATACGACATAATGCACTCCATTTGACATCTTTACCTTCAGTCAATCGGGGTAAGTCTAAAAGTTTATATGAAGTTTATTAGTTGTATTTTTGCATCATATTTGTGTAGATATGCATATGCTTTTAGTATATTTATGAATCAAATGTACACAATAGTTCCCTTCTATATGGAAAAATGTCGCCAGATAGAAACACTTGACAACATGCTTCCGAAGAAAAAAGAAGGATCCGGATGACATAGACGAAAGAGATTTAAAGTCAATAGGAAAAGTTCTTTTTTATTGTTTTTGCAATTTTTAAGATATTTTATTAGAGATGTTTTCTCAATTTTATATTTATGAATGTTTATTTTTAAAATAGAGTTAATGTAGCATTTCAAGTTCTTTTTATTTGTGAGATATTTGTATTTATTATAAAAAAAAAGTAACACCAATTTTCTGCAAATGATATTTTTTTCGAAGTCAAAGTAAAGTTACAAAATTAAACGATGACATTCTCCAGTTTTGTTGTGAAAGCTAGGCCGGGGAGCAGCGCTGCCACAGATTAACATTAAACAAAACTAAAACTAAAAATTTTACTTTTCAAAACTACAAAATTCAGTCTTTTTTTTTTAATATAAAAATTCCAATCATTTTGCTATAAGCTCCATATGAATACCGTTTTAAATTTTTATCAGCTTTATACCTTTTTTATTTTTTTGAAAAATGTATGGCACGGGTTTAAATTAGATCATATGGTATATATTTTATGTCTAAAAGTATACCATAAAAAACGAGTACACATTTCATAAATTTTGTTATCGATTTCATTGACATTGAATTAAGTATTTTTATTAAATATAATTAAAAATAATTGTAGTTTTACCCCTTTAAAGTCGGGGCTTATAACAAAAGAGAAAAAGACATGGATATGGCGAATTTAGGCCAAAATGATTTTTTTGTGTATTTTTTCAAAAATAATATTTTTAAGAGTATTAAAGACATCTTGATTGTGAGAAAAATCCTAAATATATTTTTTTTAATGGTCAAGAAGTATTTGACCTATAGTTAAGAAATCTTTGACATTTTTAAAAATGTATTTTTCAAAAAAAATGCATAAACAAGTAATTTTGACCCAAGTTAGTACTATCATGTGATTTTCTCATAACAAAATGATCAAATTTTAAGTCTATTTTAAATAAATATCCATATTCAAATATTACCTAAATGACTGGCATATCATTGGATATACCAAGTGTAAATATAATGTACTTAGTGTATAAGGTAATATATTGTAATATATTCAGTACATAACTACTTTAGTAAGTAATTTTTTTTTTTCATTTATCTATAGATATTGTTTTGCACAATTAAAATTTATCATACATGTCTTTTATAGAGAGAGAAATAAAGAGCATTAAATAATATGTATTTATTTTTATTTTTATTATTATTTTTTTTAACTACTCAAATTATAATAACCATTAAATAATTATCTTAAAAAACAAAAATATAGGTAAAGAAAATAAAAATACATACTGATCCATATATATGTGTATATATTCGGCCATTTAGTTATAAAAAAAAAATAGACATTTATCAAATTGAAGTATAAAAAAAGGAAAGCCACCCAATTTATTTTATTTTATTTTATTATTTATTATTATTATTAGTGCTTCTTAGAGAAATCCATGCCCATAGTGATAAAAATTGAAAAAAAAATCCTAGATGGGCCGATTTTTGGAAAAATTTCGAAGTGATTTAGGAAAAATATCACGTTTGAAAGGTTTTTTTAAAATATGACTTTTAATAAATATTTATAAAAATACCACTTTTGTTTCAAAATTGGTATTTTTTAGTGATACTCGAGGTAACCAGTTGGGTTACTTTGAGTACCAATCTAGTTGCTTGAAATAACTAATCAAGTTATCTCAGATAATTTAACAGGTTACCTCAAGGATCTCACTAATTGATAAAAATGGTATTTTTCTAAATAGTTTAAAAGTGGTATTTTGCTAATTACATCCAGGATTTTTTAAACAATTTTTACATTCGGGATTTAAAATTTTTTAATATAAAAAATCTAATTTCCTCTTATTATTGTTATTATTATGATGATGTAGTAATCCTTTTATGTGGAGCTAATAGGCTACGTAAATAAAAGCCCAATAATTTCACGCTTCATGCCCATGATGCTCAGAATGCCAACCCAAGTAAAATGTAATGACTAACGATGATATTTATGTATCTTGTAATTTGACTATTGTTCAATTTTTAGCTATTATTTTGCACATTATTAACATGGGAAAAGGACACTTCATACGCCTTTATTTTAAAATAATGACCGAAATACGACTTGGTCCAATTTCTTTTCGTACGACCTTTTCTTAGCAAAATATCAATTTTCATTGGAAAAGTTTTCAACTCTGATTTCATTAATCAGATCTAAAGGGCTCTCTACCTTCTTCGTCCGTCAGCACCAACTCCAGCCTCTGAAATGGATCTCCGATTCTGCCTTCGTCCTCCTTGATGCCATCCGATGCCGGCCACTGTTTTCCAGTTTTCAGATCAACTCTCTATTTGAAGCTCGATCGTCAGTTTCGTTTTCTCCGACTGCTTTGGCTTTGATAAAGGCGAGCAAAGATTTTGGGATTGAGGGAGGGGGAGATATCTTTGAATGAGACTTGGTTTTCAGGGTCTTTGANTCCAAAGTATCACAACATATCCAATTTTTATAAAAAATAATAGAATTATTTGATTAGTTCAATTATTAATTATTAGAAATTAATTAGGTTATTGAAACCAATTACTAAAATCTAAAAACTAAATAAGTTTCTAATAACTAGTAATCAATATATATTTTTATCACTTTTACTTCAAAAATATAATTACTTAATTCGAGAAATAGGTCATATCAACATTCTTATTCAATGTCTTATCCAACTCTTAAACTTTCATTATTTTTTGTGATGTGAAAACGAAATTACAATTATTTTTAGGAAATTTTCATAACTTCCTGTGATTTACTTGACTATAGAGCATTTTGCAAAATAGAAATCACAATGATTTCTAAAAAACATTCTTAGTTTTACATGATTTATTTAGCTATAGAAAATTCTACTAAAAGAAACCACGTTGATTTTTAGGAAACGTTTATGGTTTTTTGTGATTTATTTAATTATATGACATTTTACAAAAAGACAACCATGATGATTTTCTGTGATTTATTTAGCTATAGGGCTTTCTGTAAAAAAGAAATCATAATGATTTCCAAGAAATATTCGTAATTTCCCATGATTTACTTACGTACATGATATTCTGCTAAAAGATATCAAATTAGTTTTCAAGAAATCTTTGTAGTTTCCTGAGATTTATTTATGTGCAGGATATTTCTCTAATAGGAAATCAAATTAGTTTTCAAGAAATCTTTATAATTTCCTGTGATTTACTTATGTACAAGATATTTTTCTAATAGGAAATCAATTAAGTTCCAAAAAACCTTTATAGTTTTTTGTAAAAAAAAAAGGGAGAGATAACTTGTTTACTGAAATTCCAATGCGTCTTCGAGCTTCCAAAGAACTTAGAAAAATGCCTTAAAAAGGTCATACGAAATTTTTATTATTTTTAAAAGATCGTAAATTTGATAGTATTTTTTTAAAAAATAGATATAAGTGTCAAAAACCTAATTAACATTTCCTTTTAATTTTAAAATTGAATTGAAATAAACTTATAACTTCATTGAGTCAAAATATTAATTAAGTTTACTAAAATATCACTATAGATGTTTAAAACATCAGAAAATAGGCAAATAAGACACCAACAAGATGTCTTAAAAAAACACAATATTAATGTGGTTCCCAATCTAATAAATATTTTTTTAGCTGCTGGATTATTATTTAAAGATTATAGTTTTAATTGTTAGATTATTATTTAATGATTATTATAATCTGAGTAGTTAAAAAAATAATAAAAAATACTTATTATTTAATATTTTATTCTTTTCTATCTTTTGTCATAAAAATATATATGTAATGATTTAAATTAAGCAAAATAATAGGTTAAAAAAATTGGTGTCCTATAAATATATATATATAAATATGTATATGAATAATACTTGGGATCTCACCGCATGATATTTCCCACAAAACATATTAATCACTTTAATTCTCCTAGATTTTTTTTTTGGCCACTTTCTCATCGTGAACGGATTGTCAGTGTAAGCAGGTCACTATTCATAATGTTATATTGTACTATATAAACTTAACTTGTTTATTATCATATTTTGGCTTATATTTATTGGTCATATGTATGATACTATTACGCACAATTAGCTATAACTAAGAGGACATTGATAAATCCATGTATTTGCCGAAATACTAGAAAGCTGCCCTGATCATCCGGCTGACAAGGTTGAGAATCCAGATTTGGTGACTTTGGCACCTAATGAGTTACTCTTTTCGGTAAACTCTAATTGTTATCTATGGATTTTTCTTTTTGGACTGGCTTTATCAATCCTTAGCCTTCCCTCAAAACATAGTAGTTGCCCTAATTTTCCTTTTTTGCCCCCGTTCTCTCTCTTGTATGATTTGTTAAGATATTCATAATCTTACTGTATACATATTCGACTAAACTTGTTTAACCTTACATTTTGGCTTAAATTTATTTCTCACGTATATGGTACTGTAATATGTAAATTAAGAGTATTAATTCAGAGAAAATTAAATCTTCGCATCTCACAAAGAAAATTGTTGGAAATATGGATCAAATTTAAGCCATAATTACAAAATTCTTTTAATTGGTTTAGGCTTAAGCCCAATTAGATTTGCATTGCCCTAATGCAATTTCCTTTTGCATTTATATATATGCGCACCTTGGCGCTGGGTGTATTTGGGATTTGGATAGTGAGAGACTCTATATTTGCAACCATTTTTTTTTATTCTTTTAGTTTATATTTGGTTTCTTAATTTATTAGAGAATTTATTATGCAACAAGTCTTAGAAATATTAGTTTGTACTTTTGTTATTTCTTCTTTTGTATGAGAGAAATTTGAGTGTATTCGAGGTTGTGAGAATTTTGTCAAATTTTTATAATCTCTTTGATCATAGTGATTTTTTTCTCTGTGTAAATCCTAAATTTAGTAAGGTTAATCAAATAATTTTAATTCAAGGACATTTTGATAATTCTACATTTTCAGATTAATTAAATAAAAATCTGAAAATAATTTTAAATTAAATTATTGGTGTTAAACCTAGATAAAATAAAGTCTAGGTGCAAGCGAAAAAAGAATTACAAACTAAGGACAAAAATATAATTAAGGAGAGACTATAGTGAAAGAATCTTTTTAGAATTTGTGGCTAAAGTAGAATTTCAGAAATTTTTTTGGTCAAGTCAAGTAGTGACACGCGTCCCACTACAAAAATTTTCAAAAATTACATTTAAATCCCCATTTTTCTTCTTCTTCTTCTTCTCCACGGAAGTCCTCCAAGCCCCGGTCTCTGTTATTGTTCATTCGAAGCCCAAGCAGCCATCGTCGAGCCTCACGTGCCTTCCCGTCGTGACCAGGAGGTGCTGACGAGGCCACGCCAGGTGTCACTGGAGCTAGGAGCTTCCGAATTTTCTGCCACCGCATTGGAAAATCACTCGTCATTTCTTCCTCTGACGTCCGATCAACATGCCGTCACTGCTGTTCAACTCCTCTCGACGCCAACTTTCATTTTCGACCACCCACAGCTGCTAACTCGGCTGCGGTGAGAAGTTGTCTATTGTAGCAATTTTATAATATTATTTTTTATGGTATTTTCGTAATTATTTTAGAATTGAGTTATTTATTCCGAGAAAATTATACTACGTGAAAGAGGAGATTGAAACAAGAAATCTCATGATTTTGAAGTGTTGAAATGGAGTTTGGAAGTGCATTAATTATCAATATGAAAAAGTGGTATTTTTCTAATTATTTTCAAAATGTGGTATTTTTATAATTTTTAGATTTTTAAGGCCATTTAATATCCGGACCCTCGAAATTGAGTTCTGACTTCGAATTTGGATTCAGTGAGATCGGGAAATGAATTTCAATATAAAATATTACTATTTTCTGAAGTGGCACGAAAATCGAGAAAATATTTCGTGAATTACACTATTTTGCGTGCCGCGGGCCGGTCCTGCACCTGAACCTATTTTCGACAAAATTTATACCTAATCCAACACTTTTGGGTGTTCTTAAATCAGTAGTGACCTCTATTTCTCAGTTTGAGGTCCCATTTTGAAGTTCATTTTTTCAAGTGAAGTAGTCAGGATCCGAAAATGACTGCCTGAAAATTACCTGATTAATAGAAGACTTTTCTAGCGTCGTTAGCTTAACATAATTAATATTTCGAAGTAGGGGATTCAATTGCCTTATTTTCTTTTATTTTTCATTAAATTCGAATTCATTGAGAAAAATAAAATTTCGTGATTTTATTAAATTAAATTATTTGAATAATTATTTTAATGACTTGTGAACTTGTGAAACATTGTGGACTACTCTGGATATTTTACTTATGATTTTGTACAAGTTTTAGACTTGGGATTTGGTTAAACCATAGAAATTGTACTTTTGGATTTTTAAGTACAAAATAGATTTCTATTTAAAAAATTAGAGCACGTCAAGAATGTTAAACCATTGCATGGTTGTTTGAGACTTCACATATTGCATATTTCATATGATCATGCATGAGAGTCATCTTAAGTATCATGATATTGTAGTAAGCGGACTAGTACACCCGCCCTCGGTGAGAGCTCGTAAACTCGTGCGAGGTTTGTTTTCTAACTATCTCTACTTGATAAGTGTAGGCATTCGGTGCCCCTTCGGCTCAGTAAGATTAGATATATGGGTATCCCTCTGGTTTCCAAAGATAGATGTCAAATAGGGAACACTCAATACATGTAGTATAAGTTGCTTTAGTCATGATGAGATCTTATGTGAAGTGTTGATTTATGTGATGTGCATTATGCTTGTTTATTATGATTTTCAATATGTTTGACCTTGATATATGGTTTTGGTCTTTAGTACAAATTTTTGCAATGATTTTCTACTTATATTTTGAATACTTAATATTTATAAAAATACTTTCCAGTACTACTAACTATGTAGATATTTTGATAATTATAAAAAAACCTTTCCAAAGAGGGTAATTGGATAACCTACTGGGCTTTTTATGCTCGCTCCCCTACTTTCTCCACGGGTGATATCCAGTGTGACATTGGCGATTAACAAGCGGATTGAGAGGCTATATTTTATTTATAGTTTGTGACTTGGTAATACTAGGAGTGTGAATTTAAGACTTGCATCTATATCTTGTTAAATAAATAGATTATACTAGCATTCGAACTAAGTATGCTACATTGAATATGTTTGTAAACTATATATGTCATACTAGCTTGATGTTGAGGTGTGAACGATGATGCTTGATTAACTATTTGAATTTAGTTTTTTTAATAATTATTCAGTCTATATTTATTAATGACTATAAACTATGGGATATGTTCACTGGTTGGAATTCCAAATATTTTTATTAATCGTGTTATTTTAAAAGTTTAAAACTCTTTAAATATTTTCTTTATAAATTAAGAAATTTCTAATTTTAGCGAAATTTCCATTCTGCCATTATTCTGGGATTTGGGTCGTGATACACTATCTCTGACATGACGTATACTAAAAATTGAAGCATGATAAATCTTTGTATCATTTGTGAATTTTCTGTTATTTATGTTTTATCGTATATCCATATAATTTGACAATTGGCATAATAAATTGGTAATTTGTGTTTCATACAACAAAAATAACATTGTATTAAACATGCATATTGAGCTGGTCAAATTGCCAAGTTATCTAACCACAAAGAAATGAGTGTGTCAAGTCCCGATTTGGATTGAGTAAGTTAATTTCCCTCCTTATCAAGGCCATGTCAAATAGTAAAACACTCTTGAGAAAGTTTCTTCCCAAGACCTTGTTCACTTATTTACATGCTGGATTTTTGTTGTTTGAAATCAAAGATTTTTAGGTTTCTGATTATAATGTAATATCTTTGTTTGAAAGCATTAACTTGTTTCCTCTTTCTATCGAGAATCGTCAGTGCCTATTAGGCCAAGTCCATGATAATCCTAAACTCTTTCAAATTGAATTGTTAATCTTTGACCAAGTTGAGTTATGTTCTCATGTTGGTTGATTTGGCACTAAAATGGTGGAGCTGAAAACTTTTGGTCTAAATTGTCCGTTTTTCACATATTAATAATGTAAATTTACGGCTTTAGTCTCATCATCATTTCTAGCATTACTTCAAGGAAAAGATATCCCCACTAATCGGTCCACTTCTTTTATTTTTTAAATACAACTGTTCAACAAATATTTATTGCTTTCTCTTTTGCATTATTATTATTATTATTATTATTATTATCTTCTTTTAGCTTAATTGTTTATGTTCTTGTATCAAACACGTGTGGCACACCTATGTTAATAATTAGTCTATCGTAAGGTCTTTAAAATTTAATAAAAATAATAGGCAAAATGTGTATACGAAAACTACCTAATAAACAAATAAATAACTGAAGAAATATCTAAAGCTTCCCTAAAAAAAAAAAAAAAAAGAAAAAGAAAAAACCCAAGCTGAAATGATTTGACGGCTCCTAAACAAATTATAACCTTATTTTTCTTTTTTCTTTTTTTTTTTTTTTTAAAAAATTGAATCACTATCATATATGTGAGAAATTTAGCATACATGGGGAAAAAATATCTTCTGATGAAAGGAGAATAGTGGTGAGTTTACTATCTCCAAAGGTCATTTCTCTTGTTATGGTAACGAAATTATAACAAAAGAAGCGTTGAGAGGTTCATTTGGTAACAAAAACAGAAAAAACAACTTGATAAGCACGAGTTTTTGTTTATTTATTTTACATGCCACTTGGATTGCGTTGGTCATTTGAGCTCTTACTCTTACCGTGTCAAGCGCACCAACTAACCACATAAAGCCCCCTAGATTAGCGGCATTGAATCACTCAACTTAGTCATACTCACACACATCAGTCACCACCGCGACTCGGCCATAGTGGAGCTTTGTTATGTTCTTACCGATAATGACTCGAAAAACCTTTGCAATGCAATTTAGTTTCTTTTATTCCAAAAGTCAGCTCTGTTTTTTAACTTATTTTTAAAAATATTCTTTTTTTATATTTTAGTAAAAATATTTTTTTTTTTTTTTTTTTTTTTTTTTTTTTTTTTTTTGTTTTTATTTCGCGTCTCAAAGAACGGAAGTAGTTTGTATTTTCAAATGACAGCAACTGGCCTTTTAGAACCCGTTGTGGTCCAATTGTTTTACCTATGCAACAGAATAGGTCTAAAAAAATATAAAAATAAGAAAAATCTAAATTGGACCCTCCAATATTGGATATTAAAACATGTATCAAGTAGTTAATCACCTCTACTATTTTGTTTCATTTTTTTAACAAAAAAAAGTAAATTATCACTCCAAAATTTTTTAATAAACAGCCCAAAGGTACTTTCCAGACACTACAAAAAAAAATAAAAAAAAATGAAAATATCATACATAAATTTATTTCATAATTAGAATCAAGAGCTATAAAAGCTATGCCAAATAGCCAAATTGAACCTAAGCATCATTAGTAGTGACCATCTTAAAATTTATTATCTACGTACTGTCACATGATAATATATATGTGGAGCTTAATTTTAAAATGAAAGTATTCTTAGTTAGAAATCAGTTGTAATCGTCATCTCCCTTTTAGGATTTTGGATAATAAACAAATGAATGTCCATAAATTACCAAGAATACTTTAAAAAAAGAAAGGAAAAAGAAAAAAAAACACAAACACAGAGGAGAATTTGGTAATTTGAGTTTTGCTTTAAGTTCTTTTCCGCATGACACGGGACATTTAACGTTAAATGGTGGGGTAATGGAGATGGTATCAAACTTTGGGCCGGCGACCACATTTTGGCCCAATACAAAACAAAAGAGTCAAAACGTCTGGTACTGGATTTTGACCTCTTCTTGTTTCAACTTTCATAAACTTTAAATCCTCTCTCCATCATTCTCCTTATAACCTCCCCCGATATCATCGTTCCCTCCTATTCCATTCCCCCTTGCTTTCTTCGCTTCCCCATTTTGTCCTCTCTTTCTCTTTCTCTTTCGCTCCCTCCCTCTCTCCCTCTCCTTTAGATTCTTTTTTCTTTTTAATTAAAAATATTTATTATTCAGTTTCACGTTTCCAGAAAATGAATACTTCAGAAACTGAGATTCTCAAAACAGAGGACGGTATCACTCAATCCGCCGGGGAAGGAAAGCAGAACGGAAAAATTTCCGCTGAAAACGAATTCGATAACAAGTCTGCCGATTCGAATACCGAAAAATCATCGGATTTTCAAATCTCGTCCGAAAAATCGGGGACGATCGATTCAAAAATCGAGGATTTGGTTCCCAAAATGATCTGCGACATTCAAATTCTCCAGCCGCATTCTCTGCTCCCAAAGCCCGAAGCACCGCCCGGACTCTTCAACCCTCCGGTGAAAAACAACGACGTTTCAATGTCTCCGCCGGATAATTTCGCCGTCGATATGCCGGCCATCGGAAAATTCATCAGGGAGAGAAGCAACAATTTCTCGGCCGCTATCGCCAGGAAGCTCAATTCGTTCAAAGAAAACCTCGACGATCCGAAGCCGGAGCCGAAGCCGAGCGTGACCGAGTTCAATCTCTCGGGACTCAGAGTCGTCGTCAAGCTCAAGAACGACGAGGATCAATCTGCCATTAAAGGCCGGATAAGCTTCTTCTCGAGGTCGAATTGCCGCGACAGTACGGCAGTCCGGCGATTTTTCAGGGAAAAGGGGCTGAAATTCGTGGAGATCAACATCGACGTGTACCCTAGGAGAGAGAAGGAGCTCGTGGTGAGGACCGGGAGCACGTCCGTGCCGCAGATTTTCTTCAACGAGAAGCTCTTTGGGGGTTTGGTGGCTCTGAACTCGCTGAGGAACAGCGGTGATTTTGACCGGAGGTTGAGGGAGATGGTCGGGACCAAATGCCCCGACGACGCGCCGTCGCCGCCGGTATACGGATTCGACGATGATGAGGAGGAGAGTGAGGAGGAATCGACGGAGGAAATAGTGCGGATAGTTAGGGTTTTGAGGCAGAGATTGCCGATTCAGGATCGTCTGATGAAGATGAAGATCGTGAGGAACTGCTTCGCCGGGTGCGAGTTGGTCGAGGCCCTCATACACCACTTGGACTGCGGCCGTAGAAAGGTACGTACACGTTTTCCGCCTTAGATTTTCTCTGGTTGATTCTCTGTTTCGTGGTATAACTTTTAACAAAGGGGTCGTGGTCTAAAGTCCAATTGTCTTGACGACCAAACGGTTTGAAGAGAGAGAGAGTTGTGGCTTAGAATCTGCGGGACCATTTGTTACGGTGCATTGCGTAGCATCTGAATTGTTAATGCCTTGGCTGCGTCATCTTATCTGATTGCGCCTTTGTTTGTCAGTTAAAAAAGGTCAACTTTTGAAATGCTGTTTATAACGATGTAGTGAATGACCGTTTAGTTTTGGAGGTGCATGGGTGCAGTGAATTAAATATTGAGTAATTAATTGGTTTTAAAATAATATTTTAGAATGCTTGGAATTAATTATTAAAAGAAAAAAAAAAACAATTATCTGGTGAGAGAATGAGGAGAATTGGAGTAAATCGCAATCTTAGCAAACATTTTTTTTTTTTTGCTCAGCAATCTTAGCAAACATTAATGATGAGGACGGAGGACCATGCAGGCGATATGATAGCAAGCTATGATATTATTTTTAAGAAAGCAATTATTCTTATGTTATTCTTAGTCGGCAAACCCCCCTTACAAAAAATACACACTAAAAAATTCAATTACGATGTATATTATATGGGCAATCGAATTAAAAATAGAATTAATAATAAATAAATAATTAGGTGTCATTCTATGATTAGATTTAGGGAGGATGATTAGATTCACGAGTAGGAAGGAATGAGTGAAATTATCGTCAAGAGCCTGTCAGTGGGGCCCACTCCCTTTGGAGTCTTAACGGTCCTTGGGATGATGGCGCTCCATGTCATTCAATTTCGTATTTGATTTGAAGCGTAGAAGAAATAAATGTGCATAGGTTCATTTGTTCCCTTGCATGTTTAACACCGCAATTGTTGTTTTTATTTTGTTTTTGGATAGATTTGAGTTTGTTTGATCAAACACGTTATTTGACGTCATTAGATGATAGACTGATTAATTATTTCGATTGAAGAAGCTTTTTTTGTTTTTCTGAAAGGGATTTCGATTGAAGAAACTAAGTCTTATTATTATTTGAGAGGGTATGATTTATTTAATTATGTCAATTGAACTGTAGAAGAAACCAACTAACGCCGATGATAATTATCATCACAATTCTCTTGAGAAAAAAGTCCTTGTGTATCATGAGTAGCATATAAGTGATCTCACTGATAATTCTTAGCACATTTGTTTATTTATTAGAGAGAAAATACTACAAATATCTTATGAGTATTAACAAGATATCATTTTTACCCTTTTTTTTTTTGTGAGTGGAAATGTCAAAATTATTTCGCTGATTTATGCAAAATTATTCATTTGTCTGACTTTCGTTGAAGTGTTATGCATATCTTTGAATTACATTTATATTCTTTCAATTATATATATATATAGGTTTCAGTAGATATTTTTTTTTACTTATATATAAGTTTTTTTTTTCCTAATCATTGGATCGTGATCTAACAGTAATTTAACGATTATAATGATGTACATGAAAAGACGTGCATTATTAATATTATTTTTTCTTTTTATTTTTTATTATAAAAAATATGTATGATAAATTTTAATAAGCCAAAATGATACTGATAAAAAAAAAAATTACCTACTAAATTAGTGCCATATATATATATTCTCAATCCAGTAGTTATTTATTTTTTTTTTTTACATATTTATATATATTTTTTAACCGTTGGATCATGATCTAATAGTTTTCATAATTTAAGTAGTTGAAAAAAATAAAAAAATATTCATTATTTTAATGATTTTCTCTCTCCTTTACCTATATGTGTATATATATATCTATCTAAACACTTTAGTTTTTTTAATTATAATTTAGTTTTATATTCTTTGAAAGTATTTTAACGTTTTTATTTGGGTTTAATTTTAAATCTAGATCTAAAATGCTGTATATATATATATATATATATATACATATGTTTGGCCTACATTGAACAATACAAGGGTTTTTCACACATTTTAAAAGATTTAGTGAACAAAAATCGGTAAGATAGACTTTTATTTGGTCTGATTTACGTATAATGAATAATTTTAGCATTTTCAATAATAGAAGAATAATAAAGCGGGCATTTCGTTAAAAGTATAGGATATTTATGATGTTATGAGTTCTTTTTATCATGACCATTATTCAGTAGTCATCGCATTCTTTTTTTTTTTTTTCCTTACCTGTTGTACAATGTGATAGACATGATAATATAGAGGTTCTATTAGGGTACTTATATGTAATTAGTTTGATACTAGAATTTTTTTAAGGTAGATATTGAAAGTTGAAAATAAGCAATTATGACGCATAACATTTATTTATTTTCGTACCAAAGCCTACGAATATCTGCCTGAACACGAAACTTCATTTATATTTTAAAGCGTACGTCATGTTATATTTGTTTAATTAGGTTTTTTATGAAATAGCTGGTGGGCCATCTTGTCTAAACCTTTTGCCTGCATGACCCATGAGTTTACACGAATACACGGTTCCTTAGAATCTGGGCGAGCTTGTCCCATAACATCATTGTCATGGAAAGCATAATGAATCGTTGGCCTCCCTCCCAAATCCCCCACACGTTCTTTTAATAAGTAGGCACGTAACGCTTTTGACTTTTTATATTATCGTGCTCATTCCGTCTCAACTCTGATTTTCTCAAGTCATGACAAATTGAATAATTATTTATAGAATTATCCTTTCTTTCCTTCTGTTTTTTTGTTTTTGTTTTTCATTTTGGTTTCTGTAAATACTTTATCGAAGCTATTGTTTCATTAAAAATGAAAAAAAATTAATACTAAATTTGAATTATTAGTTTGTTTACATTTGTTTACTGATGATAACGCACTTAGTACTGATGCATGGATATATTTTGTTTACTTGTTATGTTAGCTCATTAAATTGTTATTATTATTATTATTATTTTGCTCTGTTTGTCCGTGCGGTCTCGCATGTCTTTCCCTGTTGTGTCCAGTGAATCTTTGTCGTGGTCACATCTCGACCATGTTCCCAATTTCTTTATTTTCATGTTCTGCATTAGTTGTTGCATACAGTACTTGCTGTACAAAACTTCTTATTCGGTAAAAAATTGTACGTGATATCGCTTATCAAAGCATGATTTTCTTCCTACTTTATAGTTCCTTAGCGGTGAGAAGCTCAGCAATATTTTTGTTTTGCTTGCTTGGTTTTTGTAGTTCTTGTTGACAACATTACCGATTTCTTATCCTGGAAAACATAAACACTAGGGTAATATGAATCTTTAGGTTTGAATTTTCTAATCTTACAGTCTGCACTGCTTTTGCCCGTTTTAGCTTATGCTCATAGTTTCTAGTTTCTTACTTTTTTTTTTCTTTTCTTAACATGACAAGCTTACCTGTCCTGATGTTCTTGTTACCTCGGTGAATTTTCTAGATTTTGAGTGTCGTAGCTCTTGCGAAATGAAATGCTAATTTATTAAAGTTGCATTTGGTCTCCTATAGTCTGAGATAATTCGTTACTACTTAGTTCTACCTTGATCTTGAAGTTGATAAATTACATGATACATGCAGGCGGTCGACATTGGGAAGCAGCTTGCCAGAAATCACTTCATCCATCACGTCTTTGGGTAAGAAAATTTCTCTTGCACTGTAAGTGATTCTGAAGACCAAATTCAAGCATGACATGTTTCTTTGTTTCATATTTACGCAGAGAGAATGATTTTGAAGATGGAAACCATTTCTATCGCTTCCTTGAACATGAACCATTTATTCCCAAAAGCTTTAACTTCCGGGGCTCCACAAATGATGGTCAGCCCAAGCCTGCAGCCAAAGTTGGGGAGAAGCTCACAAAGATCATGTCTGCCATACTTGAGGCCTATGCTTCTGATGACAGACGTCATGTTGATTATCTGGGCATCAGCAACAGTGAGGAGTTTCGGAGGTAAGATCACTTTTTCTTTTCATTTTCCTTAATCTTAATTAACCATTTTCTTAAAGCAGTTTTGTCTATATTCAGTTTCTGATTTCCAAGGAGTCATGAGGATAATTCTATATACGTTTTCTCAAATTTGAGCTTTTGTTGTTATCGCTACCACCTGAATTTCCCCTTTTTCCTAACAATAAAACTTGTCCAAGTATCCAAGAAGGTTTTTTACTCAGGAAATATTTGAGGATGGTGTCAGTTCCTGTAAAAATTAGTAATGACACATTGTTTCTTGTCGAACACATTTGTATTTTATGTCATATCTGCATCTCTTTTTAAGTTGTACTCCTTTTTTTCTGCTGATTTCAGGTATGTAAATTTAACTCAAGAACTTCACCGGATAAACCTTATGGAACTCTCACAAGAACAGAGGCTAGCCTTCTTCTTGAACTTGTACAATGCCATGGTGATCCACGCAGTCATAAGGTCTGGTCATCCTGAAGGTGTAATGGATAGGAGATTCTTTTCTGACTTCCAATATATAGTTGGAGGGCATCCCTACTCCCTTAGTACCATAAAAAATGGCATTTTGAGAAACAACCGTAGACCTCCTTATTTCTTGGTCAAGCCTTTTAGCTCTGGAGACAATCGTTTAGAGGTAAAAACAATTTTTCACTAGCATCTTTATACGCCAAAACGAGTTAAAATTGTGCAATTGCTGCTCCAAGTCGTAAACACATAAAAGGCATTCGCCATTCCATGTTTTAGAAATGACTTAGAGGAGAGTAGAACTATATTCTCTTCTTTCTTATTCTTTTGTTTTAGGGTCTGCCGCATACCATTCTAGTTAGAAATGGACAGAAGTTCTAAAGTTTAATTATTAAAATTGCAGCTTATTCTTGATAAAGTGAATCCATTGATCCACTTTGGACTGTGTGACGGGACAAAGTCGAGCCCAACAGTAAGGTTCTTCTCACCCCAAGGAGTTGAAACTCAACTAAGAAGTGCCGCTAGAGAGTTCTTTCAGATTATTGGAATGGAAATTGATTTGGATAAGAGAACTGTGCATCTCACCCGAATCATTAAGTGGTGAGAAAAATATAGAAGCATCAACTCTTTTCACTTACATCCTTATATTTTGTATGAACTGTCTAAGGATGTTTACATAAAGATTTTGACAGTCAGAGATGGAATCTTTGTGTGATTTACTCTTTTCAGGTTCAGCTCTGATTTTAGTCAAGAGAAAGAAATCCTAAATTGGATTATGAGTTACTTGGATGCTACCAAAGCAGGTCTTTTGACGCATCTTTTGAGTGATGGAGGCCCTATTAATATTTCATACAAGGATTATGATTGGTCTGTGAACTCTTGAAGATGTCATCCACTTAATTTCATTGTTGGGACATTTAAAAGGGAATTATTGTATATAATCCTCTGAAATTTTGTGAACATTTTATTGTTAGAGTCATGAAAGGGGTTCGAAGTACAAGAAGATGGATTCAACGTTAATTTGTTGATTTGGAAATAGCTTTAGTGTTAAGGATGGTCACTAACCTATTACAGGTCATCCAGAAAGAACATGTAAATGGGGGTGGATTTTTTTCGCTAGTTATTTGGTATTGAATATGGAAGCTTTCGACCAAACTGACTGAATTTTGGGTCTCTCTCAAATAAATGTCAATTTATCGAACATTTGCCAAGTAGCCGTGTATATCATTTTTCAGTAGCTAAATGGTTAGTACATCCATACTCGATCTATAATAAATATTTGAGTAAAATATCCAATTTGGAGTATACTAAATTAATAATATCGCTAAGTACAAAAGATAATATTTAATTATATATATATATATATATATATATATATATATATATATATATATTCCAAGTTCTGTAGATACAACGAATATATAAATTATTAATTAATTAAATATATAAAATAAATAATATGAAAAACTCATAATATTAAGCAGCCTTATATATATTGAGGTGAAACTAAGGAAAATTTTGACATACATAGTTTGAAGTTTTATTTTTTGCTTATATATTTATATACGTTATTAGATTATGATCTAACTACTAAAAAAAATACTTATAAATAATTTATAATAAAGTGGGAACCATATATATTTATATTTATGTATCTAAAAATACTTATAAATAATTTATAGTAAAGTGGGAACCATATATATTTATATTTATGCATCTAATTAGCATGTCTTGGATACTGATCGGTTATATATATATACGTGGATGTAATCAGCATGATTTGGATACTGATTAAACAAAACTAGTTATAATAAGAGAACGATATAGAACTATAAGTATGATTTAGCTAAAACAATATACGTGATAACTTTTGAAACTTTATGGACGCGCATTAAGATTTTTTTTTTCTTTTTCGGAGTGGCACGCACATTAATTTTGACCACATCCTGTCTTTATTTTTTATTTTTTAAATTATAGCTCATATATGAAAAGTTCCTCAAAAAAATAATACATGTACAAGTATTCAAAACATAAAACTCTTCTTACATTACTAAGTATTCATTAATTGATAAATTAATAAATTATTTATTTATGGCCTCATGTAGAGCTCGTTTTTAAACCATAGGATCAAAAACCAACGGTGATGAAAAGGTCAAATACACACAAATTTTGTTGCACTACAATATACGATAAAAAAAAACTCAAAAATCCGAAACCCTCTCTCTCTCTCTTTCTCTCTCTCTCTCTCCTACCCAGAATTCTCATTCTCACTAGTCGACCACTAGCACTTCAATGCCACCGCCGCTTGGCGCTTCAGTACTTCTCACTTTCAATGGCAATGAGACCGTAATCCGGTAACGGTCATGGGGCAAAGGGCGGTGGAGGTTAGAGATCCGACAAGAGGTATATGGGAAGATAAATAAGTTTAGAGAGTAATTGAGAACGACATTGCAATTGCGTTTTGGCAATCAATAGACCTTGAAAATGCTTTCCCTCTTGAGATTATGGATAAAGCCCTTGAGAAATTTGGGAACGATATTGCGATTGCGTTCAGGTAATCATCCTCAGTAGTGATGGAGTTTTGGGTCATTGTCGTTTTGAAAATTTTATTAGCTATTGAAAAATTTGATTGTGTTGTTTACCCTTAAAATTTTACAGTTATAAAAGATATTGTTTGAGAAGAAAATGTTAATTGAAATGCTTGAAATGAATGACCCTGCCTTGAAGATTTTAATAATTTGCTATTATCTTTGTTAAGGGATTTTTGGCCAATGAAAGATAGAATGAGGTCCTATTATTTTTGTTAACATATTGCTGACCTTAAAGGATTAACATCTGCTATGTAATTAATTCATACCTTTTCATCTGCAATGGAGCTGAAGATGTTGCCTTGATAGAGTATACACATTTAACTGGTCGACCCTTTAGGTTGTTCAGCTTGGATACTGGGAGATTGAACCCCGAAACCTATCGATTTTTTAACACAGTTGAGAAGCATTATGGGATATGCACTAAGTACATGTTTCCAGATGCGGTTGAAGTTCAGACATTAGTGATGAGGAAGGGGCTGTTCTTGTTTTATGAAGTTCATGCATTTGTTCAACATCCTTTTAATCCAATGAGTTAATTAAATCTGGTTTCTGAAAAGTAAGAAATGAATCCGTTTTTTCTTAAGAAATCCTTAAAATGTCAATCGGCTTGTTTTATCCGATTTGTTACGATAGTAACTTTTAGTAATTTTAAATAAAAATATAACAAAATATTGGTTTTATGAAATTTAGAAAAAATTAAGTATCAGATAATTCGTTTGGGTCCTCTAGTCATTACAAATTCAATGATATTTCAAATTCTTATTAATTTTTAATTATTTAAGAAAAATATCTATTAATGTTTAAAAAAATTAGCAATGAGATCATTTAAAAACTCATTGAAAAATCATAAATCTTTTCAATTATAAACTTTAGTCTAATGTCCAAATTAATTTACATAAAATCACTTTAAGTTTTAAGTTTTTAAATTAACTACAAAGCCATCTTTATACATTCACTTAGTAGATTTACTAATCTTGGTTAAATAATTCAACAAAAAAATAAAGACAACAGAATATGAATACCTACTAAAGATTAACAGTAGAATTGCATACATAAACTTCACAGTTTATCTATCCATTAAGACAACTACTTCAAATAATTAAATACCTGAAAGTGAGAGAAGTAGGGGTGAACATTCACATGCTCAGTAAAAATTCAATTATCTTTTTGAATGGATGCAATTTTACTAAACATGTATAGTTAATGCATTTTCCAAAATCCATTAATAAACTGAATTTATAAAATAATTGATATTCAGAATAATCATATATTAAAAACTAAAACCAATACCACATGATTATATAAATCATAAATCAACCAATGTATATAATGGGAGGATAAGAGCTCACTCATACACATCGGTTGATTTATGATATGTATAATCATGTGGTATTGGTTTTAGTTTTTAATATATAATTATTATGGATATCAATTATTTTATAAACTCAGTTTATTAATGGATTTTAGAAAATGCATTAACCATACATGTTTGGTGAAATATGTCCACTTTTTCCAAAGTATTTAGAAAAATATTATCTTTACTGATTATTTACAAAAATATCACTTTTGTAAAATATTTCAAAAAAATCATTATCATAGAATTATTTAGGAAAATATCACTTCTAAAATATTTAAAAGTATCAACTTCAATGATTATTTCTAAAAAATGTCATTTTTGTAATAATATTTCATAAAATAACAGTTTTCTAATCTCAAACCAAGACTCAAATTGAATAGTAACATACTTCAGTTCAACACTACGTAATTTTACAAAAATACCTATTTTCGTTATGAATTAGAAAAATACCATATTTTTCAATTCAAAAATTAACATGCTTTCGGATATCATTTAACTTCTACCAGTCGTAATTACTCATAATTTTTAACCATCTTTCACCTCATATAATTATCTTGGTAAAATAATTACTTAACAAAAAAAATTAAAAAAATATCACTTTTTACAAACTTCGATAAAACAACCCAATTGGTGAAAATCTTACTGGTGGCGAGTTGACGGCCAAGACAAGTCGAGAAATGATGGTGACGACGAGACGAGTCCAATTGTACCCTCGGTGTCGTGAAAAGGGGTCCGGTAAAGTTTCGGTGGCCGAAAAACCTTATGGTGATCGGAAACTTCAAGGTGACTGATCTTTATTTTCTGGTGATGAAATCCAAGGGAACTTAGCGGTGTTGCTTCATTGGAGGGAGGCGGTCATGGCGGGCTGGTGCATCAGCTGGTCAGAGGCAGCGGTGGAGCTTGGCAGTTCTGGCATTTTTCTCTCTCTCAAGGGCTTTGATGGAGAAGAAGAGCAAAAATGGGGACTTTTATGTAATTTTGGGTTTTTCAGATATTTTGATTAAATTAATCCAAAAATTTTTAATATCAAATTTACCATTGGTTTGCATAATACCTATTTTATCCCTATTAAATATCAGATTTTACGTAATTTAAGCCCTAAAATCAACAAGTATTGATTTGCAATCGGATGCCCTAGGATAAATGGCCTTACATAATATAGATATTATGGTAACCCTTCTATAGACGTGCCAAATTGATAACCTAAAGTACCTAAAATTGATACTATGATAAATAACTATTTAGAAAATAGATGAAAAGAAAGAGTCAATTCCACTAAGAGATAAAAAAAAGTGGCAATTTCTTAAAATGTAGTTAAAAAAAAAAAATATTGTTATAAAAACCTACACTCCCGGATGTTGCATGAATGGTATTGGTGGAATATTTATTAATATAGTCTGAGAAATAAAGTGAATATAAATTTTGAAAAAAGAGTAAATTAATTTAGTAAACAAATCTTGCAAGGTTAGGTCGCTCACATAACTGCCGAATTTAAAATAAAAATTGAGATATACTCATGTATGATGCCACTTTGATTTTTTTTTTTTATTACTTGTATAACAGAAGCTAGGGTTTGCCCAGATATTTATTTTCTGAATTTGACCGTATTTACAATTGTTATTATAAATTCAGTAGTCAATTATTATTAATTAAATAGAAAAAAAATAGTAACTAAAAAATGAACATGTATTTAAGAGATAATATGGTAGTTTCACTTCACGTAGCATATTGCATAAGGAGTGCATGTGTAAATATAACATATGATTTATGGATCAATCTATTTAATGTGTTACTAAGCTTCAAATTATTAATAAAGAAGAGCATTTATAAGAAATGTTCTTTTTTCTAAATTAATTTAAAAAGTGACCATTTTTACACCTATTTAATCAATGATTGTTTTATAATTTTATTGATAAATGGTCTTTTTTAGTTGATCTATTTTTTTAAATAAATCAATGTATTTTAATATATGAAATATAAAAATGACTATTTTTCAAATAAATTTCAAATTTAGCTATTATTTAATTTGTTTGAAAAATGATCATTTTTCAAACAATGATCCAAAATTTGACCATTTGACTTAAAAGCCCTAAATGATATTTAGTTAAGAGTTTAGTATAAGCCTACAATGAAGTGACCAATAATAATTAATCAGTCCATTGAAAGTTAGATTATTTGAAACATTTATTCTATCAACTTTATACATAAACGTTGTTTCAAGATTTGTAGTTGGCTTAAAAGCCCTAAATAATATTTAGACCAGAATTTAGTGAGCTTATAATGAAGTGACCTAATAATAATTAATAAGTCATTTGAAGCTTAGATTATTTGAAAGGTTTATACATAAATGTCATTTCGGAGTTACAAAACGAATACACTAGTAATAAACAATATTGCATGTATGAAGCAAAGAAGAAGCTTAATGTCTTTACAATCACTATCAACGTAAGAAGTCCACAAGCCATTGCAAGAAGCAAATTGGAGACCATATTGAATTGCCACAAATTCTGCCATCTTCGCAGTCAACTGACCCTCTACACATTTGGTCATAGAAGGAGACACCTCTGGCCATGGGTTGAAGTGTTAGGTACAGCTAAAGCATCCACATTCACTTTTAAAACTTTGGAGTAGAAGGGGCCACTTAGGTTTTAGATAAAGGAGGCGAAGAACCAGAGAAACATGTAGAGGACAAACGTTTAAAATCCTGCTTTGCCCAAATGCCTCTTGGTATATGACATAAAAGTCCAGCAAGCAACATACCTAATTAACTAATAAATCGACCACATAAGACCAACATGGCCATGGGCACAAATAAATTGTGTGGAATGAGGTTTCAGCCGCGTCCTGCCACCACGGAATCGTAATTTTGATTTTGAAGATTGTGGATATGTTATATGGCTCTCACAATAATTCATATAAAATGGACAATAAAATAATCGAAAAATAAAACTACATGGACGTTACATTTGGCACTCTTTAATTGGAAAGTATTTATATTCACAGATTGATTCTTTTTTTTTTTTTTTAATATACGTACAATTCCTAAATTCATTAATCAATCCACGTAAATTTTACTTTTGAATGTAATGGTTTCATACATATTCATACTCAAAATTCCACTATTTTCTTAGTATGTACATTCACCAGTCGTCTCAGTATAGTTTTCTAAATAAGTTTGCTAATTCAGCCACAAAAAAGACTGTTTTCCCGTGAAAAGTAGTGAAAAAATTTGTATAAGAAAGAAATGCCATAATGATGGTAAGGTTACCCGAAAATTTATGGAAGTTTGTGCGTTTTTATGTAAATTATGCTAAGAACCATTAAATTAAAGGTTAACTACGTAAAAATACCATCACTTTTAACTTTCTTGCAAAAAAATATTTTATCTTTTAAATTTCTGCAAATCAATAATTTTATTTTAAAATTCTGTAAATTAATATCCTTATATTTACGATTTTTGTAAATTAATACTCTCACTTTTGAATTCTACAAATTAATTCCCTGATATTTATGATTTCTACAAATTAATACCCTCAGTTTTTGTTTTTTTTTTGTATATTTATATTATGAGTAAATTAAAGATATAAATATCTCTCATTAACTTATTAAAAATGATTAGATATTAGTTTATTATCAGAAACTATTTTATAACTACCTTTTTTGGTTAATTGCTAAAAAATATATTTTTTTTTTACCTCTCATGTTTTTTTTACAATTAACTATTTTTACTTTCCATTCTAATTTTTTCACTTTTCTTTTTTAAATGAAAAGTGAAATTAGCTAAATATAAATATTTTTTAGAAATTTTATTATTGTTTAATAAGTTCTAATTAAGTTGATGATGACAACAATTTTTTATTATTAAAATCAACTAATTAGAAATTAGGATTATAGATTGAGAAGAATTTCAAATATTAGGGTATTGATTTACAAGAATTTCAATTGTTAGAATATTAATTTACAAAATTTAAAAGTAAGAGTATTATTTTGCAGAAATTCAAAAATTAAAGTATTATCTTATGAAAATTTAAAAGTGATAATATTATTTTGTAGACATTTAAAAGTCAGATTTTTTTTTTTTTTTACAGGAAAGTTAAAATAATTATCCCTTAAATTAGTAAGGAGAAACTGAGAATGGATTAGTACATACCATTACTTGTGTAATGAACGCATCTTGTAATGTGGTATTGGAGTCCTTTTCCCAAAGCTTTCTTACGCTTGTATTGAGATCAAGATTAGCCTCCTGAAGCTGCTGTATCTGTTTAGCTTCCTCTAGATGATGAAAATATTGTCCATTGAGATAATATTCATCGACATGACGGTATTTAATGATTTTTGTGATAATTCTATCCAGCTTTGGAGTGATAATAGTTCCAAAGGAAAAGCATCTCATCTCAGGGCATTCAATTAAAATTACTCTTTCCAAATACGGAAATCGTATGTCGCTACCTCTTGCCGAGGAATCTTTCTAGACTTGGTAATCGTCGAAGGTCTAAGATTTTTAATTCACTGAAAACAATCTCACTTTTTGCTTCGGCTTCGTTGTTCACAATTACTCGCGTCATTCGCTTGCAGTCGGTTATGCTCATTCGGACAAGATGTACCAAACTTTTAGCTACTGAGGAAGCTAATAATTTTGTCATACCATGGCAATTTAATACAGAAAGATCTCTTAAATTTTGGAAGGAAACAAAAGAGGATAGTAACGTCCTCAATCTGCTACATCCATCTATGAACAAAGTTTATAAACTCCGGAGAAGTTGGACGTCTGCTGGATCCTCAAACAAATGCGTTAGCTTATAAAGTCTGAACAAATTACTCAGCTCCCTCAAACGTGGGAGTGCCCTTATTATTACTCCATGTTGTTCCTCATCATCACCGAGTTCTGGATGTTGCCATATTTTCTCCACAAAAAAGCACCCCAAAGTGAGACTCTCGAGATTCTGATATCTATGAATAATGTTGAATAAGGAAGCACCTAAGTTACGGTCTTGAAAACAACACAACTGAAGAACTCTCAGCTTGGGAAAGAGCACCATTGAAGATTGACTTGGCCATAATGTCTCGTTGGCTGCTTTATTCAAATTAAGTATTCTCAAATTTTGCAGTTGAGGGAAAACAACCTTGGAAATGATCATGAAAATATTACTATAAAAGAGTTAATTAACCACAGAAAAACAAAAAAACAATTTTAAGTAATAATGCTGTGACATAATAAGCAGTAGATCACACAGTTCGAAAATGAATACACTAATGATAGACATTATTGCATATATGACCGAATATATGCCAAAAATTTAGTAAGATAGAAAATTAATATCTATATATAGCGTTACTTGATTTGGCGCTAGAAATCATTGTTCCATAAATGACTCTACGAACAGCTACCATGAGTACTTCTAATTTAATGCTAAAAAAAAAAAAAAAATTCATGACCTGATACAGTGTATCATATATAGCTATAAAACATTAATTTAACAAAGAATTCTCATCAGACAAGTCTAATTTCTAGACACTGAGTTTGATGTCCATAATTGAGTACAAAGAAGAACGCAAAAGAAAAATAAAATTTAAGGGTAATATATATATATATATATTTTTATTTATGTATATAACTTTTCCGGTGCTAGATTGTTTGAAAAAAAAAAAAAAAAAACCAGAGGAACCAAAAATACAAAATTAAGTATATAAAATCAAAAGGGAAATTAAAATAACCTTTTCATTGAACAGAGGTTGTTCTGCAACCAAGTCTCTTTCATTTACTACTTCTTGCCCAGCTGCTGCCATTATAGGTGTAGAATTGCCAATGAATGTTCTCAATCCATGACAACAAGCTATTTCTAGTGTTAATAAGGATGGACATTCAATGATATCAGCTCCTTCACAAAATCCTTTGAGTAGTGGAAGACAAGACTTTCAAGACAAATATGTTCGAGTTTAGGGAAAGTGATGTTCTTGGACCTTCTTTCTTCTGCTGATTCTTTTGTGACAAATACTATCTCTTCCATTGCTTCACATCTACTTATTGTTAGCTTCTTAAGCTTTACAAGGCCTCCAACAGTGGCAAAAGTCAACAGATACTTTGAATTGCGAAAATGGCCAACGCTCAACGTTTCTAAATTTTTATAACTCAATTCAGATAATTGGAAGAACTTGAAGTTTGAGGAAAGTGCAACCTACAAAGATGAAAAACTATAATTCTATTAATGGATGAAGTTTCAAGAAAAAACTTGTACTAAAAGTAAAAAATTCGAACTGACTGAAACATGAATTGAATGAAACAGTTTTTTTCACATTAAGTTCTGCAAAAGATTCGGTATACTTCTATCAAAACATGATACCAAATTCAAGATCTCAATATATTTTATATATTTATTCTTCGTTTTTTAGATGGTCTCTTATAATATAGGATGAATGAAATGAGTATTTTGTAGAGAAACAAAATTAACAAAGATACAAAGATTTCTCAATTGCCCGACTAATTGGGATGTAGATTCTATTCAAGAAACAAGTTCTTCCTGACTTGAGAAGTACAAATTTAGTGATATGCGCTCATTGCATGATTGATAAACAATAGGATTACATGAACGTTTCCCTCCATTTAGAAAATCTATAAATTTTAGATTTGATTCATATTGATGTATTACTTATATATATGCGGTCGTGCTCATTATCATCTTATATTTATTGAATTTACTGATCCCATTTTCAAAATATTCCATGCTATTTATGGAGCGAAACTTGAAAGAAGCTACAATGTGTGCTCACACACAATAGTGGTGAGTAAAGATGTCTGTTTGAATAGTATTTTTCGTGGGATCAAATATGCTCCAGCTTTTTTTTTTTTTTTTTTTCTTTCTTTCTAATTTTTTGTTTATAGAGGCATGGTTGACCTACGTTATTATCGTTTTGCTAAGTACTTTTTTTCCACTAGATTTTGCCTAATCAGGTTTCAATGAGTCTTATATTCCCTTTTTCTGTTTTCCTTGTATTTTTTTTTCTCTCTTTTATTTCTTCCTTTTTAGTAATAAAATTTCGGATTTAGAGTTGTCGAGTGTGGGAGAGGTTCTCTTAGGTGCTGACCTAATTGGGATGTGTGTCTTTCACCCCGATATTTCTTCACTAAATCAGCTACTACATTTTTCTTTTTTAAAACTATGGGTAGTAAATGCCAAAATTACCACAATATATTTATGGGATTGCAGATATGATGAGCACTATGAATAATCGAGCTCTATCATACAAGTTGTTTAAGCCCTTTTTTCCGGGAGAGGGATTTTACAAAATTAAATTATGAATTTGACACAAAGCACAAATGTCATAAAGGATACATTTTGTGGCTATGGTCATTAGAAGATAACAGTAATTTAATTTTTTTTTTTTAAAAAGAAAGAATTGTAAAATTACCATATAATTGAATAGAGGTTGTTGGCCTATCAAATCTATCCTTTCAACATGTTTCTCAACCGTTGTCGTTTTAGGCGTGAGCAAAGAACTGGAAATGAATGTCCAGAATTCACGACAATCTGAAATGGATAGTTCTAACGAGGATGTGTTAGAAAATGGGTTAAGAATTGAATATGGGCTTAGTTTAGATTTAGAAGCCCAAATAATTTATAAAGACTAAAATTGTTATAAAATCCATTTTCATGAATCATTTTGAAGCTAAAAATTGAGCGGAATTCATATCTTGTTGATGAAAGGTCTTGGTGAATTCTTGTTCTCCTATGCGAGAACATCGATTTCGTATATTCACACACTCAAAATGGTGCACGGATGAATGAGAAATTGTCGCTAAAAAATGTACCATTGGAATTGAAAAATGAAAGGAAAAACAAGAAGTCCCGCGTTGGTGGGAGAAGCTTATTCCTAGTAGTTTATATAGAGCCATGTTTTGTGATGGTGGTAAGAATAACTATCACAGATACTCTCTCAGGCGTGCGCAGGGGGGAGTGCAAATTATCGGGTTTGGGCCTGAATTTTTATGGGCTTATGTGTGCCCGCACTTGCGGACACGAATGCTGGGCCTTTGATTTCTCTCTACCGCCCTCTCTCAATTTCTCTAGTTTTTCGAATGTTCTTGAGTTCTTAAGTTTACTAGCTGTTCTTCGAGTGTTTAGGAATTTTGTAGCGTGTTAGTGCTTTGTCTGCTACTCTTTGTCATTGTATCCAGGGAAACTGACGCTAGCTAAAGTCCTCAAACATTCTAGTAGAGGGAGCGAATCAGTTTTAAGGACATTGTCCTACACAGGCCTCGACGGTAATAGTGTTTCTCAAGTACTACTGAAATTCTATTGAAGTGTGGACTAAACTTTTGGTAACTTTAAATTTTATTTTAAAATTTATTGTAAACATTTATTAAATATTTTTGTAACCTTATATATTGCAGGTTATTGTTAATTTAATTCTTCCAGGATGGACATTCAATACAATCAATCACAGAAAATCCTTTGAGGCTCTGAATAGAAGAAAGACGCAGATTTTCTAGTCTAGAAAATAAAATCTTTTCCACTCTTCTTTCCTCCTCAAATGCTTCATTTATGACTAATATCTCTTCCATGTTCGGGCATGACCTTACTTCTAATAGCCGGAGTGACCTTGAAAGGCTTTTAGCCATTGTATAAGATAAAAGCCATTTCAAACTCTCACAATCATTAACAAGCAAAATATCCAAGTGAGGAAATGCAACCTGCAAATTAACACAATTCATATTATTTAATCAAATATCCAAATTTTGAGAGGAACCAAAAATTTTACCCTCACAATTCTAGAAGTACTATATACTATTAGAGTATTATCATTTTTTCTTGGGGATAATAGACTAAGAAATGAAATACATATTTAATTTTGGAAGAATCAACGTAGTATATTGTATACATGAATTCAAAAATGTTAATCTTAAAACTCTAACAGGCGCATAGACAATTTTTTTCCCTCATTTCTGTGTGAACTCACGGACACATGAAAAGTTAATTAATTAGCATATTGATCTAATGCTGTTATTAATTACTGCTTATATTTATCTAGCCCCCTCAAAATATTTATAGCCCCCAAGATGAGAGCAAATTATAAATAAAAACTATTTATTAGCACACTTTTCAGGTTTGACATGCTTACTTCTCTATTTGAGGCTTCAACTCTCTTTACGGTGTATTAACTGCCTTATTTGATTTTTTTTTTTTATAGACAATTTGATTTTATATGATAAAATTTTGAAAGAATTGATATCTTGACTTTTTAATAGAGGAAATTTAATTTTTTATGTAATTTTTCAAAAAAATTGAAAAAACTTGGATATTGAAATTATTCTGAAAAATCCCAGATTTAATTATAAAAATACTACTTTTAAAAGTATTTAAAAAATATTATTTTTTATTAACTGATGAGATACTTAAAGTAGCTAGTCAAGTTAACTAAAGTAACTTGAATAGTTACTTCAAGTAACTGGATTGATTACTCTAAGTAATCTAATTCTAATTGGTTACCTCAAGGACTATAAAAAAAAAAATACCAATTTTAAAGAAAAATTAGTATTTTCTAAATATTTTCAAAAGTGTTATTTTTTCTAATAATACTTTTAAAAAGTGATATTTTCTAAATTAATCCGGAATTAAAAAAAAATCGGTCAATCTGGAATTTTTTAATTTTTGTTAATTTTGGCCTGGAATTTTGTAAAAAACCCTTTTTAATATTATTTGAAAAATTCTAGATATATTTATAAATATACCACTCCTGAAAATATAGAAAAATACCACTTTTTACCGATTGATGAAAAGTGGCAAGTCAAGTTACTTTTCACCTGAGATAACTGGCCGATCAAATTACTTGAGGTAACTAGATAACTTATCTCAAGTAACTCAATCAGTTATCCCTAATAATCTGACTGGTTATTACGAATCATAATACTAACTTTGAAAAAAAAAGTGAGAGATATTTTCTAAATAATTATAAAAAGTGGTATTATACTTGAGGTGTTTTCTAAATAACTTGAAAAGTTTCCCCAAGTAACCTAATTGGGGTTCTTGAGATAAGTGGTAGTATATCTTCCTAATTTGTAAAAAATGGTATTTTTTAAAATATTTTCAAAAGCGACATTTTCTAAATAAATCAAGTATTTTTCAAACATCTTAAAATCCGGGACTTTTTTTAATTTTTTTTAAAATTTTCCATATAAAATCAAACTTCCTCAAAAAAAAAACTAGTCCATCCGAGATTTTTTTTTTTTTTCCCGGACTTGAGCTTGGGTTTTTGTAAGAAGTCCAAAATTCAACAATGATAAAATTTTTGGAGCATCTTATAGAAAAACTAGGCCCAAAGTTTGAAACATTGAAAACCCCAAATGAGTTGAACTATTTGAAAAATACCAAATGTTTTGATAAATATATAATTTTCTAAAAGCTTTCTAGAAAAATAACATATTTAAAAAATAATCAGAAAAATATTACTTTTTCTTCAAAATTGTACTTTTTTAAAGGTACTTGAAGTAATCAATTAGGTTATTTGGAGTAACTAATTGAGTTAATCAGACTTGTTACCTCAAGTAATTTGACTAGTTACTTCATTTACCTTATCAATTTGTAAAAAGAGATATTTTTTTAAATATTTTTAAAAATAGTAGTTTTCTAAATAAATCTGGGATTTTTCAAAACATTTTAAAATCCTGAAATTAAAATTTTTTTTTTTTTAGAAATTTTACCCTATAAAATCATATTTCCTCAATTGTTTTCTATTTTTTTGACCTTGGGCCTAAGTTTTTGTAAGAAGCCCTTTTTCTAAGGTAAAATTGTCTATTTTTTTTAAAAAAAATTTCCTGCAAGAAAACGAAGATTTTTACTTGACTATAGCGTACGGAAAAGTTTGATATTCCTCAGAGTTTGGTTATAAAATCACTTAATCATATGCATCAATCACTATGCTAATATGGCTTGATGATTTCACATATTTATTCCTATCAATTCCCTCCCAAAAGTATTCTTGTGAGACAACTCTACGTATTAAATTCCACTCACTAATCATGCATGCACCTTTTTTCGTATATAAATAAAATAAGAAAATTAATTATAAGGTAACAAATGAAATGGGAACTCAATGAAAAGTGTCATGAACAATAAGGGATTAAATCTTTTTGTTAATTGATATAAACTTTTGTATAAATACATAAGCCTAAAAAAAAAAAAAAAAATCCCATGTCTAATTATTGTTCTGTTAATTACACTTTTTTCTTATGATGTTTGAAAATCTTTGCTCAAATACCATTCAAAAATATAGTTTTATTTTAAAATATCGCTTTGAATTTAGAATATTAGCTACTAAAATGTCAATTAAGAATGATATTTGTGTTTCTTCTTTAGTAATGGCCAATAGGGAACACAAACAAAATAAACAAACAGATAACAGCTAATATAATACATAAGAGAATGTAATAGTGTATGGGACGAATAGCAATAATGTACCTTTTCCCTTAAAAGAGGTTCAGTTTCTTCGTCAAGTACTCCTGTTGATGTAGGCATGGAATTGGTGGTGAAAGTTTTGAGTTGAGCGCAACCATCTATATAAAGTTCGACTAAGGATTCACATTCAATAATACAATCCCTTGCAGAAAACTTTTTAAGAGCAGGAAGACTCTCGAGCTTGATGTTTCTTAGTTTAGGTAACAAAATCTTTTCAAGTTTTCCTTCTTCTTCGTCTTGTGCATCATTACTTCTGAAAAATTGTTCCATGACGGGACACTCTCTTACCTCAAGGCATTCAATTTGCACAATGCTCCCAACAATTGACGAATCAAAAAGATACTGTAGATTAAAGCACCCTCGGACAAACAGTTTGGTTAATTTCTGAAAGAGAAAAGTCGTTGGGCACCTTTTTGGTCGTAAATTTGAGAAATTTATTCCATACAATTCCAAGACCCTCAAATTAGGAAATGCAACCTGAGAAGAATAAAATGTTCTAATTTTGTGGATCTATATGACAACACAAGTGGAGATAATCTCTAAATGTAAGATTTATGAAACGTGCTTACAATATATAAAAAAATTTACAGCTAGGGAAGGTAAATTTACATAATTAATTTTAATTTCGAAATAAATTAACTCAGCTTAAATTCTTATGTGAAACATCAGTGATGATAAAACTAATTATACCTTTTCATGGAATAAAGGCGCACTGGGAAATCTGGGGATAGAGAGTTGCAATTTGTCTCCAATTCGGATCCAAAGAAGTGAATTAAGTTTGGTAAAGAGTGCAAACGCAAGGAATGTAAGTGAGGAAACTCGAGTTTGTCTTTAGTAGCTTCATTGGTGACTGTATTGTGGGCATCATCTTTGTCTTCGAGATAAACTATCTCCTCCATCATGTTGCATTCAGCCACTTTAATTTCTTCAAGCTTTCGAGCAATGGAAAATGATAGGATATTCTTCAATTTGTTACACTTTTGCACCTTTATACTTCTTAGTCGGCCAAATGACTCAGAAGTAAGTTTGCCAAAACATATGCTTTCCAGGTTTTCTAGGTTGTTAAGATTTAGTGTCTCCAAGTTTTGGAAAACACTACCAGAGTGAATCTCCCTGGCTAAGTCGACAATGTATCGAACTTCTTCATTCCCTTTCACTTGCAAATACTTCAATTCTAGAAAACCACCTGTATCTAATTGGGAAATACTTTCAATCTTCCCTAGTGTACCTAAGAGTAACTCTTCACACTTTCTTATCAACCTTTGAAACCCACACTCATATATTAAGCTGCTTTTGGGGAGTGTGAGCTGCAATCGTCTTGAACTTGTTGAAGATCTGGAATAGTACTTGAGTACATCTCCAATTATGACGTCAAATCTTTCTAATCTATCAGCACTAAACATGTCTTCTGGCAAAAGATTAACATCTTGTATGCGCATATGCAAAGTGTTTAGCGGAGTCAAATTTTTTAACTCATTAAGACTAGCATTATTTCTTTCACCATTGACTCCTTTGCTTTCCCAGTTCATAAAGACTCCACCCATATACAACTCTTCCAAGTGTACTAAACTTGAGAGGACATTATGTTGAATAACTTTAAGACTTGAACAATCATTAAAATTAAACATTCGCAAGCGAGTCAAGTTTCCAATTTGTTTTGGGAGCTGCACGAGAGAAGATCTTGAGAGATCAAGAATTATCAGATTCTTTAACTCTCCAATCAGTGCTACAGGTTCTAGATCACAACATCGCAAACATAAGGTTTGGACATTTTGAAGTGAACAAAAGGAGGAAGGTAAAGATCGCAGATGCACGCGGTCCAAACATAAAGCTCTAAGCTCAGTTGCTTCTTCAAAACATTTGCTTGGAATTAGCATAGGATGAAATTGTAGTGATTCGTTTATGTCGCTCATCAAAAGTACTTTTAAGCCTAGGACATCCCAATTGTTCAGGAAGTCGAGTACAACTTTTGAAACCAAGTAGTGAAATTGCAGTTGAGTCTTTGAGTTTTCCATCATTTAACCATCTTTCAAACTTAACAACATTTGTAAAACGATACATGTGCTCATGTTCTGATGCAATTGACATAGAAATATCTCGAATAACGTCATGCATTTTGACTGTATCATGATAATCTCCTTCCAACAACAAACAGTGAGCTTTTAGCTTGTCAACCAATGTGCGCACCAAATTTCTTGCCTCCACTAGTGTATCCACATCTCGAAACAAGTTGCAACTCGCAGCATAAATCATCATCAAGTTCTCCACATATATGTTTGAATCTTCTTTATGCAGACTAAAAAGTAAGAAAATCGACTTTTCTTCGCTTTCTAGAAAATTGTAACTCGTCTTTATGCTCCAGTATGCTTTTCCATACACTTCTCTTGGGGCTTTTTTCATTCGTTGCGAGGCATTCTCCCATACGAAAATATCTTTGTTTTTCAATGCACATGCAATTGTTACAATGGCAATACGTAAGCCTCCACATTCTCGAACTATGTCAGTTGCCAGACGTTTAAAACCAGTCTTTCCAATTACATCACCAACAAAGTTTTCAAACAAGTTCATAGCTTCACTAAAGGCTAAAACTTCAAGCTTGAAATCTTTTTCGACACCCATAAGATTGCGTAGCACATCTCGATCGCGGGATACTAATAGTATCTTGCTTCCCCTCTGGTGAGCTTTAAAATAGATTCCAGCATCCTCCAAGTTAATTTTCTCCCATATTATCATCTAGAATTATAAGAATATTCTTCTGTTCTTGCCTAAAATGATGTTGGAGTCGGTTTGCTGTTGTTGACATGCTTTCCTCACGTAATTCTAGACCTAGTTTCTCTGCAATTTCTTTTTGAATATTTTTAAGATCATAGGTTTTGGACACAGTTACCATGATCACCTCACTGAATGACTCTTCTTCTTGGGCTTTACAAGCAATTTCTTTAACAAGCGTGGTTTTTCCGATGCCACCCATGCCGTACACTCCAATCAAGCTAAGATTAGGATCTTTCAATGCCTCCATTATCTTTTTCATAGCTAGTATTGTCGTAACAAAGGCTTGAAAGCCTTTGTTTTCATAAGAACTTTTCAGAATTCGGTGGTAGGAAATCCTCCCAAAAGCATAAGCCTTTTGCGTTTCACTTACAATCATTTGTGCCATCTTTTGTGCTTTCCTACTTAGTTGTTGGCGTGACACCAAATTTGGAAAAGACCCAATATTACATGAAAACTTTGCAATTTTGTGTCCCTCGCCCATTAGAATATTGTTTGCCTCGTCAATTTTTCTCTCCACTTCACTTACCCAATTCTTAACGTATTCTTCGGTTTCTTCACCCTTTCTTTGAGCTTCTTTAACTTGATGATCTATACTTTTTTTCATATCTTCCAGTCCCCTCATTTGATTTTTGAGTTTTTCTATGTTGCTTTGATAGTGAAACAAATATCCCATATGTCGTCCAATTGGTACGATTGTATACTTAGCGAATTCTCCAGCAATAGAGGTACAAATCCCAGCTAAAAAATCCATGCTCTCTCTTCTTTCCTAAACACTATTAATTAAAGAAATCTTATTGTAATACAACGAAAAAAAAATGGTGAGAAAAACGAAAAGACAAAGTGCTCATTAAGATCTTGTATACGCTAAAGGTGAATAGTAATTCCAGGAGGATTTTTAAGTGTTGGGTCTACCCGATATGTTTGGGGGCATGGACCAATAATGGGCTTTGAGCCCAAACCCTCGTATGATTGAGAATTTATGGTCGGTGTCCTCTTTTCACACTTTGTTTTAATAAATATCCATTTTTCGCTTTTTATAGCTAAATGACCAGGTATTTGTAATTTTTTTACACTTGGTATATGTATTTATATACCAGTATTAGTTTATGCACCGAGTATATAAACTTTCATACTAGGTAATATAATATTTCACACAAAGGATATACATTAATATACCAATCATTTCGCTATAATATTTGAAAACAACGACATTTACTTAAAATGGGCCTAAAATTAAGCTATTTTGGTATAAAACCGAAAAAAAAATTAATAAAGGCCTTTAGGCTCATGTGCAGATCATGAATGAAAATAGAAAAAGAAGAATTTGAATTCGTCTAAGTGGTGAAGAGAAAGAGAAATAGCAACAACCACTTTTAGTGAAAGAAAACAGAGAGAAAACTAGGGTTTTGGAATTTTAACTTGATGATCAAGTGGCGATCTTTTGCCTGATTTTGCTAAAATATGGCATGGTGAATCCTTGTGACAAACTCTAAAAATCGAACAGTTTAATTCTTCTGGAGCCTCTCTAAGGTGCTGTATTGACGAACTCACTTGTGAGACATTGTTTTTCTCTTTGTTGTAATCCATCTATGTTGATAATAACTCTAGTGTTGGTGAATTAAGAATCTTCATTCTTGATATTATAGTGACTTGTTGTGAGCCTCCAATTATTCTAGAAAAGAATTTTATGAACTCATTATTATTATTGTTGATAGTGAAAAATTTAAGTGGACTACGGTCCTCGTGGTTTTTCCCATTTTGGATTTTCCACACTAGAAATTAGTGTCTCATCTGTAGTTGAATCATTACTTTGTTGCTTATGTTGCTTTGGTTTATATTGGTATTATTGGCTTTGCAGTATTTGGTGAGGAGCCCATTTTAGACAGTAAAGAAGCGAAAAGATTTAAAGATTTGCTATCTATCGAAGTAATGTTGTTTTTCCTAATATTAAGAAACCTGGAGGTTGCTAATTGAGACTAGCTCAATTGGTCTAAGGCTTGAGTGATATGTGTGTGAGTTTGGGAGGTTGTTCAAACTTTGGTAGAATATGTATGTTATTTTTAAGTGGTGGTCATTAGTTAAGTCTCACTTAAAAAAAAACCTGGAGGTTATATTTTGTTACCACTCTTTTAGAATGTACACTTGTTACAAAAAATTAAAGGAAAACATTGGATTTCGAAGAAAAATTGAGGAAACAAAAAAGGATTAATGTGGCTAAGGTTCGAAGGTGTGTGAATTTGTTTTCTCTAAAATAAGATTTAATTAATTATTCAAGATTTACTAAGCAAAGAAAATAAGGAAAATGGTCGTTCACCTTCCGTAACTGTTTCCTCTTATCAAATTTAAATGTCTATTGTTTCTAGTAAATTGCATGCGTTCAACAAGTTTGACCAATACAATATTTGGAAAATTTAGTGTTTATTGCATACAAACTGTTATGACAATAGTAACAAACATAAAAGAGTTAGTTCTTGAAACTAAATATGGATAATGTTTGTCTATTAATTTTTCAGGAATATTTACTATATCAAAATATGAATCAAGACTGGGAGCGTAAAAAGAAAAGCCCGGAAATCCAAAACCTGATAGGCCAACCCGAAGAAAAAAAAGTGAAAATTAGGAATTGTAAGGCATTTTTGGAAAACAAAATTAGAAAAATACAGTGGTCTTTGTTTTTTTTTTCAGATTTGGTATAATTTTTATTAAAAAAATATTATTTTTTAAAATAGTAACTAATAATTGGTAATAAGTTTTTGAGTGCAAGTAACTAGTAACCAAACATATATATAACTGGCACAAAACTAATAATTGGTAACTGGTAACTAATTTTCAAAAACTAATAACTAATAATCATTTTAAAAATGATATTTATCTAATAAAATCCGTAATGAAATTGAAAAAAGAAAGGAAAAAAACTGAACTTCGTATTTTGTAATTCTTTTTAGTTTTTATAAGTAAAAGTGTTAGAAACCAAAAAAAAAAAACCCTAATTTAAACTCAGTCCCAACCCAATATGACCATAGCCCGACTTGAACCTTATTATTCTTAGGGCTGAGCTCGGTCAAACTATTTTTATATACAAATGACCTAAAGCCCGACTTGAAGCCCAAGTTTGAAACCTGAACTCAAAGCCTAATATTCCAAAAAATATTAAAAAATTAAAAATAGAAGCCCAGATTAAACCCAAAAATTTAACAATACATATTTCAATAGAAAATAAGACTTATAATACTTGAAAAAAGAATATATAAAAAAAGTCTTTAAGTTTTTCATTTTATTAAAACTATTCAAAAGTTTGTCTAAATTATTATTTTTTGCATTGTATATGGCATATTATATTTTTAATGTTTTTATTTGTGTTTTAAAAGCCCTAACACCAAACTCAACCTAATCGTAAGGGTGTACCCATTATACCATTTAGTTGGCCCTACATAACATAGTTTCATATGGACTTATGATTATTACTTTGACAAGCTAAACGAGAATTGTGATTTGTTTATCTACTTCAATCAAAGAGTTTCAACTCTACTATTTTTTAAAATGCATTAAACTTTTTCTTATCTTAGAATATTTTTCAAAAATTTGGTTCAAAAGAATTTATAGTGTAATATATTTACAAGGTTTGTGAAAACTCAAGTTTGTCCTCAATAAGCTTCGTTATTTTTTTCCTTGAAAAACTTCAATTAAAACTTTTTTTGAATTCTAGAAAATATTCTTTTATGTTTAAATATACTTTGGGTTAGAACTGAAATGCTTTAAATAATTGGTATGGTTAGCTATGGTGACCCTAGCGGGAATTTGTTCTTTGTTTTACCTACTAAGTTACGGATTTGAAGTGTTAAACACTAACTTGGTTGATTATTGAGGTTAAAAATTGAATAATTTTATGCATTCCTTCTTTGAATTAATGAAGTGGTGTCACATTGAACTTATTTTTGTATTGACTATTTAAGGTTCTTGGAAATTCTTGTTATTTATTGTGGATTGAAATTTAAAATTCTTACTGAACATGTGAATGTTGAATCGTGTTTGAATCCATAAATTGATTTGACTTATGTCTAAGCTTCATTATTGTAATATAGTTGGAGATATTTGGAATGGGTTTACTCAAGAATTGATCTTGGGAGTTGTTGGACTATGCTATTATGTTTTAGGATAAGTAACCCATTGGTCCCTAAAGTATGAGAAAAATCTCAATTTGGTCCTTAAATTTTAAATTGCATCATTTTGGTCTTTAAAATATTAAAAGCATCATTTTAGTCATTTTTGCTATAATTGCATTTTATTCTTAACAAAATGAGCATATGAGATACATTAGCTATTCTGTTATACTTATGTCATATCTAGAAACATACTCCAATACTATAAAGAGATTAGAATATGAATTGAAGAAGTTTGAAAATGATTAACTATACAAAAATTAGTTGCATATTGGATAATAATGCAACGTAAAATTATTTAAAATACAATATTTTGTTGAAATCACAAATATAGAATGAAAAATATAACTCGTGTACTCATTCTGATAAAAATCAAACAAAATGTATGACAAAAATGACTAAAATGAAAATTTTAAAAATCTAATGACTAATACATTATAATTTAAATTTCAGGACCTAAATGAGACCTTTTCCTTAGTTCAAGGACTAATAAAGTTATATATCTTATGTTTTAAGGGATACTTGAAGTTCAAAAATGACTTACATGTGGCTAAAGTGGAACCATATTGTGAACTAGTATATTATTTCAACACCAAGTGATTTTTGTGTTTTATGTTTCCAAGCATAATTCCAAAATGTTTTTGGTTTACTATAAGATGAGCCTTAATGGGAGATAGCCACCTTATTTTCGGGGTGTTGACATTATTTTCAGTTTTACTTGCTTATTAGACATTTGACATTTGACTCATCTATATATGACTTTTCTTTGTATCAAAGACTCGGAAAGTATTTGGATTTATTGGTGAGTTGAAGTTACTTCTATATGGTTATACGTTAAGTGGAAGACTTAGAAATACGTGGAATTCACTTGTGGTTGGATACTTGTATTTTGACGTTTCAAAGTTGCGATTTTGTGGTTCAGTGCTTATTGTACTATTGTGCCTCTTTGTTTGAAATTTTCACTCTTAGTGATTCTAATCTTGTCTTTAACTATGAATTATGTGTTCAACACTATTTCTTGCTCGTTGTGAGCAACAGGAAATAGCTTTGAGCATATTTCTTGGTTGGAAGGAAATCTTGTTAGAGTCTTGATTCACTGACTCGACGATTGTTTGTTTAGGACCAAATTTGAATTACAGACAAATGGGTTTGTCCCTGAGTGTTGTGATTTGGTGTACTTAAGGGCACATATAGCTTGCACTTGACATTTAGTCTGCTGCTCTATTTCAGTACCTAATAGTCAATGTTAAGATTCCCAAACTTTTGTGTTCTCGAATGATTGTGATGTTTATGATTATTATCTTTGTGACTGCTCTTTGTATGTGAAATCCTCGTCTCTAATCCCTTGTGTTCGGGTATACACTCAATTTTCATGATGCTGAGGTCTTCTAGCCTATCGTGGTGTCATCTCGTGATTCGTTATCTTTTGTGTATATGGTTGACTCTTGATTATTGTACGCCATCCACAAGTGATGTGAATGGAATAATAAAGTATGAGTCACGTTTCAAGTTCCTATTTGAATCAATGTATTATTGTTTAAACTTCTCTTAATTCTGTATTTAAGTGTTCTTTCCCTTTTATTGACTCACTTGCATTGTTTTGTATCTACTTCTTGGTTATTTCAAATTTCGAGGGTGAAATTCTTGTAAGGAGGACTAACTATTAAACACCTAATTTTACACAAGGGTACCACGGTAATTTCTCATTAATTAGGGTTTTGAAAAAACGGAGCTAGAAACTTTATTAAGCTTAAATTTGGATTAAAGTGATATGATTTTGGGGGGCCAAGGATCAAACAACAAACACAGAAGAACTCATGGACAACCCTTAATGGCGTTTTTGAAGAGAAACTCAAGCTAGAGAATATTTCGTAAGGCTTTGAATAGTCAAACCCAACTCATCAAGTCACATGTGTCACAATTACCCAGAAGTCCAATCTCTCCTTTTATTCTCCCCCTCCTTCACGACCAAACCCCATTCATTGTGCCCTCACCAAAACCAGTCGTCGGAGCCACCATCCCATCCATGCACCCACCAAAAAGAATGGCGAGCACTAGCTAACCCTCCATAACCCATTTGATCTGCCTGAACTAAAATGAAAAAGGACATTGACGGCCACAAAAGTTCTAACTCTTTCATGCATTGCTGCCAATAGGGCAGTTGTTGACCACCACGCGTGGTGAGTGACCCTTTCCCAGGTCCCCCATACTCCTCCACCTCAGTCGCTAATCGGGCATGAAACGGCTCCGGTGAGAATTTTTTTTATTTTGGCAATCTTCATCGTAATAAGTATTTTGGCCAACTTTTGTTCCAGCCATCAAATGCATTTTTGTTGTCGTAAATAAGTTTGCGTGAGTTGAAAAACAGGCTTTGACATGTAGCACTGATATGTTTCATCCATGCATGAAAAGCGCGTTGGGCTCAGTTTGCACGGAAGTCTGAATTAGATGAACTAGGAGTCTGGACATATAAATCACAATGGCGGGGTCAAGTTTACCATTCGAGCACCCAATGGAAAAGTAATCCTATCCAAAATGAGCAATCGAACTTTCGAAAATCCGAACGAGGCTAATTTCATAACCGAGTGTCGTTGGTAACTAATCTGGGCTACTCCATAGAGGTAGGGGCTCAATTACATGATTTATTTCATAATGATAATGATTACAAATTTCCTTGCTTTTACAAATGGAAATTGTGAATTAAATTGCAAATTTGTGATATGAATTGATTTTGAGTACATAGATTTGATATTTTGAACTATGTTGGAAGCACGTTAAACTAGATAGTGTGCCATATGTCCTGTACGTTGTTTGTGCAGGAATAGGATTCGTGGATTTTGACAAAAACAGCTAATATGCTGTTGAATTTTCTTAAAAATTTGAAATGTTTTAAATCTAGTTTTGGAAACTAGACCGATTATACTAGATGTCAAAGAGGACATGCGGACTATAGTAATAAGAATGTCCAAGAAGACATGGGGACAATACTAGAACGAATGTCCAAAAGGACGTGCGGACTATACCAGCACAAATGTCCAAAAGGACATGCAGACTATACTAAGAATAATGTCCAATTGAGACATGCGAACAATACTAAATCATGGGTATGAATAATTCTATTAGACATTGCAGATTGTACCATGTGATGGGGGTGTATGTGTGTGTGTGACACCGCTTGGATGTGCAGATATTTGGGGAATTGTTCAGATTTACTTTTTAATACAATTTTTTGAAAATGTTGGTTCATAAAGTGCATGGAAATATTTTATTGCCACTAACCAAGCAAGTTTATAAGACATGCTGGTTTGTGAAAACAGTGACTGAATTCATAGTGGGCATTCACTTAATCACCCCTGATTTTCTTTCTCCAACAGGTTTAGGTGCCATGTTATGTGTCTAGTTGGCTTGTAGAGTGACTTAGTATTCCTCGCGGTCCTGTTTCTCGTCTTTGGTTCGTCCTACATTATATTATTGATTCCTTCCACAGTCCTCGATAATTTATTTAGCCTTGATTAACAAGCTTATTAGTAGAAGTATAAGGGTATATTATTATATAATTTGTGTATATAATAATGTTGGAATTGGATTTTCTCGTTTTCTTTTATAAACGAGATTAAGGTTTTATTAACTAAATTACTAATTGAATTAAAATACACATTTTTGTAGGAATGGGTTTAATAGAACTTTTCAATGAAAATAATGCTCTAGAACATATTTTATGAGCTTTTTATAATAAGGCTTCTATTACCAGCCAAATGGCAGAGCCACATAAAGGCAGAGGGATATGACCACTTGGATTTTTGGGATTTTTTCATTTTAGGGTGAACTACAAAAAAAAATACACGTAAAGTTTGACTGTTCTACAATTTAAAGTTTGAAGTTTAAACTCTACAAAATAATATCATGAGATTAAAATTTTTTAAAAATTAATACCCAAGATTGACTTTTTGACCAATTTTAGTAACAAAAAAAAAATAATATCCTCTATTAAAATTAGATGAATCCTAATTATTCTCCTCAATTTGAGGATATTATTGTCTTCTATCAATTAAAGTTATTCAAAACGTCAACTCAGGATATTAATTTTCAGAAATTCTTAATCTCAAGGTATTATTTTGCAGTGTTCAGGGTTTAAATTGCATAATACCCAAACTTTATGGTATTTTTTTTTAGAATTTACCCTTTTTTTACATACATATATTTAATATTTATATATTAATGTAGAAATAATTTATATATTTTCATATTAAATTTTTAATTTATATATTTGATACCATTCCAAAATTAGATTTTATTTATTTCTGTAATCCTCAAATGCCATTATCTATTTAATTTGAATTTTTCTTTTGTATTTTCATTTGATCTCTTTTTACCTCTTTAGATTTGTTTTCTCCCTGACTTTTATAAAGAGATTGTTTCTTAGAATTTATTAGTTTTAACAGCTACCAATTGTTACAACTTACATCATACTAGGCTTCGTGTAAAATTAGACATGATAATTCTATATTGAACACATGTGTGAATTTTTGATTGTGTTTATATACATATCTCTTGGTAGATCATGCATATTTATTTATGATATTTAATATAGGTATACATATACATATATTTTGTAACATGCAACATCCTTGTAAATTTGTAAAACTTACATCATCTTTCTCTTATTCCCCTATGTAGTTTGTAAATTTTATAGAATAAGTCATTTTCTATCTTTAACTTAGAAGATTTTTTAATAAAAATTGCATTTGAGAAAATAACAACACCATATATAACATTAAATAGTTTTGAATTTACTTTGTATAACTTATTACAAATACGAGATTAAGACGTTTAGTTTTAGATTATAATCTAGATGTTGTAGACCGTAGATTAAACTTGAAAAATAGGTTAACAAATCAAAATTTTATTAATACTTTATCAAACCAAGCTTAAATTTTTTTATTTTCAGATTTATCCCCCTGTAATAGATTTCTGCCTCCGATACCGCCCAATGGTTATCATTTTTGTTAGGACTTTTAGAATTGGACATATTCGAAATATTTCTATAAAATATTTTCTAGAATTTCTACTCGTGAAATTTTCAGTATGCTGCCTCAGGGTTTGAGTCGTGCTGGCATATGGGCCATGCTGTTTTCTACAGTGAATATGATGATCGTGTCCAAACATGCCGTGCTGTTGTCTACTGTGAATATGATAATTATGTCCAAGAGCATGGACAGCCCAAGAAGGTTAATAAAAAATTAAAAGTAAAAGAAACAGAAAACCACGAAAGAAAAGAATTTAATCCGAAAACACCAATCATATAACAAAGACAGAGAAGTAAGGGTCGTACCTTTTGGATATAAAAGAGCAGTCTATGCCTAGCCGCAGAGTTTTCCTTTGCCCGATTTTTTTTTCCCTAATTATTGATGGAGATATTTGCAAAATAGCAAAAAAAGCAAAGAACGTGGGATTTTAAAAATGGACGAAATGAAATTAGAAAATAGAAAAAAGAGCAAACAAAGTATATATATATATATATATATATATATATATATATATATTTGGGGTTTTCGTTTATATGAACTAGAGAAATAAAGCAAAGTAAAACTGAAGGATGAGGATTATTACCAACTAAAATTACCAGACATACCCAAAAGAAAATAAATAGATACTTAACACTCAATTTCCTATATCAAGGCAAGGTACTAATTTGGCCTAAGCTCTCGTAGAAATCGCGGATGCTCTCAGGTCAAAGTGCTGAACACTATTGTGACTAATTGAGCTCAATTAATCAAGAAATGGAAGATATAATACAGATCATTCATGCCAAACGCAATTAAAAGCACAAAAAAGACTAGACAACAACTTAAAAAGGGAAAAGAAAAGATATTGTATTCAAGTACATATATAATAAGCCCTTATATGCTTTTCCAGTTTAGTGTCTTTCATATATGCCTTTCGTATCATTACCAAAAAAAAAAAAATGCCTTTCTTATGATTAAAGTATAATACTAGCATTATTTTACTAAGCCTCTTCGTATATATGCTTTGTACTTTTAGTGTCTTGAATATATACTTTTCTTCCATTCAAAAAAAAAAAAAAAAGAATATATACTTTTCTTTTGATTATAGTAACGGTTTCGCATAAGTTTACAACGGGTTGTCACTCACTCAACCATTAATTAACCATACTTGTGACAACTATTAGGCTTATTTGGTCATGAGTCTTTAATCTTTGTGTGGGACCCGTTCCCAGACCATACGCCACGTGGAAGGCCACGCGGGTCTCACATGATCTCACAATTGGCCATTGGGCCGTCCGAAGTTAGGGCCGAGCCCATCACAGACCCTGGACAGTCTGGCTCAGTCTGACCCCAACCTCAACAGCTGGGGGGTCGGAATCCCCAAGTGTCTTCCACCTGAGTTTAATGGCCCTAACCTCGATAACTGGTGGGGTCGGAAGCCCTAAGGGTCTTCCACCTGAATAGAATGGAAAATAACTCACGACCCAGACCCAGACAGAGCATTTAATGCGATTCTGGGTAGGCGTGCGCAAGGGACAAGCCGTCCTGACAGAACGGCGATTTACCCAAATCTTACCCCTGACAGATTGAAGCCGTAGGAGGGGACAGAAATCAGGCTACGGTGATACAGAGGAAATCGCAGAAATCTCGGCCCATGACCTCCGAAAAAGACTTTGAGGAGAAAGGTATTCAGTCCTGAGATTGAGATCCGCATGGTTCACAATCTCAGGACTATATATATAAGAGCCATGCGTTCCCGAGAGGGGCATGTACGCTTACAGAAAGAAATATATAAAAAAGCTTGTGAGCAAGAAACAAACATATAATCATACTGAAATATTTCCTTGCTACCCTGTATCAAAGATAAACCACTGACTTAAGCATCGGAGAGTCTTTGCAGGTAGCCACCCCCGCCTCTCCGACCCTGCTTGGAGTTCAGAGTACTTTGGGACAGCGAGGACACGTGGACAGTTGGAGAATACAGCATCAGCAGTTCGAGACACGTGGACGGCTGGTGAGAAACTTGCTCCAACAGTTTGGCGCCGTCTATGGGAAAATGGTTGAGCGTGGGAAAAAGAGTAGGAGACTCACGACCGCGCTCTCCCCGAACGAAAAGCCATACAACGTCTGATGGCATCCTCAAGAATGACAACCAGGAGCACACGTCCCGATGCCGAAGGGAGCTCCCGAGAAGCACAACCAGATCTGGAGCAGAAGCTAGATCAGATGCTTGCCGCCCTGGCGGAAGCAAACCGGAAGGCAGAGATGGCCCACGAGGCTGTCCTGGGTTTAAGGGACGAGGTCGCAGAGGTACGCAGAGATAACGCTCACCTCGAAGGGTTGCTGGCGAGTGAAGACAGGACCCAGCGGAGGGAAGATTTTGACGAAGAAGTCCAACAAGAATTCGGAAGCCAACCGCGGGGAGAAGCTCCCGTCTCATCCGGGTCGCGGATGCAGGGGGCACAGCAAAGCCAGTCAAGACCCTTCCAAACCAGGGGGGGAACGGGCGGAAGACACCATGGAAGCCCTGGGGGTACACCCCCCCGACTGGAAGCAAGAGATGATGGCAGAGCTGGGTAAGAGACTCGACACCCATTACAACTAGACCCCCGATGATCTGGCGGAACAAACTATGCGAGGCATCAACCGGACGGCCTTCGCTGACTGGATGCAGATGGAACCCAGACCGAGGGATTTCACGACCCCGACCTTCAGGCCGTTCGAGGGGAAAACCGACCCCCTCGACCACATATACCACTTTCAGCAGAAGATGGCCTTGGAGACCAGGGACGAGGCCGTGACCTGCAAAGTCTTCTCTACGACCCTTGTAGGACCAGCCCTGCTATGGTTCAGGCAGCTCCCGGAAAAGTCCATAAACAGGTTCGAAGACTTCTGCAAACTTTTCCTGAAACAGTACGCAGGTTTCCGAAGACAACAAAAAACCATGCGAGACCTAGACCATTTGGAGCAGGCCGCATATGAATCCCCGCGAGAGTACCTCTCGCGTTTCCTCGAGGTAATGTCACTGGTCCATAACGCCGACTCGGTCCAAGCCGCATGCTCGTTTGTCAGGAACCTGCAGCCAGGATCAATGTTATCCGACCACCTCCTTCTAAATCTTTCGAACGCTATGGCGGACGTCCAGGCAAAGTCGGAAGGGGTATTCAGGGTGCTGGAAAGCCACCAGAAGACATCCAAGACCTCTGCCGCAATAACAACGACACCAGTACAACCCCCGGCCCCGCAAAGGGTGAAGAGGCCCTCACCGGGCCAAGGGCTAGCTCTGAAGCAGGAAGTCCCCGTCCGGGATGGTCAGGAGGGTGGCAAGAGGAGGAAGACGACCCGTGACCCTCTGCCGAAGTATGAGCTCAACACGCCAATCGACGTGATCTACCTCTAAAACAAGGACAGAGGCATTTTCAAAGACCCACCCAAATCTGGCGTCCCTGAGCATATGAAGAACAGGAACAGGTATTGTCAGTTCCACAAAGACTTCGGACACGACACCGTCCACTGCCGCAACCTTTACGCTCAGGTCATGATGACGATCCACGCTGGCAGGTTGAAACAGTACGTGAAAACTGGCGGAACCCAGCCGCTGGAAGACGTCATCAGGCCTGAGAAAGGGAAGCAGACCCAAGCCTCTGGGTCGGAAGAGCAGACCCTGAGAATAGTGCCGACCATTATGGGCAGACCAGAGCCGACCCAGGATCAAGAGGAAAAAGAAAGATGCCTCAAAAGAGCTGAGGGTAGGGTAAAGCGCTTGAGGGGGATGGGCCACTCCGTCAACCACTTAATGTCGGGAGAAAGCCGCACATCCGCCGCCCCCATCGTTTTCACCTAGCAGGATTTAACCATGGTGCGCCATCCTCACGACGATCCCTTGGTGATTAAACTGCAGATCGGCTCCGCATTGGTTGAAAGGGTCCTGATCGATGGTGGAAGCAGTGTCGATATCCTATTCCTCAGCACATTCGAGAATATGGGTTTGGATAGAAGTGCATTCAGGCCGACCTGTCAACTGCTATTCGCTTTCGACAGCACGAGGGTTTGCCCTTTGGGCGTCGTGACCCTTAATGTCTGCGCAGCCGAGAGGTGCTTGGACGTGGATTTTGTCGTCATTGACTGCCAGTCCTCCTTTAACGTCATCATAGGAAGGGGATGGATCCACGCCATGCATGGAGTCACTTCCACCCTCCACCAGGTCTTAAGATGTCAATTAAAGGACGGTACGTACACGATTGACATCAAGGGAGACCAGGCCTCCGCAAAGAAATGCTTTTCAGCCGCCCTGAGGGGAGCCGACGCGAGTAAAAGCGCCGCAACCGGGGACGGATAGCAATCAAAGGACCGCCTGCCAGCCTACATGAGGCGAATCGAAGAAGAGTCTGACGGTCCGGAATCCACGATCGAGGAGCTGGTAGCGGTCCCTTTGAAAGAGGAAGAACCGGCGAAGGTGATCCTAATCGGGGCCTTATTACCCGAGGAGCAAAAGAACGAGATGTTGGGATTCTTAAAGCGGAATGAGGACGACTTCGCGTGATCCCACGATGATATGCCAGGGATAAATCCCGCACGCTCCTACCACCGGTTGAACATAGATCCCCATTTCCCTTCAGTCAGGCAGAAACCCTGAAGGTTCGCACCAGAGAAAAGCAGGGCGATCAACAAGGAGGTAGAAAAGCTGCTGGAGAGTGGTCTGATCAGGGAATGCGTATACCCGCGATGGGTTTCTAACCCGGTAGTGGTGAAAAAGAAAAATGGCTACGACCGTATTTGCATAGATTTCACCAACCTGAACAAGGCCTGCCCGAAGGATAGTTTCCCCCTACCAAGAATCGACCAAATGGTAGATGCAACAGCGGGATTCAACAGAATGAGCTTTCTGGATGCCTACTCCAGATACAACCAGATCCCCATGTACGCGGAAGACCAGATCCACACGGCTTTCATCACGGAGCGAGGTCTGTACTGCTACAGGTGTATGCCATTTGGCCTGAAGAACGCGGGGGCAACCTACCAGAGGTTCATGAATAAAATGTTCGCCAGGCTACTAGGAAAGACTATGGAGGTCTACATCGACGATATGGTCGTGAAGAGCAGGGAGGATTCAGACCATCTGAAGCACCTGGATGAATGATTTCAGATTCTGAGGCAACATCAGATGTGTCTGAATCCCAAGAAGTGTGCGTTTGGTGTATCCTCTAGGCAATTCTTGGGGCATATCATGAGCCGAAGGGGTATTGAGGCAAACCCGACCCAGCTAACCTCGATCGCGAATGTGCAGAGACCCTCATCCATTCGAGAGGTCCAACGCCTGGCTGGGTAGGTAGCCGCTCTTAGCCGATTCATATCCAAGATGTCCGACCGATGCAAGCCTTTCTTCCAATGCTTGAAAAAAAGCTCTACTGCCATCTGGGGGGAAGAACAGGACAGGGCACTGGCAGACCTCAAGCTGTATCTGAGTCACCCACCTATCCTGGCTTCCCCGGCAGAGGGGGAGCGTCTGTACGCTTATTTAGCGGTGTCCGAAGTAGCGGTCAGCGCCGTACTGTTCATCGAGGAAGACGGTAAACAGAAACCGGTGTTTTATATGAGCCGCATGCTCTTAGATGCCGAAACCCGATACAGTGTGGTGGAAAAGCTGGTCCTCGCTCTAGTCAACGCTAAAAAGAAGCTCTGGCAGTATTTTGAGGCGCACTCGGTCACTGTGTATACGGATTTCTCCATCCGTCAAATCTTGGCCAAACTAGACCTGTCGGGACGACTGACCAAATGGGCCATCGAGCTGGGGATATACTATATTGAATATCAGCCTCGAATGGCAAAGCAAGGACAGGTTATGGAGGATTTTTTGGTGGAAATCGAATCCTTTGGCGAGCGGCATGACCCGAATCAGATGTCTCAACTTCATCCCCCTTCAGCCTGGACGCTCTACACGGACGGATTCACGAATGCCTCAGGGTCGGGTATCGGGATAGTCTTGTAGACCCCAACGGGTCTCAGAGTTGAGAAAGCATTGAGGCTCGGCTTCCAGGCGACTAACAACGAGGCGGAGTATGAGGCACTGTTGCAAGGCCTTGAGTTGGCACTACACTTCGGAGTGGAGGACATCGCCGTGAAGACCGACTCGCAGTTGATCGCGGGTCAGGTCAGGGGAGACTTTGAAGTAAAAGAACCAAGGTTGCACAGGTACTTCTCCAAGGTGATGGGGGCAAAAGCTCGCTTTGGCAATTTCAATATCGAACCGATCCCTAGGGAGATGAACCAGAGGGCCGACGAGCTAGCTAAGAGTGCATCAATCCGGGGCACCGCTGAAAGCATAGAAGTCCTCTTAGAAGGCGGGAGCATGGAGGACCCCCCGCAGACCCCTGCGCACCATGTGTTCGCAACCGGCGCTGCTGAAAAAGGGTGGATGAAACCCATCACGCAGTATTTGACGTTGGGGAACCTGCCCGCAGACCCTCGGGAAGCAAGGTCAGTCAAATTAAAGGCTGCCAGGTACTCAATGATGGGTGAATAGTCATACAGGAGATCGACAATAGGTCCGATGCTACGCTGCATAGGCCCCGTCGAAGCGCAAAAACTGATGGAGGAAATCCACGAGGGAGTATGTGGCAACCACTCTGGTGGGCGCAGCCTCACCCACAAGGCTCTAACGGCCGGATACTTTTGGCCATACATGATGGCGGAGGTAGCCAAATTCGTAAAAAAATGTGATAAATGCCAGAGGTTCGCCCCGATGAAACGTCAGCCCGTGGAGATTCTTCATTCGAACATAACTCCTTGGCCGTTTGCCAAGTAGGGTCTGGATATCGTCGTTGAGCTCCCCAGAAGTCCAGGAGGAAAGAGATACATCCTGCTGGCCACAGACTACTTCACCAAGTGGGTAGAAGCCGAAGCCTATACGACAGTTAATAAGGCAGACATGATTAACTTCATTTGGAAAAAACATAATCTGCCGATTCGGGATCCCAAAAGAGATACACGCCGACCATAGCACACAGTTTCAAAATGCTAAGCTCAAGGAGTTGTGCGAGCTGTATGATATAAGGCTCAGTTTCTCTTCCGTGAACTACCCTCAGGGGAATGGCCAAGCAGAGGCGACGAACAAAGCCATATTCAGCAACATCAAAAAGAACTTGCAGGAGGCTAAAGGCAAATGGTTAGAAGAACTGCCGGCCGTTGTGTGGGCCAATCGAACCACAGAGCGGAGGTCTACTGGGAGAACGCCGTTCACCATGGTCTACGGATCAGAGGCTGTGATCCCGACCGAGGTCGGCCTCCCGACCCTCCGCTCCGAAATGGTAAAAGATGCCCCACTAAACGAGCGCCAGTTAAGCCGCAACACAGACCTCCTGGAAGAAACGAGAAACATGGCCTTGGTCCACCTGGCTTCATACCGCCAGCATGCAAGGTCTACTACGCGAAAAATGTTAGTGCCCGACGATTTAACGCTGAGGATTGGGTCCTGAAAGCTAGAACAAGGAATTCCTCGAAATTGGACTCCAATTGGATCGGACCCTACGAGGTAATCAAAGCGCTCGACAATGGTGCATATGTCCTGAAGGAACTCAAAACGGGGAAAAATGTGCCGACCACGTGGAACGCTCAGCACTTGAAAAAGTATCACGTGTAAAGCACATATATATGATGTAAGACCATGTGAATGCCTATTTTTCTAAAAAGCCTAAATCTTAAACAGGTTAAGTTCTCTTTTTCGCATAAATTTATCTTTGGGTTTGCTATGGAAAAGGGGTCTGCCCACAGCGGCAGACCCCACACACTATTCACGCATAAGACCTATATGAGTGTTCGTATTATTATAAAACTTAATTCCAGAACAGGTTAAGGTCTTCCTGGAAAAGGGTCTGCCCTCACTGGCAGACTCGACTCTTCAGTTGCGCGGACAAAAGATACCAGGCTGCTATGGAAGAGGGTCTGCCCACAGTGGCAGACCCAACATTTTGTTTGCGCAGGCTAAAAATACTACCAGACTGCCACGGGAAATGGCCTTCCACAGTTGCGGACCATACGCACAATTCGCACAATCAATGCTTGTACTCTGGGACTCACGTCGCTCGTCGACGACCCAAGAAAACGTGCAAAGAGGAAACTGCTGAGCAACCAAAAACTTGCCAGCAGACCTCAAAAACGCTCGCACTATGGGACTCACGTCGCTCGTCGACGACTCGAGAAAACATGCGAAGAGGAAACTGCTGTGCAACCAAAAACTTGCCAACAAACCTTGAAAGTGATCGTACTCTGGGAATCGAATTGTACAATAAAACACTTTTCGATGACCCAAGAAAATGTACGAAAAGAAAGGGGGTGTGCAACCCAAAAGCTTGCCAGCGGACCCCTCAAGGAACACTTCTAGCTACATGAAGAGCTAAAGGAAAGCAGGGTCAAGATCTACCCGTTGGAAGTGGACCCTCCCTAAGGAATGTTTTGGCTACACAAAGAGCTAAAGGGAAAGTGTGAACGGATTTGGAGTCTACCCGTTGGAAGTAGTCCAGAACCAAACCAAACGAGAAGATAGTAATCAAAATTAAAGCCTGTTTATTATGTCCTAAAGTACAAAGTACGCGGTTAATGGTGGTGAGCACTCATGAACCCTACTTACAGGATACAGATCTAGTGCGGACTCTTAAAGAGATGTCGGAGTGATAATGCCTTGTCTGTTCCTGATAAGAGCCAAGCCCAAGCCTTCTCCTTTGCAACACGGGTCCAAACAATGATCGACCAATCCTTGGAGCTGGTTTCGAGCACGGTCCCACTTGGGGTCGGAAAAATCCAGCCACACGTGCGGGTCGAACTCTGCCAAAACAAGTTATAACAAGAGTTATGCCTCCATGAAACCGGATGATTCAAAACTTGCACCCCTATCTCCGGAACTAATCTTGGCAGTCATGACCCAAGGAAGACTCACTAATAGTCCGAAATCGAGTCCATACAATTATTTATACAGACAGTCGGACGCGGTCAACAAACAAAAAGAAAACAGACTAAGGAGAAATTGCACGATTCTTATTATTTGTTTGAAGGATTACAACGAAGGTCAGCATTACAAATGTACAAAGTTAGAGACCCTAGTTACCTCCATCCATGGGAGCACGGCCAATCCCAGTGCTTGGACCGGCCTCGGTGGAGGGTGGCGTGGCAGGGTCAGATTCGTCACTAGATACAATGACTGCGCCAGACCCCTCACCAGTTGAGATCCCAAGGCTAGGCTGAATATCAAGGGCTTCCGGAGTTCGATCTGGCGGACCAGAAGCGGGGACAAGCTCTATGGCACCAGGATCAGATGTAGAGGGCCCGTCCTTTTCCGTGGCAAGCATCTCCAGTATGTCAGCTGGGTACGTGATACTGATCTCATCCCCGAGCTGCTGCATATAGTGCTTGACGGAGTAATGGTCCCTCTCGATGCCTTTCTGATCGTCAAATTGGTCTGGCGTCACCACCTCAGCGTGGTTTTCAAACTCTCTATTCTCCCAGCCAGACCTGTAACTTTCCACAGAAAGGACGTCCACCTGCCTCTGGTACCTTGTCTTTAACTTCTCCACATCCGCCAGCCTATCCTTCAGCGCTGCCAACCTGAGCTCCGCCTGCCGCTGCGATAAGTCGACCAATAAAGAGTTAATACTAGCGAGGTCCTCGCAGTGTTTACGAGACATCTCCACCTGAGCACCCATCAGATTTTTGTAGTCCAAAAAGAGATATCGGTTTACCTTATAGAACCGGTCAAGTCTGCGTTGCAGAGCGTGGGCCTCTAGCTTGGCTGCCGCCTTGGCTTTTCTCGCTTCCTTGGCGTCCTCAACAGCCTGGTCACGAGCAATGAAGGCCAGTCCCATTTCTGCCTCCGAACTCTGTAGCTCTTGCTCATTGATCCTCAGCTCGCCCTGGGCCAGTCTGGCGGCTTCAGATTGGGCAAGTTTGTCAGCCTCCGCCTGAGCCAGTCTCGCAGCTAGCTCCTCGCGTCTGGTCCTCTCGACACTCAGAGCGTGAGCCACCGCGCTGCTGACCCTCGCCTCCTCGAGGCTCCAATATACATCGAAGTCAGACCTCAATCCGGCGAGGGCGGCCTCGCTGCGCTTGGCCAGTGCAGAACGGGAATTCAGCTCCTCGGTCAGATCCCTGACGCGAGAAGAGTAGAAGGACTGGATGGCAGACAGCTGCAAGTTAAACAACAAAGGGGGAGTCAGCGTTTACCAAAGATGTTGAAAAACATAGAAGCAACCGAATGTAACAAACCTGCGCGAAATTGCGGGTGGTGACGAGCTCGACATTCTCCGACGTGAGCGCCTCCAGCTCCGGCTCCATGGCTGGACCCTCCCTTTGAGTATCGCCCACGCCTGGGGAACACGGCCCCACCCCGTTGGGCACGCCTCCAAAGCAATGGCGATAGGGACTGAGGGAAGTCCAGTGCCATCAGGAGCACCATCGGCCACGGTGGGAGGCGGTGCACCTCCTCTGGGCTGGCCGCTGTGTGCTGATCGTTTTCTCCTTAGAAGGGTCAGCGTCGCCCCATCATCGTCACTGTCAGACGAAGGGGCGACCCTGCCCCTCTTCTCCACCCAGCCTTCTTCTTTGTTGGATGAGCCGACCTCGCGTTGCCGCTTTGTAGGGACCGGGGGAGGGGAGGATAGTCTGGACTTCAATCTCGGAGCTCCCCCACTGAGCTCGGCGATCTCTCCACTGAGGCTAACATCACTCGATTTCAAACTGGAGTCAGGGGTGGACGAGGTCACTGCAGCAGACCCCCCAGCCGGACTTGGCATCGTATCTTCCCCACGCACGATCTGGATGGCAGACGGTCTCCCGGATGGAGATCCACATGCGTCGGAGCGGGGGACCGCTTGCTTTTCTCCTCCTGAAAGCACCACGAGGTGCCGGCCAGCGGGTGCCTTGGCGTGAGCTTTAGGTGCCGCGGCTCCCCCCTTGACGGGTGAGGGGCCAGCCGACGAGCTCGTCTCAGAACCTGTGAAGCGCATACAACGAGATTAGCTCGTGGTCACAGTCCGACCCACAAGGACTCAGAGATGTGAAAATAAACTCACCCTTAGCCCTTTTGGGGGCGGCGTTTTCTTCCTTGCGGAGCCTGACGCACTCCTCGGCCACAAGCCTCAGGGCCTCCTCGAGCTAGTGGTTGGACGGTGCCACCAGATCGTTGGTGCCCGCCAACTGGCTTGAGGCCGCAACCTGCCGACTCACCATGGTGATCCGGTCATTTTCGTCCTGGCGAAATCGGTTCAGGGCAGAGGCATCGAGTCGGCTCCGCAGATGTTTAGTGATGACCCAGGTATCCAAGGGGAATGGGAGGTATGAAACCATCCTGGGCATCAGGTTCATCGTTAGGGGGTTGAGGAAGGCTTGAATGTGCCTGCATTCCCCCGGAGAGCTGAAGATTATGATCCCCTCCAGGCCTTTGAGCCGCCCTGCCGATAGATGCGGCTCAAACCTGTTTTCTTCTGCCGAGGCTGCACAAGACAAAATAATATAAGCAATAATATCGGGAGAAGGTGCAGACCCAAAGATCACGACCTAAAACTTACTTTGCAGGAAGGTTGAGGGGACTTGGAAATGCTCTCCGTTCACCCAAGGGGAGCACCACGCCCCTCCAACGGCATATAGCCTGGCGTGAGAGTCCTATTGTTTGTCCGACCGGGGCAGCCCCCAAAAGATGTGATGCCCTGGCAGCGGCTAGAGGTAGAAGGTGGGGTAGGAGCCCTTCTTGGGGATGAAGATAAGCTTATAAGCATAAAAGACCACCTCCAGGTCAATATGCATGTTATAGATAACTGATAGGGTTGAAAGCCCCATCAGAATCATGATCCCGTTTGCATTCAGCTGCATCGGGTGGATTCCCGTCAAAGCAAAGAATTGGTGGATTAGGGGAGGAAGAGGGAATCGCAGCCAGTCCAGATGCTTCCTACCCAGGACGATGGAACCCTCGGGGGCGCAAGGATGAAGGTACCAGTCTGCAGGGCCCTCAACCCGTTACAGCGTCACTCCTCCGGGGAGGCAGAGCTGCCTCCTCAGTGAATCTAGCTTTGAATCCACAATGGGATGCAATTCCTGGTTTTGACTTGAAGCCATTATTCCGAAACGCGACTGAAAGAGTGAAAGTCTTTAGAGGAGAAGGAAGCGGAAACCCTAGGATTTTATGAGGCTGGAATGATTGAAAATTTTAGTAAAATGGCAAATGAACGCAAATGCGGCTTTTATAGAGGAGAAGCCGAAGAGTTCTTTCTGGAAAAGGGGAGAATAGGGGAAACCGAACAGTCAGAACTTCAAAATTCAAACAGATTTCGTGATATGGGATGGCGTGCCTCCGCATCGGTAAGAGGGGAATCACGTGCATCCCCCAGATTGGAGGAATGGAGAGACGATTTCCCCACTTGATGGATACGAATCCGTCAAGTAGGGAAATGGGGGCAGTTGTGGGACCCGTTCCCAGACCATACGCCACGTGGAAGGCCACGCAGGTCGCACGTGATCTCACAATCGGCCATTAGGCCGTCCGAAGTTAGGACCGAGCCCATCACTGACCCTGGACAGTCTAGCCCAGTCTGACCCCAACCTCGACAGCTGGGGGTCGGAAGCCCCAAGGGTCTTCCACCTAAGTACAATGGCCCTAACCTCGACAACTGGTGGGGTCGGAAGCCCCAAGGGTCTTCCACCTGAATACAATGGAAAGCAACTCACGACCCTAGACCCAGACAGAGCATTTAATGCGATCCTGGGTAGGCGTGCGCAAAGGACAAGCCGTCCTGACAGAACGGCGATTTACCCAAATCTCACCCCTGACAGATTGAAGCCGTAAGAGGCGGCAGAAATTAGGCTACAGCGATACAGAGGAAATCGCAGAAATCTCGGCCCGTGACCTCCGAAAAAAACTTTGAGGAGAAAGGTATTCAGTTCTGAGATTGAGACCCGCATGGTTCACAATCTCCGGACTATATATATAAGAGCCATGTGTTCCCGAGAGGGGCATGTACGCTTACAGAAAGAAATATATAAAAAAGCTTGTGAGCAAGAAACAAACATATAATCATACTGAAATATTTCCTTGCTACCCTGTATCAAAGATAAACCACTGACTTAAGCATCGGAGAGTCTTTGCAGGTAGCCACTCCCACCTCTCCGACCCTACTTGGAGTACAGAGTACTTTGGGACAGCGATGACACGTGGACAGTTGGAGAATACAGCATCAGCAGTTCGAGACACGTGGACGGCTGGTGAGAAACTTGTTCCAACACTCTGAGTATCTTGGCATATTGGTCCCTAACTATAGTTTCTAGCAAATAAGTCCCCGAACTCTTAGTTTATGTACAGTTGTACCATGGAGCTAAATTCTATTCAGCTTTCAGTTAAAAAGGAATGTGCACAAATATTGACTCTAAATGTTTAATAATTATAAAAAATATATATACCCATATTATAATTAATTAAAAATAATGTAATTTAGAAAATGTAAGAAATTTTACTTATTTATTTTTTGTTCACTCTATCTTATTGACTCTAGATGTTTATCATGTAAATCGTTAATAGGAGTTTCTATCTAAATTAGTATTATGTGTTTGTTCACATAACAGGACTCAAATCAAAAATCAAAGCAAGGGAAAACAGAAATCAAATTTCACATCCTACACTTATGTCAAAAAAAATAAATAACGATTTATTAAAAAGCTGCTGATTAAATTTAAATTAATAAAAATAAGAAAGAAAAAGGAGAACAAAAGTATTAGAATTGGACAAACAATAGATTGGAATATCTTTATTTCATTCAACACAAGTAATAAAAAACAATGATTCAAAAGCTTTCAACAGGGATTGGAATCGGGGGAAAAAAAAAGTGTCATACCCAATGCTGGTACTTTTCAGGATACTACGCGAGGACACGTTGAACTGAATAAGTCTTTAAAAAATAATCACAAAGAACAAATTAATTTCGAATTATCTTCATAACATAGAATTGCCACTTTTGATGTTACACTGGTATTTCCTTATCCCATAAGGCATGCTTAAATTCATATCAACAAGCAAATAGATGAAAATAATGTAAGTTGTCGAGAAAATACACAAGCAACAATTGGATTGAACATGAAAGAAGCATAACAGCGCTATGCTGCCAGATTTGATTATTTTGGACAACAAGAGCAGACTGAAAAAAAAAAAGAAAAACAAAAATACACAAATCAGCATGCTTTTAGTTGTGTACTTTTCTCAATAGCAATAGATGCACTTCAATTTATCCGCATATAGCAATATGCTGCCATGAAGAGCCCAAAGTGGACGAATCACTTTTTTTCATATTTACCTCTCCCCTCATATTCCACTACTACTAATTTGGTATAGGTTCTTTTGGGACATCTGCTTATTACGGTCCTTGCTTTCAAGTCAATTTGTGAGAAGATTAAGCAAATTCAGTGCACAGAGAACAAGGCTCCCATAAGTGCGTACGGATTTAAGTCTTTCAACTATGTCATGAAACTGTAATTAGTCTCTTATTGTTTATTAGCATACAGATGAAGACAGAATAGATTCTATCAAGGTTTCTTCAAATAACTGAGAATGATACAGATGAAGAGAGAATATATTCCGTCATGGTTTCTTCAATTAAATGAGAATGATCTGATTTCCATAATATAATTCATAACACATTACCATGGCTGAAAGAGACACAACAACGACCACACTTACCTCGTTTATTACTTGCTTTGCAAACATCCTTCTGTACAGGAGATTAGGTTGTAAAGGAATGAGGGAAATGACTGATACAAGCATGCTAATGCAGTTCCTGAAATACCTGCTGGGATCCTTGGAACAAGCATGCAGTCATTCTCAACTGTGTCATTGGAGTCAACTGAATTCATCCATCTGCCACATAGAACCAATTCAAGTTATACCATAACATCTCCCAACCCAGTCCAACCATGATTCAAAAAATTAAGAGGTCCTTGAGAAGTAAATTTCCCAAGAAGTAACAAAAGATCTTCTTGAAACCCCAGGTACTGCTTGAACTCCATATTTATTCTATGTAGCGTGTCCCAAGAGAGAATTATCCTCAGTTGATGCATTTACAAGAGCAATTTGGTTGAAATCGTAAAATAATACAATTTTGACTACTTGACAATGATACTTCAGATGCACGAGGAATCATTACCGCAGGGCATAGAGGGGGAGGTCATAAGTGTCTATACCGTAAAATCGATTTTCGACGGAATGAAAAAGATATGAAAAAATCGTAACTATAGAATACGTCCCTAATCGAAATGCATACATTTGTCTCGTACACTATGGGGGTGGTAAGAAAAGATATATT
>JXTB01000248.1:378124-421466 GCA_002914805.1 Parasponia andersonii
ATTGTATTGACAGCAAAAGTAACGAAAAGCAGATCATGTTTGCTATAACTCCCCAAGCTCAATTAGACATTAGGAAAAAAAAAAAATCCCCAGAATGCATCATACAGACACAATTACAAAGAACCATCCCAGCTGCACGATGTTCAGGCACCCTAGTTCTGTTATGGTACATTAGAAGACCACGCACTCAGAAAGTGCTCTGAAATAATTAAGTGTAACATACGTTTCAGAACTGAAATTACTAGGAAGAAGCTTCAACTCATTTTCTTTCCTACTTCTTTCAATTTCAGCTTCACACTTTTCAAGTTTTAATTTCAGATCTGCAGCTTCCTGTAAACATCGAATGCCAGAGCAAACATAATATATAAGTATGGGAGAATTAAGTGTAATATCTATATTATTGTATAGAAAAATCCTAATTAAAATCTTTTTGTGGCAGGAAAAAAGTAGGCATATTCCAGAAGACAAGAAATTTATTGATGCACACACATCTTGGGGTAAGAAAACAAGCATAGTTAGCCCTTTCAAATTGCTGTCTTGCAGACACTTCCCTTTCCAGTCTCTCTTTGTAATCATTTTGAACTTGACCAAGATGTGTCTACTCAAAATAGCAGCAAAGGAACAAATCAGAATAAATTAAAAAAAAAAACCCTCAAAATGAAGAATCAAATGACTTAAAGAGCAGATAAACAGAGAAGCAAAAAGAAAATTCACCTCTAAAGCTTTTATCACACCATCAAGATCTCCAGCCTTTTGGGACCATTCCTTAGAACTTTCTTTATATAACTTCACAAGCTTATTTACCTAGAAAGTTGGTAAATGATTCACACAAAACACAATAAATGCTAATAAAAAAGTAAATGAAATGGATGGAACAAAAGATAAAATATATGCTAAAACATAGGATAATAAAAGTAATGTTAAAATCAAACAATTAATGTGCACACAACAAATACATGGTTAGTACAAAATTTGCAACCATATGATAACTCAATATACAAAGACTTCTAATAACAACTCACTGTTGAGAGTTCAGCAGAAAGTTGCTCCTCGTTAGCTGAAGCAGCTTCTTTAGTTAAGTGTAATTCCTACACAGGTGATTTGAATTTAGAAATATAAATTATCCAGCTGATCAACAAAAAATGACATGCAGAAGAATTTCAAACCCCCAAAATATTACCTCCTGCAATGATGTTAGCTTTGTTTCAAGCTCTCTCACTCTATCCTTGTTCCATTTTAAAGAGGTGGAACATTCATTAAAGTTGTCTCTCAACCTGAAAACATCAGTACGGAATTAAGCATTATGGGGGAAGTAAAAGAATCACACACTAAACATCACGAAAACATATATGAATGCTTCACCTACTACGCAAAGTTCTAGAGAAGAACCTAAAAGCAAAACTTGTCAAAGCAAACTTACATCTGTGAGCTTCGAGGGCAGATCTGCTTCACGATCAGCATGTTCTCTCCACAACTCAATAAGACTGTCAGCTTTGGCTGTCAACTCATGATTAAGCCACGTATTATGCCTCTCAATAAGCTCTTTCTCCTGCTCATATCAAAATTGGGCTGTTAACCAACAGAACTCCAAAATCAAGTTGACAGGTAAGAGTGCCAAAATATATTGAAGTAAAATATAGTTAATGTAAAAATAGTAAATCCCCAAAGACGGAAACTTGGAAGGTAATCCTGCACCATTCAGAAAACCCAGAAAGTTAAAAAATGCATTGAGATTTAATCTTGTTTAATGGTCAAGTTAATACATTATTAAAATTAAAACTATGAAGTAACAAAAGATTTTGCACTTAATACTTTTTTTTCTTTTTCTTTTCTCAAAAGAAACATCGACATATTGTTAGTAACATTATACAAGAACAAATCTTGAGGACAAGGTGTCCCAAATTTAAAGATAAAAAGATTACAAAAAAGAACTCCACTCCCTCACCAAATCCCAAAATAATAGGTTTCTAATATACTTAAGTCTTGGGAATTAAGGCTAGCCCTTTAAGAAATTTACAACTGAACAAGGCATCTTCCAGATACAAATTTCTTAATACGAAGGTACAATCAGGACCTAAGTGAGACTCATATTGAAGAACATCGCTGTCATATATGAAAAAAAAACTGATCAGATACTTCAGAATATATTTGAAAAACAAATGGAGTGAGCATGACAGCATTTTGTATGGATTTCTACCTTAGGTTTTTATACACTAAAAAATCAATAAGGCGGGAACATGGAAAAAAATAAATAAATAATGATGTGTGACTAAGAGTGGGCAAGAATTATAATGCCCCCTTCCCCACTCCAACCGGAAGAAAACATAGTAGAAAAAATATGAAAATCCAAGAGGAGAAGAAAAATGTCTAAAACTTCATACAACTAAAATAGCCTGTGAGAGACGAGTACAAGCAGCCTGGGATCATGCCAACTCAGCCTTGCATTCATTCACTCGCGCCTCCCTTTCAGCAGCATTGTCAGTCAAATTAACCTTCACAATAATCATCATCAAACAAAAGGCAAAAAAAAAAAAAAAAGAAATGAAAAAATGTTGATAATATGTACCATATTGCTTGGACCAGACGACATAATGGGGCAATAGTCGAGAAACGACGTCGTGGGTGANAAAAAAAAAAAAAAAAAAAAAAAAAAAAGCCCGTCATTCAACCCACATACCAAACACGTCAATAAACTTCCAAGCTCTCTAAATTGAGAAAAAGCAATGAACACAAAAAATTTACAATCTTATCGAGATAGCTCTTGATGGTGGCGTTCTTCTCACTAATCTCTAAATCCTTCTGCTCCAGCAACTCAATTAACTGCCTCTTCGACTTATGCAGCTCCGAGCCCTCCATCTTAAACCTCTAATCTCCCCATCTTTCTCAATCTACACGCTCCAAAACCAACCACATCAAAATCCTAATACTAAAAGTCACATAATTCTCCCCCAAAAAAGAAAGAACGTATTATACAAAGTGATGTCCAGTTGAACCAAATAGCATTTTATGCGGAAAAAAAAAAAAGAAAAAAAGAAAAAAGAGTGGACAGGTTAAACCCTAATTTCCTTACGGTTTGCAAATAGAGCTGGTGCTTTTGGGCGAGCTCGGAGAGGCGGTGGTCGAGGGAGGACTGGAGCTGGGGCGTCGGCGTTCCGGAACTGGAGGTGCGAGAGGTATTTCTGCTCGAGGAGGGAGCAGGTCTGCTGGTCGGTAATGGCGGCCGCGTCAGCCTGAGCCCTGACGGTGTCGAGCTCCTTCTGGAGGTCGCGGATGAAGGCGTCGGCCCTGTCCGCCACCGAAACGGCGTCGTGGCGGAGACTAGAGAAGTCCTCGTCGGACAAGAAATGCGGCAAGGAAAACTTCTTTTCCTCGACATTTTTACCAGTAGAGGGCAAATGCTTAATCAACTTCATAACTTTTAAACCCACTAAAAAAAGACCAATACCCAAATCATAAAATTCATGTACAGAGTATTTTCTTTGTTTAGAAATTCAGGAAACAACTGAGAGAGGGTTCAAAGAAGACATGCAAAGTCAAGCTGTGCAAACACAAAAAAAAAAAAAAAAAGAGAAAAAAAAACCAAACAGAAGTCAAGACACGCGTCTTTATATTTTGATTTCAAATCAAATCTCAACCATAAACAGATTAATTTAGGGGAAAAAGATACTAACTTACCTGGGGATAATGGGATTCACTGGCTATGATCGTCACCAGAGTTAGGAATGAGACCGTTCTTTCTGGAGTGAGACTGTGAAGAGAATAAACAAGGAAAGGCTTTTGAAGTTAACGAGACTCGACAAGCTTGGATGGTAAAGAAAAGAGGATTTATGAACAGAACAAAATAGATGGACGTTTCGTCAAAAAAAAAAAACAAAAACAAAATAGATGGATGTATGAACAGTAAGAAACCGGCAAAGCAGATGGACAGAAACTCTCACTCTTTTAATATAAAATAAAACTAGTACAAACATTACACGTGCCTCCTTATATAACACCTGGCACTGCCTCAAATACAACATTGGAGTGTACGAAGTTTATCATCAGGTATCGGACAACTAAGATGAACTAAGATACACGTAAAGTTTGTTTCCTACAAAGGAAGATTAGATTAAATTAATAATTAGGATCGGATTAGATCGGATTATATTAGATTATTTAGTATTTTATTGTATTTGACGTAACATAATATTAGAGTATAAATATATAATAAAAATTTTATTAATGTATTTTTTATAATATTTTTTTTTTATGAAATAAGAAGATAAATATTACAGAAATTAGAAAAAAAATTAAATCATAAATAAAAAGTATTATTTTATTTTATTTTTAATAATTATTATATGTTTAATTTTTTTTAAATAGGATATTCATTTTTTTTTTTATAAATCTTACAACCTTTCTTAATATACTTCTAATTATATTTTATTTGTAAATAAATAAATATTTCTAAAAATAGAAAAAATAAATTTAAATGATAATTATATAAAATAATATGATTTTAGTTTATTTATGAAAAATGGGTGTATAAAAATAAAATATATATTTTTAGTTAAAAAATAAAAATTGGAATTTAATTAATATTTATATTAATTAAATAAACTATTAAAGAAATAAAGAAAAAAAAGCCAAAAAAATGTTGGGCTTGGACTAAATTAAGAGAAATTTGTGCCTAGTATCCATTTTTTAAAAATTTTTTCATAAATACCCGTTTTTAATTTTTCTTTCAAAAATACCTATTTTTACAGTTCACATTTCATACGAAAAATATGAGTAGTCTACATTTATAATGTAAATTTTATCTATGAGGTATACATTTCATGTGTAAAATATGAGCGGCATATATTTTAAAATACGTGCCAAATTTTAGTATAATTTTTATGTATGAAATATAGACCATGGTATACATTTAATGTATGAAATATATATCGTGGTATACATTTCGTGTATAAAACAATGATGGTCTATATTTCTCCAAAAAAATATAAAAATGGGTCTTTATGAAATAAAAATAAAACACGGGTATTTATGAAAATATAGTTTTAAAAAAGATATTTATGAATTTTTCCCCTAAATGAACCCAAGTTCTATTTGGGATAATTTAGTCCCGTGAGAAGGGGACTAAAAAGAAGGACCAGACTCATTTGTTCAATCCTTTCTTGGGCCTAAACACGGGACTGGACAAAGGAGTCCAGTTCCATGCCTTAATCTGGGCCACCAAATGGGCTGATAAATATTAAGTGTTTTCAACCTAAAAGTTGAATGAAGAAGCTTGCCACAACTCATGCATAAATGCACTAATTTTTACAGCATGAGCATTTTTTTCATTTTGCTAATGTCAATTAGCTTCTTTACAGTTTAAAAAACAAAGTGAATTAATGATGTCCAAATGTAATAAATTAAAGTTTTAGATGAGCATGAATGACTCTTAGTAAATGTTGCAGAAATCCAATACAGGTTGCTCATAAATTTCTGCATTAATGCATGAAAACAAATTAGGTAAGAATATTAATAAGAACTTAAAATTACAAGAATATTAACAATTAGAGGAAAACACAAATAGCCTCAAAAGAAAAAAAAACTGAAGATAATCTCTCTTAAAACTTACAACAAGACCATTAATGATCAACAATACTTCAAAATGGAGTATTTTATCTATTTCTTTAAACATTTTGAGGATGAGAAATGTACCATTTGCAACTTAAAAAACAACCTGAAAGTTTTGGATTAGAAATCTATACCATATCATTAGCTAGCTGCACATTCCTAACTAAATCACTTTACATAAGCATATATATTTCTTCATAATAAATAGCAAAAATACATTTTTGCATTGTCTTTATAACAAACATGTGTCATATCAGTGCTACTTCTTTCTTATTTCCTTTTCTACATTAGTAGCAGCGATATTAACTAAGTCAAGGAAAGATATATAAGCAAAAGTTTTAGTAGAGCTATACTAAAAGTTTCTTAGAATATATACAAGCAAAAGTAGAGCAGTCTTAACAAAAGTTTTTGTACATTATCGACATCGTTGAAACTCGCCAAGCATGTAATTAGATCTCAGGTGTTGCCATCAGATTCATCAAATAGGTGCATAATGGTGTTGTTGTGTAGTAGAAGCACAACTATTTTAAAATACTTATATTTAATACTAAGACAATATTAAATATAAACTACCAACTAGCTACTGAAATTAACGAAAGTAAAAAATGCATAAAAAATGCTAAATGCAAAAATAAAAGAAAACATATAATTTAGCGAGGTTCGGCAAATTACCTACGCCTCGGAATATTATTGACCACTTCACTTACTTCAAATAAGAGGAAATACAAAATCTAGGCTATAATGCAAAAATCCAGAAACAAATAGGAAAAATGGGTAAAAACAAAACTATAGAGATCCTTAGGAATAAAGGTCCTCACTAATAGGAAACTAATTTTAAGATGATTAAAACTAATTACAGAAGGCTCTATTGATAGCAAACTATAGATCCTAAATATTCATATACAAGTAATGTGGGACAAAGCACAAAACAATTACAAAAGCTAACAAGTCAAATTCTAACAATCTCCACCTTGACGAGTTAGCAAGTCCTACCCAAATTTTCCTATTTTCCGTATCCTCTATCTATTACAGCAAAGCTACTTTATGCGCCAAAATGCGCCATCAAATTTATAGAATATTGATGAAGTCCAAATAATGATTGAACTTAATCGATGTCACCACCTTGGTCATCATATCTGCAAGATTCTCAACAGTCTCAATCTTCTGAAGCAGTATCTTTCCTTCATCAATAATCTCTCACACAAATTAATATTAGATATCAATATGCTTTGTACGTAGATGGTATACTAACTTCGCTAAGTGAATGTCACTCTGACTATCAGAATAAATATAGACATGCTCCTGAACAACTCCCAGCTCTTCTAGTAATTCTTGTAACCAAGTAACTTCTTTTACATCCTCTGTAACTACCATGTACTCTACCTTTGTAGTAGACAAAGTAATTGTAGACTGCAAAGTAGACTTCCAATTGATTGGTGCTTTTGCAAATATGAATATATATCCAGTTGTTGAACAGCATTTATCCAAATCACTAGTGTAATCGGAATCGATATAGCCAACCACACACTGACCAAATCTATCATCCCGCTCAAAAACCAAACCATTATCTACAGTCTTTAATAAGTATCGTAGAATCCATTTCACAGCTTGCCAATGATCTTTCCTTGGATCATGCATACACCTACTTACAACTTCAACTGCATGTGAAATATCGGGTCTCATATACACCATCGTATATATCAAGCTACCGACTATATTTAAATACGAAACTTGTGATATGTACTCTCGCACTGAGCTTGAAATGAGGAGCAATCGGTGTACTAATAGGTTTTGATTATTCAGTCATACCAATATGTTGTAATACTTTCTTTAGATATTATTTCTGAGTCAAACTAACCTTGCTTCTCCCTCTATCTCTGCTAATATTTATACTAAGAATCTTCTTCGCTTCACTGAGATCCTTCATCTCAAACTCTTGATTTAATTCAACCTTCAACGTCTCAATTTTGTCTTGATTTTTCAAAGTTATCAATATATCATCAATATACAATGGTAGATAAACGAAAGACCCACCTTGGAGCCTACGAAAATACACGCAACTATCAAACTTGCTATTTGTGTAGTTCTGACCTATCATAAATCGATCAAATCACTTGCACCACTACTTTGGCGATTATTTTAGCCTATAAAGCGATCTTTTCAGTTTGCAAACTCAATTTTCTTTTCCAGCAACCTTGAATCCTTCTGGCTGAGACATATAAATTTTCTCTTCAAAATCACTGTGAAAAAATACGGTTTTCACATCTAATTGAACTAGTTCAAGATCCAACTATGCTACTAAGGCTAACAAAATTCTAATGGAGGAATGTTTAATAACTGGAGAAAATACTATTGGAATAATGTCCTATAAAGTAGTTTATTATTTAGACATTATAAACAATATTTATTTGATGAATTTCTATTTCATTTATATCCCATTGATATACATGTGATGTGTAAGTTTATCTTATGCAAATATCTAAAAGATTCCAAGACATGAAATGAGTAATAAAGAATTATTCGTATGATGAGTTCATATGTGGGAGACATTATATTCTTTATTTCATTATGTCTAAATTAAATTGTTCGCATTCTGCATATTGAAGATGGAATACTTTACTATATCATAGAATGTAATGTTGTCTATTTAATTAATGAAGTCTCTAATTATCGAAGTGAGTCTTCGGATAGAAACACTAGTATGTTATAAGAAAGTTATAACAGCATCGAGCAAGACCTAGTTAATTGGAATTTGAGGTTGAGTATCGTAACTCAAATTTCTGATTTTACTAATCTAGCACTATTGTAGAAAACCTTAATCCTAGTGATTAATGACTTACTTTTATGTGTTTTATCTTTTTGAGTTACTAAAGGACTAGTTCCGATTTATGGTTCGAACTCCGGTATCTTAGAGGGTAAGGTATATGAAATTCGTAGAACGTTTTTCATGATGGACACCATGCATATGATGTCACTTTGAGTTTTTTCAAGTACTTGGATAATATAAACCAGGGCTCAGGTATTCACTATATGAATTTGATTGTGTTGGTATAAGCAGATACAAACACCATAGTCAACTATTATCCATTAGATGAAAAATGGCAACTCAAAGGTAAATATGTACTAGAGGGGTAATACAGTAATTTCATCCTACTAGTACGGTATTGCATTAGGGGTATGTCTACAGTATAGTATATGCTAAATGGATCAAGCTAATTAATTGTTAATAAACTTCACAGAAAAATAAATGATATTTAGTCCAAGAGTTCAATATTGGGCCTATAGTGGTGTGCCTTAATATTAATGGACAAGACTCAATCATAATTAAGAGTTAATTATGATATTGGATATATGGTTTATTAGAGCTTGGGCTTTATGGATCCATCTGATCCCCTGTCTAGCTCAATTTAAAGTTCAATAGTTATTTGATGATCAGATGAGCCCAATAAGCCCAATAAGTCCATTAGGTTTTACTAATTTCTCTATAGTTAAGAGAAAAGTTCTCTAGCATATATATACAAGTATTACACGTGAAACACTCCCACAGGAAGAGAGTGTCATACGCATAATAGAGAGAGAGAGAGAAAGCAAAGAAAATCGGCCACCACTAGGGATTCACTGTCCTTAGTGTTTCAGACATCCTAGAAAAATTGGTTCGAGGAAATTGTCTTCTTGTTCATCTGCGGATCTCTTTTTTTTTGGGAATCGAGAAGGTGACCACCCACTGGATCAATCAAATGACTTTCGAGAATAGACGGAAAGACGAGAAGGTTGTGAAGTGAATCCGGATATTATTCTTGTCTAGATCAAGAGTTAATTTATATTAGATCACGATCTGAAACATTTTGTAAGAGAAAAATTTTAAACAACCAATATTCCGCTGCGTTTTTTGATTTTACAAAATTATGGTGTTCTTGAAAATAATTTTATGAAAATATTTTTTAGAAATTTATTCCAGCTAACACCATCAATTGGTACCAGAGCCAGGTTTTTTTGTTGATCTAGCATATTTTACTATGGTTTATTCTATTGTTGATTGATGTTTTTGATTTCCGAAAAATTTTTGTTTATGTTTGGTCTTGTTCATATTATGAGTATGCACTAGTTTATATGATGGTCAATAGATTCAATGAGTTTGAATGATTATTTGATTGGATGTTGCTATGAGGAAATGATCATGTTTATTTTGATTTTCATTTTCCTGCATGTTCTTGATTTCTATGTGTTCATGTTTTATGTTCTTGATAAAACTATGCATAGAAATGTTTTGATTTTTAATTAATTTTGGAGTATTATGAAAACTATTTTTTTTTCAATTTAAAAAAAAATGAATGAAACGACGGAGTGGTGCACGGCTAGGAGCCGTGCGCACTGCCCGGGTGAGCCCTGCGGGCACGACCCCGCGCATGGCTGTGCGGATGTGATCCGTGCGTGGCCTGCGGGCTACCTCCTTGCGTAGGCCGCGCAGGTGCACCCCGCGCATGCAGCGCGGGCACGTCCCTGCTGGCCGCGCAGATGCGATCTGCGCGTGACCTGCTGGCAACCAGCCTGTGCATGCCTCGCAGGATCACCCTGTGCATGGCGCGCGGGCACGGCCCTGCTAGCCGCGCAGATGTGATCTGCGCATGGCCAGTGGGCAGCCTCCTGCGCGTCGGCCGCGCGGGTGGCCTCCCGTACCTTAGCCGCTCAGGGTGCTGCCTCGTACATTTGTCGTGTGAGAATTACTCGAGCCTGTTGTCGCTTAGGAGTTGTCTCGAGCGAGGCTGTGTAGCGTTATGCGAGCCCGTTGGCACCCGATAGTTGTCCTGAGCGTGGCCGCATACCGGTTTCCCATTCTGTCCGTCAGATTGTCCCGACACATTTCATATTTCTGACCATAATTTTAATTATTTTCATTTTAAAATTAATTTAATTCATCCATAATTTTATGAAATTGATAGATTAAATTTTAAATTCAAAATTTTAAAATCCTTATTAAATTTGAATTTTCGAAATTTAAATTGATAGGATATTTTAATTTGAATTGTGGATATGATTGATATCCATAATATCTTAATTATTGTTTGAATAATTAGAGATATTTTAAAATAGAAATTTTTAAAATTAGATATTATGAGATAATATCTTTTTAGTTTTTTAAATTCAAATTTTGAATAGATATTTTGAAAAACTGGTTATATGATAGTTGGTAATTTATTTTTGAATTTTAAATTTGTTTAAATTCAAATTAGAGATATTGTAGGAGATTTTATTTGTAAAATCTTCTATCTTTTAAATTTCAAATTTTGTGAAGATTTGAAATTTAAATTTAAATCAGAATATCTTTTCAAATTTTCAAATTTTTGAATTTATGGTTAGTAGATATTTAATGAGATTAGATATTGACTTGAATTTTGAATTCAAATCTAACAGGATAAGATAATAGGAGATATTTAAGGAAGTTAAATTCAAATTAAGATTTCAAAAGTTGAAATTTAAATTTGAGATATTTACGGAGATTTAATTAGTTAAATCTTTTATTTAAACTGATTAGATTATGAGAAAATTTTTTCTAATTTAAATTTTAAATATTATCTTCCATATTTAAATATTTAACATCATCTTATCAATTAGAATTATTTAAATGTTAAATAATTTTAAATTACTAGAAATTAATAAATTGTTAACAATTAATTATTTATCTGCTTACTACTTTGGTATTATTAGGACAATGTTGCATGTATGCCTAATAATTAAGTATTATTACATGATCTTTAGTAACATGTCATATAAAAAATTAGAGCTACTCTCATGCAAATATGAACATGCTTACATAATTGATTTTAGGTTACTAAACTAGTTAGATAACTGGGTAAAATCTATAAATCCCTTATTATAAAAGATTGAGTGGGAGAAGGTATGTGATACCTATAGTCTCCATTGTTGATTCATTATGTATTAGGATGAGCCTTGCCTCAGAATCTTGCTGAGCTCCCGTAGAAGGGTTCTTTATCCGAGTAATACTCGAAATGAGCTTCTAAGGATAAGGTACTAGGTAGACTGTATGAGGCTGATCGCCCGTAAGAGACGGTCTTATATAGAAAGCTTAGTTACCGAAACAATGGTTAAACACTCAACTCAAAACATTACTATCCTCCCGTAGGAGTTCTTATTAGTCATTAGAGGACCAAAGAGAATGGTAGTTAGAAATATGGGATAAGAGTTATCTGTCTATTTACTAATTGAAATTGTTTCAGTTTGACTTGCTGATTGCATGACTTCCCGTAGGAGGCTTGTAATCAATGGAAGGTTAAATTACCATGAATATAAGTGATAGTCTTAGGGATACTTCACTTGCATATTGTATGCTTAAATACTTTATGTTAATTATTCGAAACATAATAAATGATGTTTGCTTATACGTGGAATATTATTTATTTTTTAGTAGATATGGTACTTAATCCCTTATCCATTTTACTCACACAAAACAAGCTGGACGGTGAAAACTATGTAGACTGGAAACATAACCTAGACATAGTGCTTACTGCTGATAAACATAAGTGGGTTTTCACCACTCTATGTCCTGCTCGGCCAACTGAGGAATCCACCAACGATGAAAGAAACTTATATGATAAGTGGAAGTAATCTGATGAGATGTCTAAGTGCTATATACTTGGCTCAATGAGCAATATATTGCAACAACAACATCGTGGGATAGATATTGCTGTTGACATTATGTTGAGTGTTGAGAAATGTTCGCTAATCTCGGTCGTCAAGCTAGAAATGAGGCTACAAGTGCATTTATGAATCTTAGTCAAAAGAAGGGTACTCCAGTTCGGGAACATATAATGAAAGTCATCGCATACCTCAATGAACTGGAAATCCTTGGAGCTGAAATTGATTGTGACACCCAAATTGACATGGTTTTGAACACATTGTCAAACACTTTCAATCAATTTAAGATTGATCATGAGATTCGCCGGAAGGATTATACTCTTACTGGCATAATGAAAGATCTACAAATTACTGAGAATATTCTTAAGAAGAATAAGTCGAGGTCAGCTGAGGCTAATATAGCTCAAGCTAGTTCTTCCAAACCTAAGTCGAAAAGTAAAGGTAAGGGGAAGAAAAAGACTCTTATTTCTCTAGCTCCAAAGAAAAAGAACACTAAGAAGGATGCCAAACCAAAGGGAAAATGTTTCCACTGCGGTGAGGATGAACATTGGAAGAGGAACTGCAAAACTTACCTAGCCCTTAAAAAAGAAAAGGACAACGGCAAGGACAAACAAGGTAATGACAATTTGTTGTTCATTGAGGCTTGTCATGTGGTTGATTCTATCGATTGTTGGATCATAGATTCGGGAGCCACTGACTATGTTTGTATTACTTTGCAGGGGTTCAAGGAAACTAGGAAGTTCGCTAGTGAAGTATTCATGTTGCGATTGGGAGATGGCTCAATAGTTGAAGCTCGTGCAATGAGAGATGTTATTTTGAATTTCAATGATTTTAGGTTTTTAGAAATAAAGAATTGTTATTATATTCCGATGTTCAAACGGAATTTGATTTATGTTTCTTGTTTAAAGAGACAAGGTTATTTTGTTCATTTTGACAATAAAGTTTCTATTAGAAAGAATAAAAGTCTTATTTGCACTGGTACTCATAGGAGTAATCTTTTCTTTATTCAACCTAAAAGTATCTCATTGCACAATCTTGAAAATGTTTCTGAACATATAGAATCTAAATATAAGAAAGTGAAAGTAAGTACTAATGATGAAACTTATCTCTGGCATTTGAGACTCGGTCATATTAACCTAAACAGAATTCAAAGGTTTGTCAATGATGGACCTCTAAGTTCGTTAGAAGTCAAACCATTACTAACTTCTGAATCTTATCTGGAAGGTAAAATAACTAAAAGACCATTTACTGGAAAATGTCTTAGAGTTCAAGAATATCTTCAGTTAGTACATACTGATGTCTATGGGCCCTTGAATATTCAAGTACGAGGAGGATTTGAATACTTCATTACATTTACGGATGATTATTCTAGATTTGGTTATGTTTACCTAATGCAACGCAAATCGGATTCTTTTGAAAGTTTAGAGAATTCAAAGCGGAAACTGAAAAGTAGTTAGGCAAGAACATAAAAACCCTTCGATCTGATTGAGGTGGTGAATACCTCTCTAGAGAATTCTCTGAATTTCTCATAGACAATGGGATCCTATCCCAACTCATAGCACCTGGTACGCCTCAACTAAATGGTGTTGCTAAAAGAAGAAATAGGACACTTTTGGATATGGTTAGGTCAATGCTCAGTTATTCACAATTACCTGCATCTTTTTGGGATTATGCCTTAGAAGCTGCTATGTATATGATGAATAGAGTTTCTTCTAAGTCAGTACCTAAAACTCCATTTGAACTATGGAAATGACATAAACCTAGTTTGCGCCATATCCATATTTGGGGTTGTCCAGCATACATGTTGAAAGGGAAAATGACTAAGTTGGAATCACGATCTGAATTGTGTCTATTTGTAGGTTACCCAAAAGGAATAGATGGTATTATTTCTATAGTACTGAAGAAAAGAAAGTGTTTGTGAGTACAAATGCTACTTTCATGGAAAAAAACTATATAAAAGATTTCAAGCCCAAAAGTAAGTTAGTTCTAGAAGAATTAACTGATGATGTTATCAACACATCTATAGAAGATAAGATAGAGAAAGTACGTAGAAAAAATAAATCACTTAAAAATCAACAAACATCGGATCCTCGTTGTAGTAGGAGAGTTGTGAGACAACCTGAAAGATACTTGGGAATAGGAAAGTCTTGTGACCAAGAATCTGATCCTTACACTTACAATGAAACAATGGATGATGTTGATAAAGATCTCTGGCAAAAGGCAATGGAATCCGAAATAGAGTCCATATACTCTAATAAAGTCTGGGAACTTGTAGATCCACCTCAAGGGATAAAACCTATTGGGTATAAGTGGGTCTATAAGACAAAGAGAGGAATAGACGGAAAAGTGGAGACTTTCAAGATAAGGTTAGTTGCAATGGGTTATACACAGAAAAAAGGTATCGATTATGAAGAAACTTTCTCTCCTGTAGCTATGATCAAGTCTATTCGCATATTGTTATCCATCGCTGCATTTCTTGATTATGAGATATGACAAATGGACGTCAAGACTGCATTCCTGAATAGCAATCTTGATGAACGTATCTATATGATACAACCAGAGGGATTCATTGAAAAGGGTCAAGAAAGAAAAGTTTGTGAACTTAAGAGATCTATTTATGGACTCAAGCAAGCATTTAGATCATGGAACATAAGATTTGATGAAGCAATTAAGTCTTATAGTTTTGAACGAAACATAGATGAACCTTGTGTCTATAAAAAGAATTCAGGATAACAAAATGATTTTTCTGGTACTATATGTTGATAATATTCTAATCATTGGGAATGATATTGGATCATTATCATCAGTGAAAGTCTGGTTAGCACAACAGTTTGATATGAAAGACTTAGGTAAAGCTTGCTATGTTCTAGGAATAAAGATTCTACGAGATAGAAAGAACAAACGCATAGCTTTATCACAAGCTTCGACAAAATACAGATAAGGTTTACAATGTATAATTCTAAGAAAGATTTAACACCATTTCGTAAAGGAATTATTCTGTCTAATGAGAATTCTCCTAAGACAGAAAAAGAGAAGGAACAAATGAGAAATATTCCTTATGCTTTGGCAGTGGGAAGTCTCATGTATGCCATACTTTGCACAAGACCAGATATTTGTTATGCTGTTGAGATTGTAAGTTGTTACCAATTTAATCTAAGACCTAAACATTGGGTGCAATCAAGCATATTCTAAAGTATCTTCGGAGAATTAGAAATCATATGCTTACATATTCTGGAGAAGATCTAACCCCTGTTGGATATACTGATTTGGATTTTCAATCTGATAAAGACTCCAGAAGATCAACCTCTAGTTCAGTTTTTGCACTTGGTGGTGGAGCCATTATATGGGGGAATATCAAGCAATCTTATGTTGTAGATTTAACTATGAAGGCCGAATATGTGGCGGCTTTTGAAGCAGCTAAAGAGGCGGTCTGGCTTCGTAATTTTCTTTTGGATCTTGAGGTAGTAACTAGAGCACGGCAATCTATGACACTTTACTGTGATAACAATGGAGCAGTTGCTAACTCCAGAGAGCCCAGAAGCCACAAGAGGGGAAAACACATAGAGAGGAAATATTATGTACTCAGAGAAATTGTTCAAAGAGGAAACGTGATAGTGAGTAAGATAGCATCTGCAGAGAACCTTGCTGATCCTTTTACCAAATCTTTGGTTACCAAAGTATTTGAGGACCACCTAGAAGGAATGAGACTATATGATATGTCACATCTACTTTAAAGGCCAAGTGGGAGATTGTTGGAATAATGTCCTATAAAGTAATTTATTATTTTGACATTATAAACAATATTTATTGGATTATTTAGTATCTATTTATTATTAATAAATTCCATGTTATGAATTTCTATTTCATTTATATCCCATTGATATACATGTGATGTATATGTCTATCTTATGCAAACATCTAAAAGATTCCAAGACATGAAATGAGTAATAAAGAATTATTCGTGTGATGAGTTCATATGTGGGAGACATTATATTCTTTATTTCATTATGTCTAAATTAAATTGTTCGCATTCTGCATATTGAAGATGAAATACTTTACTATATCATAGAATGTAGTTTTGTCTATTTAATTAATGAAGTCTCTAATTATCGAAATGAGTCTTCGGATAGAAATACTAGTATGTTATAAGAAAGTTATAACAGGATCGAGCAAGACCTAGTTAATTAGAATTTGAGGTTGAGTGTCGTAACTCAAATTTCTAATTTTACTAATCTATCACTATTGTAGAAAACCTTAATCCTAGTGATTAACGAACTTACTTTCATGTGTTTTATCTTTTTGAGTTACTAAAGGACTAGTTCCGATTTATAGTTCGAACTCCGGTATCTTGGAAGATAAGGTATATGAAATTCGTAGAACATTTTTCATGATGGACACCATGCATATGATGTCACTTTGAGTTTTTTCAAGTACTTGGATAATATAAACTAAGGCCCCGGTATTCACTATGTGAATTTGACTGTGTTGGTATAAGCAGATACAAACACTATAGTCAACTATTATCCATTAGATGAAAAATGGCAACTCAGAGGTAAATATGTACTAGAGGGGTAATATAGTAATTTCACCATACTAGTGCGACATTGCATTGGGGGTATGTCTACAGGTATAGTATATGCTAAATGGATCAAGCTAATTAATTGTTAATGAGTTTCACAGAAAAATAAATGACATTTAGTCCAAGAGTTCAATATTTGGCCTATAGTGGTGTGCCCCAATATTAATGGACAGGGTCTAATCATAATTAAGAGTTAATTATGATATTGGGTATATGGTCTATTGGAGCTTGGGCTTTATAGATCTATCCGGTCTTCTGTCTAGCTCAAATTAAAGCCCAATAATTATTTGATGATCAGATGAGCCCAACAAGCCTAATAAGCCCATTAGGGTTTACTAATCTCTCTATAGTTAAGAGAAAAGTTCTCTAGCATATATATACAAGTGTTACACGTGAAACACTCCCACAGGGAGAGTGTGTCACATGCATAACAGAGAGAGAGAGCAGAGAAAATCGGCCACCACTAAGGATTCACTGTCCTTGGTGTTTTAGCCATCCCGGAGAAATCGGTTCGAGGAGATTGTCTTCTTGTTCATCTGCAGATCTCTTTGTTGGGAATCGAGAAGGTAACCACCCATCGGATCAATCAAATGGCTTTCGAGTATAGACAGGAAGATGAGAAGATTATGAAGCAAATCCGAGTATTGTTCTTGTCTAGATTAAGAGTTAATTTATGTTAGATCACGATCCGAAACGTTTTGTAAAAGAAAAATTTTAAACGACCAATTCCGCTACATTTCTTGATTTTACAAAACTATGGTGTTCTTTAAAATGATTTTATGAAAATATTTTCCGGAAATTTATTCTAGCTAATACCAGCAAATACCTCCTTGTAATCAATTCCCTCCAACTAAGCATAGCTTTTCGCTACCAATCTTGCCTTAAAGTGAATATTATTCTTATCGGGAAACCATTATTTCTTTGTATATACCCATTTGCACCCAATTGCCTTCTTATGCTTCAGTAGTTGAGCTAGCACCCAAGATTCATTCTTCCGAAGTGACTGTATTTCTTCCTTCACTACTTTCTCCCACTATTTAGTCTCTGAACTTTTGACTGCATCTTTGTATGTGGAAGGAATATCATCATCTACAATGGGAAGTGCATAGGCCACCATATCGATAAATCGAGCAGGTTTACGAATTTCACGTCTTGGCCTATTATGTGCAATTGATTCTTGCTGCTGTTGAGGCTCTAAGGTTGGAACCTCTTCGTCATCTTCACTATCTTCCTCTGCCAATGGAGTGTCACCACTATTTTCAACAACATTAGCTAGTACTATTATTATTACTTTCTCAAACTCCATTTGTTGTCTACTAGGTTCCATCTGCTGTGGAATACTAATAGTCTTCTTTTAGTCTTCTGTAACTTTCTTCAACATGGCAGACTTATCAAAAGTAGCATCCCTATTAAATAAAATCTTCCTCGAGCTTAGACACCAAAGGTGATATCCCTTTATACCTGAGTTGATACCCATAAATAATACTTTTTTGGCTCTTAGATCCAACTTGGATTCTTTCCAATGATAATAGGCAGTGGAACCAAATACATGTAAAGAATTGTAATCAGTAGTAGATTTTATAGACCATACCTCAAGAAGGGTTTTGCCTCCAATTGTAGTCGATGGTAAATGATTAACGAAATGATATGCATACATAATTGCCTTAGCCCAAAAAGCTTTGCCCAATCCAGCATTGGATAACATACACTGAACCTTCTCTAGTAAAGTCTGATTCATGCGTTCTGCCACCCCATTTTGCTGTGGTATTTTTCGGACTATAAAGTGATGCACAATACCTTCAGACTGGCAAACTCCCAAAAATGGATCACTCCTATATGCTCCACTGTTGTCTGATCGAAGTCGTTTGATCTTTCTGCCCATCTGAGTCTCAATCATCTTTTCCTATTTAAGGAAAACTTCAAGTACGTCATCCTTAGTCTTCATTGCATACACCCAAACTCTTCTGGGAAAGTCGTCAACAAAAGTAACAAAATAATGCATACCTCCCAAAGAAGTTGTCTTAGTAGGTCTCCACACATCAGAATGAACATAATCTAGAATACTTTTAGTATTGTGAATTACTGTACTGAACTTCGCTCTTGTCTATTTTCCCAGAACATAATATTTATAAAAGTCTAACTTGCAGGTCTTCGCTCCTTTTAGTAAGTCTTGCATCACTAAAATAAAGAAAGCTTTTTCCCTTACATGTCCCAAATACATATGTCATAGTCTGGTAATTTCTGGAGCTTCATCATCCTCAGAAACTATAGCAACTGATCCAATAATTGTACTATCATTATAGTAATACAAGTGATTTCTCCTTGTACCTTTCATTACCACCATAGAGTCTAAGGTGACTTTTAAAATTCCATTTCGTATAGACATAATGATGCCCTTAGATTCTGAAGCTCCCAAAGAGATGAGATTCTTTTTCAATTTCAGTACATATCAAACATCTATCAGAATTCTAATCGATCCATCATGATTTTTTAATCAAATTAAGCCTACCCCAACTATTTTATACGATTCATCATTATCCATGTAAAAAACTCCGCCATTTAACGCTTCAAAGTTGAAGAACTACTTTTTGTGAGGACACATATGGTAAGTGCAACCCGAATCTAAAATCCATTCATCACTTTATGAGGTCAAAGATTGACTAACTAGAGCAAAATCTAACTCATCATCTTCGACTTCAGCTATATATGCATCACAAGTAGTCTTGCCCATACCTTTATTCTATACTTTCGAACAATCTTTCTTCTAATGCCCTTTTTTATGACAAAAGGTATATTCATCCTTACTAGGTCTTCCCTTCGAATGAGATCTACCTCTTTTCTCTTACTTATGACTTTGACTACGTCCCTTTGCTGTAAGCGCTTATGCTAAAATATCCTTATTCTCCTTCTAATCTTTTATTCGAATCTCATGACTGTACAATGCAGCACTCACTTCATCGAAGGATAATTTTTTCTTCCCATGAAGCAACATAATACAGAAATGATCTAACTTATCAAAAAAGAACCCAATCAACAACATTGCTTTATCCTTATCTTTGAAGGTTTCATCCAAATTCAACAAATCTGCTATCACCTAATTGAAAGTATTAATGTGGTTACCAATATTCGTACCAGGCTTCAACTAGAGGTGGAAAAGTCTCTTCTTCAAGTATAACCGGTTCTCATTGGTTTTCTTCATGTACTTGTTCTCGAGTGCCTTTCACAACTTATTTGACAATTAATCCTCTCCTATTCTTTATCATCTATTTTTTCTGGTTTCGTCTCTTTAAGAACAATATCCTGATCTTGTTAACATAAACCATCTAATACCTTGCACTGGCACAAGCCGAAATTATTTCGGCCATCAAATTTCTCTACATCGATTTTTGTACTAGTCACAGTCTTCGTCTTTGCCGGCATTGACGAAGATTATGACATTTCTGCTAATATTTCAAATGGCTACTAAACAAAGCCTAGAGTGAACTTGCTGTTCTAATACCACTTGTTGTGCAGCAGAAGCACAACTACTCTAAAATGCTTATATTTGATACTAAGACAATATTAAATATAAACTACTAACTAACTACTAAAATTAACAAAAGTAAAAAATATGCAGAAAATACTAAATGTAAAAATAAAGGAGAATACAAAATTTAGCTAGGTTTGGTAAATTATCTACATTTTCGGGGCATTGTTGACTACTTCACTAACTTCAAATAAGAGGAAATACAAATCTAGGCTATAATGCAAAAATCCTGAAATAAATAGAAAAAATGGATAAAAACAATACTAGAGAGGTTTTTAGGAATAAAGGTCTTCATCAATAGGGAACTAATTTTAGGATGATTAAAATTAATTATAGAAGGCTTTATTTATAGCTAACAGTAGACCTCTAAATATTTATACATAAATAATGTGGGACAACGCATAAAACAATTACAAAAACTAATAAGACAAATTTTAACAGGTGTATCTATACTTTGTTTGCTCACGATACTCATATTTGTCAGTTTTTATATGAGCGGTGCACTCTTTATAGCTAGAGACATTGGCGATACTTTCCAAGTTTTGTATATTATCCTAATGATGAAAAAATAAATACTTGATAAGAATTAATTATAACTGTAGACATAATTGTGATATGATAATATTAAATACCTCCGTAGTGTTTTTCATCAAATCTATTGTTGTGTAGTGCAAGATCTTTTCTGTAATATTTCTGAATATTGTAGCAGGTACCATGCTAGAAGGATCCTTACACTAAACCTGAATAAAACACTTATAATAGTAGAATAAAAAGCAAACTCAATTTTATCTTACAATTCAATAACACTTCTAAAAATTATAGAAATATCAATTTATATAATGATCTACTAATCTAGACGAGACATCTGATTTGGTGTATTATATTGATATTGGTCGTCAAAAACAAAAAAGTTACAATGTGAATACCTTGGCATTGCTTTGACATTTTCTGAATTGCAGTGGTCACATTTGAATAACTCATTGAAGTCGGCATCTATGGTTTTGTTGCACTTTTAACAAGCCATATACCAAAAATTTTGGTCTAAGTTGTCCACAGAAATATTAGCTTTTATCCAAAATTTTTTAATAGGAGAAAATAATTAGTTCTCATTAATATGTTTAAATTAGATATGTCACGAATTAGTTAATTATAGAAATAAACTTTGGTGTTCACCTTTCCACAAGATCTTTTACAATATTGATTGGTGTGATGCTTTCTTCATATGTATTACGTGTTGTCCCAAGAATAGTTAACTCAAGAGGAGGTGAATTGGATTTGTAAGACTTTTATCAACTTTTTGAATTAAGCAACAAGATTGAACAAATAATGAATGGAGTAAGTAAAAATAGCAAATAAATAAGCACAATATCAAAGTAAATAAATTAAAGAGATAGAGATAGAGAGATTGCAAACACTATTTTTACGAGATTCGACAAACACGACAATTTACCTACGTCCCCAGCTCTCTATAATTTGCTTAGAGTTTTCCATTATCGGATTAAGATTATGGGCTTGACCGACCCCTGGAATAACTGGAGTAATTTTTTCTTAGGTATTCCCACGCCTTTACAATAGTCTTGAATCCGGCTATATTACACCTAACCACGGATTGTTTAGAATCCGGTATCAACCTCATCTATACCGGGTTTATGATTCTGGTGTTAACCTCACCTCTCAATAATGTTTTTATGAAAATACAAGTGAACAATTACTCAAAGAATCACCTCTCAAAGAAATAATACAAGAGAAGCTTAGCTGATTTGTGAACAATGTACAAATGATATTTTAAGAATGACTTAAATAAATTTGAAAGTTATAGTTGAGTAAAAGAGAGCTTTTGCACTTAGAAACTGATTGGGTATCAATATAAGTTCATATTCTCCTTTTTTTAGTCATAAACTTGACTCTATTTAAAGGCATCTTCAAAAAATAGCTGTTTTTGACCATTGGAAACTTGTTGCCAAAATTTTGGCCGACCAGAAATGATTTTGGTCAACCAAAAAACTAGTTCTGGAGTCTGATACGCCAGTTCAGCTCCAACGGTCATTTTTGCCTTTATTTTGGTCGACCAAACCTGGTCGACTAAAATTAGTCAGAAACCAATTTTTGGTTTCTTTGAACTAATTTGGTCGTTATTAAAATTTTCTTTTTCAAATTATTTTTAACATTAAAAAAAAATTACTTTTGAGAATATTTAGGCTAGATTAGAAATGATATATATTTTCAAACAATCAATGGATTTAAAATTTAGCTAATTTTTTGAAAATTTGTTTGAAAAATCATTTGAAAGATTTTTAAGCCATATCAAAGAGAATATTTTGTGCAATGTAATAAATTAGGTACAAGACTATTAAATAAATTTTAACTTATTTAGACTTGGTCTTGAATCTTGATTTTTCACTTTCGTCTTCAACCTTCGAGATGATGTGTTATTTCTTGAGGGCTTCATTTCCTGAGTTTTATCAATTTCTTTTTTCAACTTCATAACTACAAATTCAAGCCAGTTATTAGTAACTAAATCACATGTTTGTTATTATCAAAATAAGACAAGATTGAAAACCACATAGGTCAACATTACAATCTTTGAAGAAGATGGAAGATAAGTTCTTTCAGTAAGGCATATTTGTAACTATTTTTCCTTTTCATCAGACCTGTAAATAAAAAATACGATTTTTACTTGAAAATGAAGCTATGTGAAGGTTGAAATTATGTAATTATCAATTTTAAAAACAAGAGAGTTACAAAGCACGCAATGTAATAGCTTCAGATAGATCAAGGCCAATCAGAAGATGACTCGAAGCTCTTATACATAAAGATGTGTCTACAAAAATATAGAATAATGTGATTAATTATAATTAAAATGTGCAAAAAATGATTGAATTCTATTTGTTACTTACTATGATATGAAACAACTCTTAGACACTTTGCTGCTAATATAGGTCTACTTCGAATTTTAGTTGCAATCTTAGCACATTCTTCCTCAAATAGTGCATCCCACACAGTCAAATAATATTTAGACCTTTCTGGAGATGAGTATAGATAAAGCAATATAAATATAATGCTTAATAGAAAATAAAAAATGTGTACAAATATATTAGCATAGATGTTTTGTCTATGAATAATAATGAATTCAGATTTTTTTGGTTGACTAAATTTTACAAGAAATCAATATAGAAAGGAATATTTGGAAATGGTACTTACTCTTCATTTATAAGAGTAATTTCTTGAATGCAACTTGTACCAAATGAGGTCGATATATATTTTGGTAGTTGAATATCGACTGCTAATGCAAGTATGTCTACGTAAACATAATATATTTATTAATAGTATATTATCTTTGAAGGCATAATTAAGAGTTTATTATTATGGATTTCTTACTGACTTCAGTTGTACGAAGTTTCTATTGGTCTAAAGCACTAAAAGGAACAAAAGCAAAGTGAAGTGGATCTTGTGCGTAATTTATTGCTTCCTCCATTGCAACTTCATGAACTTCTGTTTTAGCGGTAATAGTCCACAATTCAATGTATAAGTAGAATACGAGTGACAATAGCCTTTGAGATATTGTAAGTCTTGAATGCAGTTAAGGTGTTCTCGAGACGCTCTATATCATCGTCAAAAATCGTAGCTTGTACTCTTGTTCCCTGTAGACATCAATTGTGAAGAATGAAAAACTACAATTATTTTAATAGTGTCAAAGTTCAACAAAGTTCATATTTGTCAAATGTAACAAACATCACTTTTTTGATGAGTTTAGTATTGTGTACTAAAATAAATGTTTCTTACTGAGACAAATTATTCCCTAATACATAAATTAAATTGTAATGTTTATAGGAGATTACATATATAAACTTATTATAGCGTATATGTTAACTTGTAATCTGTCATATATCAAATAACATTGATGCCATTAATTTCTTTGTTCACACTTGACTTACTTAGTAAATAAAAAAGCAAGAAAAATTAGAGATATATACTAAATAAGCATTTAATAATAAAACAATTCTAAGAACATACAATTGTTACGAAGACAAAAATATTATACAGAATTATTTGGAAGATAAAAATATTATAAAGAACAATTGATCATAACAAAATGTTAATTGATCGTAAGAAAATACTATATTTTTATACGAACTTTTGAACACAAAATTATCTAGTATATATATTGGTTCTTTTATGATACATAAAATTTCATCTATTTTTTTAAATAAAAAATAAATTTAATTATCTGTATTATTTTTATTATGAACAAAGACATTAGAAATATTTCTAAAGATTACAAGACTATAATCAATAGTATTCTACCTTTGTAGGATATATAAACAAAGTTTATTATTATGGTTATGCAAAATTTAGGGATAAGCCTGAAAAAAAAATCGTGATATACAAAGTGATAATTTTTTTTTAACTTTTAACTACATGATTTTTCAAGCTGTCTAACATTGAGTTCAAAAGTAAGTCTCTATTTTTTTTTTCTCTTTTTGTTTTTCAAGAATGATAATCAAGATCATTTTTCATAAAAATAGCGAGATACAAAGCGATATAAAATTTTTTTTAAAGTTTTGATTATATGACTTTTTAAACTGTCTAATATTGAGTTCAAGAGTATCTAATTTTTTTTTTTTTTCAAGAATGAGAATCAAAATCTGTACTTCTTTAACTACTAATAATAATAATACTAATCATTTACTTTTACTCTCTTTCCCAGTTGTTCCAATGCTGTAATGTGCAACCATTAACTTTTTTTTTTTTGGTAATTCTTTTCTTTTGAAATTAGATTTATAAACTCATATTTGTCCTTTTCTGTATAGTTTTTCTATTTTTATATGTAGTATATGAAATAAGTTCTAAGTTCTTTTAAACATTATCCGTCTTTGATCCTTTCAATACTTCAAAGAAAGGTTGGCATTTATCGTTTGATCTGGATACAAACCGACTCAGTGCAGTTACTCTTCCTGCTAGGCTTTGCACATCCTTAGGTTTACGAGGAGATTGCATATCAATCAACGCTTGTATCTTCTGAGGATTCGCTTCGATTCCTCGCTAATTGACCATAAAACCCAGAAATTTTCCAGATCCTACCCCGAACACACACTTCTGGGGATTCAACTTTATTTGATATTTCCGGAGAATTTTGAACATCTCATCAAGGTGCTTGATGTGATCTTCGGCTTTCTCCGACTTCACCAACATGTCGTCGACGTATACCTCCATTGTCTTGCCAATTTGTTTTGGCAAACATCATATTGACAAGACGCTGGTAGGTCGCTCCTGCATTGACAAGTCTGAAGGGCATCTTTTTATAACAAGTTAAATCCTCGATCAGTGATGAACGAGGTATGCTCCTCATCTAGCTCGTACATGGGGATTTGATTATATCCAGAATACGCGTCCATGAAACTTAAGAGTTCATGCCCCGATGTCGCATCTACAAGCTGGTTGATTCTCGGAAGTGGGAAACTGTCCTTCGAGCATGCTTTGTTGAGATCGGTAAAATCGATACACGTTCTCCACTTCCCATTGGGTTTCTTCACCAAAACCGGGTTTGCAAGCCAGTCAGGATAAAAAGACTCTCTTATGAACCCAATTTCGAGTAGTTTCTCTACCTTTTCTTTTAAAGGCGACGTAGCACTCTGGATTCATAGCTCTTCTTTTCTGTTGTATAGGCTTCTTTGTCGGATCTATGTTAAGATGATGGTATATGATCCTCGAATCAATCCCTACCATGTCTGAATGTCGCCATGCGAAGACATCCAAGTTAGATTTCAGAAAAGGGACCAATGAAGCTCGCACAGGTTCTTGAATCTCCGTTCCAATCTTTAAAGTCTTGGAAGACATGTCGAATAATAAATCCTCTAGATCTTCAATGGGTCCAGTTCTGACTTCTTCATCTATTTCTCAAGGATGAAGTCTTCCCTGGTCGTATCGATTGACGCTTCAACTGACGGTTCAACTGACGCTTTGTCTGATGGTTCGACTGACGTTTTGTCTGATGATTCAACTAAAGCTTCGACTGACACTTTGTCTGACGACTCAACTGGAGCTTCGACTGATGCTTTGCCTGCTGCTTTGACTGACGCTTTGCCCGCTACTTCGACTGACGCTTCCTCTGGCAGCTGGACCATCATTGTGAGAGACGTCGCATCCTTTGCTACGAGTTTCAACGAGTTGTTATAACAAGTCCTCGCATTATATTGGTTTCCTCGCACCTCACCTATCCCGTGTTGGGTCGGAAATTTCATAGTGAGATGGTAGATTGAAGTGACGGCTCGAAGTTCCCTCAGTGTCGGTCTTCCCAGCACAGCATTGAATGCGGAAGGGCAATCTACCACCAAAAATTGGGTCATTATCGTTGAAATCCTATGATAAGTTCCAACGTTGACCATTAATTCAATCATGCCCATAGGCATCAGGCTATCACCAGTGAAACCATAGAGTGGAGTGACGGTAGGCTTCAAGTCGCTCTCATTCAACCCCATCTTCTTAAAGGCATCGTAGTACAGGATGTCCACAGCACTTCCGTTATCAACCAATACTCGTCACAACTATGTGCTTCCACAATTAATTTTTATGACCAACGCCTCATTATGCAGATAATGGACTTCCCTTGCGTCCTATTCTATGAAGGTAATGTCCATGTCCGGTACTCGTTGAAGCTTGCGTGGTCGCTGCTCAAGATGCATGACGTTAGTTAATAGCTATTGTCGAGCTTCTCGTGCATACCCGTCTTGAGCCATTTTCAAATCTCCGCCAACATACGGTCCTCCAAAGATAGTTCGGACTTCGCGTTGAATTTCTGGAGGTCGCTGTTGGTTTTCTTCTTACCTTTCGTCGTTCTGCCTGGTGTACCACCGCAGTCGTCCCTCTTTAATTAGCCTTTCAATTTCATCCTTCAAGGCAAAGCAATTATTGGTATCATGCCCAATATCATTATGATACCGGCAGAACTTGTTGGGGTCGCGCTTTGCCCTGTCCCGTTTCATCGGTTCCGGTTGATGGTATCGCTCCTTCTAGTTTGTGACTGCATAGATATGATCTATGGGTGCGTTTAACTTAGTGTGATTGTTGAACCACATGGGAGCTCTTGAAATCTCCTACTTTTTAGGTCTAGGCTGATTCTCTGTCAACTGCTCATTACTCCTTTTATTTTTCTTTTTACCGTTATTGTTGGTAATGATCGCGTCTTTAGTTCTGCCTGGTGTACCACCGCAGTCGCCCCTCTTTAATTAGGCTTTTAATTTCATCCTTCAAGGCAAAGCAATTATTGGTATCATGCCCAATATCATTGTGATACTGGCAGAACTTATTGGGGTCGCGCTTTGCCTTATCCCGTTTCATCAGTTTCGGTTGATGGTATCGCTCCTTCTAGTTTGTGACCGCATAGATATGATCTATGGGCGCGTTTAACTCAGTGTGATTGTTGAACTGCATGGGAGCTCTTGAAATTTCCTGCTTTTTGGGTCTAGGCTGATTCTCTGTCAACTGCTCATTACTCCTTTTATTTTTCTTTTTACCGTTATTGTTGGTAATGATCGCGTCTTTAGTTGCATCTTTCCTTCCTTCTTTCTTTGTCTTTTGAAGATTCTCGCTCGAAGATTCTACCCTCAGATGCTGACCAACCCTTCGGTAGAAGTCTTCTAGAGTTCTACATTCTCGCTCAAGTAATTCCTCCCAGAGTTAGTTTCTGGTCGCACCCCAACCATCATGAGAGTTAGAACTCCCCCCTCAGGTGGGTTGTTGACCTTTGCTAATTCTGAGGTAAATCGATTGAGATAAGATCGTAGAGTCTCCTTTGGACCTTGTCGGATTGCAGACAAGCTAACAAGTGGAATAGTGAAATTCTTTGCAGCTTGAAACTATCTCAAGAACGCCGTCTGAAGTTGTTTCCAGGACGAGATCGAGCCAGATTTGAGTCCTCGGAACCACTTCTTTGCTGCTCCTGAGAGAGTTACAGCAAAACATCTGTAATGTGCATGATCATTGACACGATGGAGTTCCATCAAGTCACTGAAGTGATCCATATGGTCCTGTGGATCAGTTTTCCCATCAAAAGTGTTAATGGTGGAAAGTCTGAATCCAGTAGGTAGGACTACAGCTCGAACTTCCTCGCTGAATAGCGATTGACGATACCCATCAGCGAGCTCATCGTCCCAACCAGTAAGTGCGTCTAATGCGATCCTTAAATTGTGAACATCGATATTCGAAGGGAGAGCATTATCTCTTGCTGGCAGCAAGGGCGGCCTTTGATCGTTATCTTGATGTATGGCAGATTGGTCAGGCAGAGTCTTCTACGATCTGTGAGAGGAATCCAGCGAAATAGTGCGACGAGACCGGCTTTGGTCGTTATGATGCGATACGGATCGTTCATGGCTACGTCGTCACTCCAAGTATTGTCTTAGGTCTGCAAGATCTTATCTCGACTCTCTGCTGATTCTTTCGAAGACACTTCTTGATAGTCGTTTTTGTTCGCTACTCAAGCGATCTTGATTATCAGTGGATTTACGAGAAGGTTGTCCACGATCACGGTTAGTACTTGAACTCTCCGTACCAGATTCTGGAGGCAAGTTTGCGACTTTGCCTTTTCCTTTGGAGATGCGATATTCATGACGCTCTTGCTGGGTTCATGGCTGGTCGCGTCTTTTTGTCTCTAAGATCTGTATTCCTTTCTTAGGTAGTTGAGTAGGACGTTCTTTGGGGCGTTCATGCTGTGGTGGGGTCACCATCTGCCCTTCAGCAAGTCGTCATGGGGTGTCATTGATCTAGTTAGTGATTTGCTGAAGATTCACCAGTGTCTCCTTCATGCGATCCTGTCTCTTGGCAAGGTTTTTTGATGCAGTCATAGTAGGCTGATCCTGAGCAAGGTCTGCCTGTGCAGCAGCAGTGCTTTGGGGTTAGTTTTGGCTAATTCCGGTGACTCTGGTAGTGTTTCTAGTGTTTGCCATTATTAAAAAAGTGAAATTTGACAAATTGTTTTGGCCAGAATAGCCCTCCTTCTAGCGCCAATTGTTGATGGAGGTTTTGTCAACAATAAATTTAGAAAAAATTACAAGATGTGACTTGTGTAAATTGGGTTATTAATCAAAACAAATAAAGAGGCAAAGGATTTTATAGTAGTTCAGCCCCGAAAAAGATGAGCTTATGTCCACTGTTTTTCACTATTTTCTGGAGAATTACAAGAACTCAAAATTACAATGGGTTGTCCGGAAAGAAGAAGAAAACAGTCTTAAGAATTCCTTAGTTCCTCTATATTCGGAAAAATCATATATCTATCTCTCAAGATTAGAAAAGTCCCCCTTCACTGAAGCATTGAACTCCCTTTATATAGATGAGGGTAACTCAATATTCCTAATTGTGAGAATGGGTAACTATACAATCGGGTAATACAATTTGAGTAATAACATAATTGGGTAATCACTTAAATTGGGTAACTGGTCGAACTTGAAAGAGAAATTTTTGTTTCCCTTTCCTTGTAGGTTACCCGTTTGACGAAGTAGAGACTAGTTTCTTTTTCTTTCGGATCGCACATAACCTATTCGGAGGAGGTCGCACGTTACTCCTGTGGTGGAGGTCGCACATAACCTATTCGGAGGAGGTCGCACATAACTTATGCGGTGGAGGTCGTACATAACTTATGCGGTGGAGGTTGCATGCAACCCTTTCGGATAAGGTCGCACTTAATCTTACTCATGCGACCTGACATAGGATTTTAGACTGCACAACACTTATTAACCCTTTTATAATATATAAATTATATAAATTTGTGAATACATTACACAGATAACTAAAAAAGAACGAGGACAGAAAGAAGAAAAAAATTGGTCGAAGACTAGCTTTAAGCCACTTAGTATATAGATTATAGATTATATAAATGCTAAAAATGTGGTACTTATTTTGATTTTTTCTATTGAAACCACAATTGAAAATAAATACATATAACAAGTAACTCCTAAAAAAAAGACAACCAATAGCCGATTCATGATCTATGATGATATTTTCATACGTTAGAGAGATGGATATTATATAAGGCAGCGTGAAGAATGATAGTACATTCATCGTCCATCCAGGAGGAATACAATTAATAAGATAAACTGACTATTACTTAGAAAGAATTAGATCAACAACATAAAAGACAAAGTATACTTAAATCTCTATAAATTAATAGTCTTGCCTCTTGAGACCATGAATTTATTAATTAATCAATATATTGTTTAAACAATTAATTTATTAATTTATAAATTAATTAATAAAAAAATAATTTATCAAGACATTTTTTTATTTTTTTTATTTTCCCAAAATATCAAACTTCAACTTGTGTACTATGATTACACAAATATTATTTTATTAGCGAATAACGAATTATTTTTATTCTATCTATCTGTCTAATAAAAACAAATTCGTGAATGTAATTAGTCTTATTAAAAAGAAGTCATAAATCTATCTATTTTTGCAATAAACTAAAATTACATTCATATATACTTAATTTATATATTCAAAGATGCACCCAAAGCATCGATATATATGCACACAAAGCAACATTCATAATGTATAGAGATTATTAATTTACATATCAAGTGGGACCTATACGTTTTTTTATAAATGCATTCTCTTATAAATTTAGTGAATTATTAATTTACCACATTGTATGGACCGACCAAAAATATTTTTTAATTTATCCAGTATTAATTTACGAGGAAATTGGAGAATCCACAGTGTTTTAAACAAAAATTATGTATATACGGTACCCATTTTTCAATTATTTACCGTCATTTTCATAAAAATGACACACTTCGTTCCTTTTCTCTTCCTCTCATTCAAACTCTCGAGCCCCAACTATTTATATTCTAACACTATCGTTATTGGCTACTCCATAAAATTTTAGCTTGTTGACGACCTCTGCCTCTAACTCAGAATTCTTTGCTGACAATGTTGGTTCGATCTCCGATGACCTGATGTTTGGGCATTGTTAGCACAAGAGTATCAAGCGATCACCTAACTCGTATTTTTGGTTGCAGAAGGAGAATGGGCTTAACGTTGTGTTTTATTTTGACGATGACATCCTCAGTGATAAAGGCAACTTAACTTTTCAATTTTTTTTTCTAGGTATAAACTTAGGAATTAATGACTTATTTCCATGGTTCAAGACGATTGCATAAGGTAGATTACTTGTTTTTGGCTTAATTGAAGAAATTTTGTTAAGTTAATAGAAAACCAAATAGGTTCTTAAGCTTTTTTTTTGTGTTTAGTATTAAATGTTGCTGCAGATCAAGACATCCTCATGGGTTTGCTTTACTTGTGTGCATTTGTACAAATAGAGTATTATTCACTATGTGGTTTTTTTTTTCTTGATAGTTTCATATATTAGATCATTCGTACCTTACAAATTTCTGATCATGTTGCAGGTCATTAATCAGGTTTCCTTTTCAATTTCTTTTCTTGTGAAAGTTGTGTTATATTATGGTTGATTAAAAATAGTAACATGAAGAATTACGTTTCATTTGAGTTGTTTTGTGTTTATTACAACCCCAAGATGAGCTCTTTCATGAGAATTTAATTGCATTAGTCTCAAATCAATTTTAGTTAAACTCAATATCCATGATCTATTACAATTTGCTCGAATTATATTTTAGTTCTTTAAATATTTTTGTTATTTTATATTGTGTTATATATTTTTGGAGCTAGACGTTTGATTTTTGGGAGAAAGTATTACTAATTGTAGAGGCTAAAATCTACAACTGAATTTTTAAGGGTCAATGACCACTTTCAAGATGTTGAATTCCTAAGGAGGAAAAATGAGTTGCTGCATTGAGCTTATACTCGTGTGAGAACTGTCTACATACTCTTTTTTAGGATCAAGCCCAAATATAGTTCTAATTTCCCTACAAAAGAGTGATAAGTCAATATGTTCTTGGAGAACAAATGAAGAGATTCTCTAAAAATTGAGAAGTGGGAGAATTAATGTTATTTGGTGGAGAGAATTGTCCATGAAATCAGTTGGTAAATACTTACTTGCAATCAATTAAATAAATAAAACAATTATAACTAGATAATCAAATCAGAGTAGATACTTACTTGATTCTGATGAATAAAAAGAATCAAAATATTGGTAATTAAATAATGGTTGTTCTTTTAGTTAGAAGATATTTATCCTGGCTAATATGAAAATATCTAATAAGCCATGTGAATAGTAAAACAAGTCTAGCGAAATTTAGGGATAAAACTAACTAAACTTTGAGATTCATTGGATGGAAAAGAAATATATATACGTGATATGAGTCCTTTAATTAAGTATTCAAAAATCAACATATGGTTTTTCCTAAAAATGTGAACATACAGAGATTGTAACCACAATTTCTTTAAATTCTAGTATTTTCAGTAATATGTGTATATATATATTTAATTATAAATTTACATTGTTTACCTTTTGCCACAATCTGTATTTCTTTTATTATTATTATTATTATTATTATTCACTAATATGATTGCTATAATACCCGAGAGGTAATTTTCGTATTAGAATATGTATTTTATAACGCAAATTTGGTATAATTAAATTTTGATTTATATTTTTTTTATGTTTTTATTATTTCTATTGTCATATTTAATGACTATTAATGTATATCTTGTTTTCGAGTTCTTTGTTACTTTTGTACATCTAATCGAAGATTCGGTTGGAATGTGATGGAAAAAAAGGTAACACGATTTAGCAATTTTTTGAAATGTTGCAAGAAGGATGTATAGCTATCTTTAGATGTCAACTTCAAATAATTTTGTCAAACTATCAAAGAGATAAATATTCCAGTGACTATAATTGTTCGATACATATTTGGTATTACTAATATGCTTGAAATGGTTAGTATAGTTGATTAATATGACTGAAATGTTGGATTGGTCTAATTTAATCAAATTATTTTTACTTGCTTAGTTTGATTGAAATGTCTGACTGTTGTTTGATTGTATAGATTGATTTGTCTCCATGACTAGTTAGGTTTTTTGATTTAAATGTTTGAAATTATTGGGAGTGGATTGTTTGCTATTTGATTGGCTTGAATTATTTGGAGCGGATTGTTTGCTATTTGATTAGCTTGAATTATTTGGAGTGACTTATTTGTCATTTAATTGACTTGAATTATATAGAGTGACTTATTTGGAATTTGATTAACATGAATTATTTGGTTTGATTAGATTGACTCATTTGATGTTTGATTATCTTGAAGTGTATGGATTATCTAGCTTGAACTGAATTTTTAATTAGAATGATTTACTTTATAACTACTTGTTTGGATTGTTTGGAATGACTGATTTTCTTGGTGTAGTTGAATTGATTGACTTGGATTGTTTGTGCATAGTTGATGTGAGGATTAGCTAGTATGATTGAATTGATTAGTTTGATTTGAATTATTTGATATATTTGAATTTTTTGGATTAGTTGAAATACTTCATAGATTCTTTGACTCGTTTGAATTACTTGAGTAACTAATATGATTGATTTAATCATGTTTTAATGATTAAGTTATGTTTAGCATCCTCGTATATTTTCTTATTACTATTTTATCTCAGCCAAAATCATTTATTATGACTCGAAACGATAAGACATAATATTATATCCAGAGAAAATAAAAAGCTCTCTCTAGTGAGTACTCATACTTCCTCTTGGCAAAGAAAAAATAGCCAAAAGTTGCTCTATCTGATGAGTGCATTTAAATCCTCTTGACACGGAGAACGAAAACTGTCAAAAGTTCTAATTTCTCCTTGTTCCAAACAAGTTCCAGGAGCCATCCTCTCCGATGAGTACCTTTAAAGTCTCTTGGCAAGGTGTATGAAAGATAGCCTAAAGCTCTAATTCCTCTTCGTTCCCAATTATTTTTGAGAGCTCCAATTCTTCCCTGTTCCAAATGAATTCCCGAAGCCGTAAAAAATAATGACGACTCAATTTTATCTTTTACAAGTTTAATTTTCAATTTTAATTACTTTATATTGATTTATTATCTAACAAGAAAATGCAAGGAAAGTACTACAAAATGAAGCATTTGCTTAATTTGAACTACTCGTCAAGTCCAAGTAAACTCACACCAAGGAGTAGAAGGTTGATTGTTAGGGGTTACCAAATATATTTGTATTTTTATTGGGATTGCTTTTTTCAGAAAAAAGGTAATTATTATTTATGAATATCAGCCTAATTATATTTCAAATCATCTATTATCTAATAAATATCCTATTTTGACTGTTACTTAAAAGATAATTATTAATTATTATATAATTAATAGAGTTTCTCATTTATTAAACATCTCTTATTTGCCTATAAATGTATAGTCTTCTTCTTCATTCTACATCTCCATATTCTATTCTCTCCATACAGTCTCTATAAAAAAAAAAAAAACTCTATAGCCATCCTCTTTATTCTTCTATGCAATTTAACTAATTTTTTACTTTTTTGCAAGGAAATTAAAACTATATCAAAGTTTAATCCCTGCAAAGAATATATAGGCAGCTCTTATGAGTACAATCTAAAAATTAACCACCTATTTTTTCCTATTTTTTTAATGCAGGATTGCAAGTGGTCAAGGACCCTCTATAAATTCAATTATAAATCTTAGCGTTTACAAATTCTATGTATATATTGTCTACCCTATTTGTGATTTTTTTTATATGAGTGGTTGGTTGATATGCTCATTTTTGCATGTATAGCTACTTAAGATAAAAATCAATGATAACGAGTAACTTGTGAGGGATTAGTAGCCAAGATAAAAATCAATGACAACGAATAACTTGTGAGGGATTAGTAGCCAGTGACCAATGGAAACTTGAAACTTGTGAGAGACTGGTACTCAATACCGAATAAAAACTAGTAATAGTTACTAGCAACCTGTGAAAGACTAACCTATGAAGACTGGTAATAGCAACCATAATTGCTACAAGTTACAAGATTAAAAACTAGTAACCAAATTAGTAACCAGACTAACCAATAATGCAATAGCCAAATTGGTAATTGGTAGACAATAATTAAATGCAGCATCTAATATTCAAGGTAACTAGTAACCATAACAAGTGGGGGCTAATGCCCCTCTCCCCCCTAAAATTTTTTTATTTTGTGCTTTAGTACTATTTGAGAATTTATTTTCTATCTTGGCCTCCATTGAAATTATTATCTCTAATGCTGTCCCTACTTTTAATACATGAGATATTATTGCCCATATACCCCTTTAATTTTTTTTATTTCATAGTTTAGTATAATATAGGAGTTTGTTCTACTTTGGCCCTATTGAGATTTTTATTTCTAATTTTATCCTTATATAAGATCTTAATTATCACTTTTTTCCCCAACTTAAGACTCACTCAATTTTTAACTTTTATTTTCTATTCAATTTTTTAAACTAAAATTAAGAAGGGAAAATTAGGATTGGGAAAAAATTTTCATTGCTTCTAATGACTTCGACTCTATAGGCTAGCCAAGACACACACACATACACACACACACACACATATATATATATATATAGGCACTAATCTTGTAGGTATTTTTTTTACCAATCTATAGATATTATTGTACTCAATTAAAATTGATCATGCACGTCTTTTCATAGTAATAATTGGAAAGAGAAAAATATTAAATATAACTAAAAGATGTATTGTATCCTTTATACTTATATTTTTTAATTAAAAATTTGATTAGTTTGTAGTCTGTATGTTCATAAAAATTCATATATCTAAAAGTTTCATTTTTGATAATGTGATACACACAATGAGATTATTATATAGTTCTTTTAAAATATGAAAATTCATCGAGTATATTCTATTATTATTTGGAGACACTATCATATATTCAAATACTTTTTTAGTATTATTATTGTATTAAAAAAATGTTTTCACTCCTGCTAAAAATATGTTATGGCTCTGCCATTAATGACAAGATTGGAAAATAGTAACCAGTAACCAGAATATTCAATAATACAAAAATTAGATTAGTAATTGATAGCCAATAATTAAATTCAATATTCAAGATAACTAGTAACCAAATTAGTCACTTTGTGTGCAATTTTTTTTTTCTATTTCCTTTTTTTTTTTTAGTTGAGAATAACCTATCTTATAATTGGCCACCAGTTTAGAATATTGTTAACTAATTTGGTATCTATGCAAGACTAAATAATTAGTCTGATACGCAATAACCAATACCTATGGTAACCAGTAACCAGACTAACTAGTATCAATATTGTTATTAGTAACTATATTCTTTACCATTTGTAACCAAAGTAAGTAGTATTTAGTTGCCGGTATCCAAATTTGTTACTAATCACAAAACTAATAGATAGTTTAGAAACTACTAACTAGTCACCAAATTAGTAACTAGTTACTACAAACTAAATTGGTTAGTAGTGACCAATTAGTTACAATTTACTAGAAATTTGTAATCAATTTGGAAAAAAAAAATATTTTAAAAGAAAGGGGAAAAAAGGATAAGAAAATAAAATGAAAAGGATAAAGAAAATAAATAAAAGGAAAAAAAATGACATAGAAAAGATAAATGAAGGACATTTAATGAAAAAAGTAAAGTACAGGAAAAAAAATGCAAATTTTAAATGGAAAAAGAGAGAACAAGGGTTCGAATCATTCACGTGACAAAAGGAATACATCGTTCCAAACCACTAGACTATTTGGTTTTAAAGACTTGATATCCCATTTTTTCTATTCATAAATATGCGCATTTAATTACTGTTTTTAAAAAATACCAACTGCATACCATATGGAAGCTGGATACTTTAAGTGACCGTATATATGTAACTTTTTTTTTCACACTAAAACCCTTAAAAACCGTGTGGGAAAAGGATACAGATAGGAGTAATTTCAGCCTAAATGACTTTTTTTGTTAATATTTTTTAAAATAATACTTTTAGGAATGTTAAAAATTTTTGACCTGTGGCCAGATTATTCGTCAAATTATTTCTGACCATGAAAACTCCTAAAATTATCATTAAATAATGATAAAAAAAACTTTTTGACTTGAAACTCTTAAAAGTCATTTAAAAAAAATCATAAAACCATCATTTAGGCCCAAATTAATCCATCTCTTTTTCCCAAATAATTTTCAATTAATATATATATATATGCACACATTTATCATATTTTTAAAAGTATTTTTTTAATTTATCTTTATGTTTTATAAAATAGAAAGAGAATAAGTATTAAATAATATATATTTATTGTTTTTTTTTTTCAACCACCCAAAGTATATTAACAGTTAGATAATCATTCATGATTAAAAAAAACTACTTATAAATAGATAAAACGAGAAAAATACCATTATGGCCCTTAAATATATAATGAAGTTAGATATATCATATACTTGTATCTGTACCTGATTCCATGAACCCGAATAAATCTACCGAAATATTATTTTGTTATTTGTTTCAAACAAAAGGAATTAATAAGCTAACGAAAGAAACAGGAAGGACATGGTTCACCGCATCAGTACAGGTGAAACATGCAAGCTGATGTCATTCCCATGAAAGCTTGCCCCATAAAAATGATAAAATTATTATCCACAAAAAGACAAAATTACTACACTAACCCCTGTATAAATTATTTAAGTTTATAAATATTAAAGAAAGAAAAACCTAAAAAGCAAAGGGAAGACAATATAAAAGTAGGAAACTAACTCTAACATTTAGGACAAATATGGAAAGATAAAATAGAAAGTCTAATATGCTCCCCTAAAACATAAAAATTGCTTGATTTTATTGAAACCCAACAAGGAACAAGTGAAAAATTAGACAATGAGTTGCTTATCAGAGCTTAGTATATATATAATAGATAAGAAACAAGGAATCCATTTCAATTTTAGCATTTTTTTTTTTAAAATTCAGAAGTTACCTTGCCCCTAACATTTTATCTCATAATTATTTTATGTTATTTGGTAAATAAGAGGAGAGAAAACTGAATTCTCACATAATTATTTTATCGGTACATTATTGTTTTAAGTTATATGATGGTAATTTAGTGATCAAGTTTCCTTTCTCAATTTATTTTCCCTCCGATTTGGAAAAATTATAATTTAGTGAACTACGCTCTTCTTATATCTTTCAACTCTTTTATCTTCTACCAACTGACCCTTCCTAACTTTCTCTTACACGGTCCTATTAAATTCAAGAGAAACGGTTCATATTTAATTACCTAGAATTTAATTGGACTGTTAGTTAGTTATTAATCCATCAATGGGGAGAAGAGGAACAAAGTTATTTTTTATATAAGGGAAAAAACAAATAGTAAATAGAAAGAATGACAATAAACCAATCCTATTAATTCTCTTGACTGTTTGTTTGAAGGATTTAAGTCAAAAGGACATGGCATATTTTGATTAAAGTACAACAATGGGACATAATTCAAGGACAAACGACTTCTATCCAACTTAAGCAGAGCAGGCGGGTATGACACATGAATGAGTTTTTTTAGCACCCTGTGAAACTACCTTCATTAAATGGGACTGATCAGCCATGAACAACATGATGCTGCCCTAAATACAGACTGCTTCACAAACAATAGAGATGCTTATAGCTGCACTCTTCGAGAAACATCTTTTTTTTTTTCTTTTTTCTTTTCTGTTTTTTCCAAATTGATGTTGCAGTGATGCATAGCTTAAGTTTGGTAAGAGGTATAGGGGGGACTCCCTCCTGAGACCATAAAGACTGACTTGTTTATTTTCGCTACATGGATATAGCTTGAAACAAAACTCCTGCAGGCCACCTTGAGGTGCACAGTAAACTCTCTCACTTTGCTACTTAAAGCCAATTCCGGACAGCCTATAGATATCACCGATGAAGTTTTGCATGAAAAAGTAGAACCTAAGAGGACAAAAAGCAAGCTTTTGCTGAAGGAAGAGCAAGATCTTCTAGATGGCCTCTTTGAAGGGATATATGAGCTGCTTCTGCTGTCAAAACAGCTTCATTTAAGCAATAGGCACCTTAGGCTGGCCTAGATTCACAAACGACTCAGCACGGGCCATGCGAGCCATTGCCATGTTCCAAGACACAAGGTTGTTCATAAACACGTTTACATATTTAGCTCTGTCATTCTGTTAGGAAAATGCACAAAGAAGGTCACCACAGAAGATCACACCATTAAGACAAGGATTTGGGGACAGTGGTTTTACTTACCCTGTAATCCCGATAATATGCATGCTGCACGAGAGACGAGATATTATCAATACCACCAAACTATAGAGAAAAAAATTATAACAGAGAGAAAATAAGTAATCTTCGTGCAGAGAGAGAGAGTACCTCCCACATATCCAAACTGATAATGGGCTACACAAAAAGAGACAAAAATATGATCACATAACTCTTCTTGTAAGTAGTAAAATTAAAGGTTTAAGGAGCCCTTAAAAAGTTCTATATGACTCACTATATCATCCCACACAAGTGGCGTGACTGCATTTGATGTTTTAATTATTTGAAGTTGCTTCTCTTTCCTCTTCACTGAAACGGTCAAACGGAGAAGGACATGTTAGTAACCAAAAGATAAGAGTAGCAACATAAAACAAGCAGGATTTTTCGTTTCAGTATCATAAAACAGATCATGTAGGGGTACCTCACCAGATAGGACATTCCCATTTAATGGAATATTAATTCTAGTGCTTCCTTTAATGGTAACTTACTCGATATAAAATACAATTTAATTCAATAATTTTCCAAAAAAAATACAAATTTAATAGGGAGAAATTGTAACTAACACCAATTTCATTTTAAATTAGTGTCAAATGTTACCTCAGAAGAAAAAAGTAGGTTTTGTCAGAAACTACAAAATAAAATAAATCACACCAATTTGAAAATTAAATAGCAAAGAACTTACGGACAAGCCAAACCCAGCCAGAGCCGAAAAGTGTAAGTGCTGCTTCCGTGAACTTCTCTCTAAAATTTGTGAAGGAACCAAAATCCTTTTCTATTTGCTCAAGCACACCAAGTACGGGCATGTCCCCTCCTCCACGTTGCATGGATTCCCAAAAGAAGTCATGATTCCAGACCTGATACCATAGGATTAGTTATTTGGAGCTATATTTAACAGAAAAATATCCACATGAATGAACTTGAAATGGTATTTCCACACAAAATACGGAAATAAAAGCAATTCATAAAAATTTNCCTATATAAATGCATTCAATGAAAAAAAAAATGGATGGACGCACAAGATTTCTTCCACATATGGCAGGTGCATGCAGATTTGAAGACCAACACAAACATTAAAAAGTAAAATAAAATATACTGGATGCGGTTTCCCATCTTTACTCTTTTACCAAGAGAAAAGAACATTTTCCTCAAATTTTAGATAAATAGTTCTTCTATATGTTACTTCAACAAGTCCACACAGACAGATTCCAATATCCAGTAAAGGGAGTAAATAAAGGAGCAGATTTCAATACCTGGGCAGCATTATTAAATTCAGGTAAAGGGTTTCCATTATTATATGTTACTTTGACAAGTTCATCCAAGGTGTAACCATACAGTATTTCATTCTTCTCCAGTTGTTTGTTCAAATCATCGACATAATTACGATGATGCGCACCCCAGTGCACCTCCAGAGTCCTTTGACTCATATAGGGTTCTAAAGCATCCTACGAAAAACATTACCACAGTCAATACAAGAAAATATTAGCAAGAGACCTCAAAAACTGCTACATGTATGAATGGCGTAATTTTCTGTCACCAAAGTATTATCAGTTTACAACTAAAATATGTAATTTGGAGTCAAATCGGTACATGTTTTTCTTTGTTTCTTTTCATCATTTAATCGAGTACAAGTCATCAAAGTTCAGGCCAAAATTTGATTCCTTTGATAAGATTTATTTTTGTTTTCATATATAACTTTTCTTTCTCTTGTCAAATTATTGGAGGATTGGGACATTTTCCAAACACTGATAGACATATAATGGTTTCAATACTCTTGTTGACATCATTAGCTCTTTCCTCATGTCAATCTTTTGTTTTCTTATTGCTACAAAAACACATATCTAAGTAGCAAGCACAACTACGTCTTGTACATGCTCACCTTTGCAGTCCTTGATACACATGCATGTACAGTTTTCGTACATCCATTGTTTTATATATGAAGTGGTTATTATGACATGTATTGTATAAAAGTTAAAATTATCACTTTTTGAAGGGCTATAAGAAACTATATTCCAGAAGAAGAGACCATAGGATAACATCACCGAAATGCATCAAAGGTAAATTGGGTTATATAAACAAATCAAACATCATACAACTTTTTAAAAGAAACTGCGTATTCTTGATAAACTTATTTAGTAGCAGAGCCTATAACGTGATTTGGATAGCATAATAAAATGCTCCTATTAGTAGTTTAGCAATTCCCTAAACAAATGAGAAGTTTTGAGCTGTTTCTTGACTTTTGTTCTTAGGACTAACTTACTTACTTCCTTTCTTTTTTGCCTGGTAACCAACACATGTATGTAGCTACTTACAAGTTTATAAGGTGGTGTCTGTAAGCCATGGTAAGCATAAACTTTAGAAGCTGAACGAGATCCATCAGGCCATCTTTTCTGCACCATACACCAATATATCTCGAGTTCATAAAGATCACAAAGAAAACAAAGAAATATAAAAAGTTAGATGTCAATCCTACTACAGACTGTAGTCATATAAAATAGCAATGGCAGATAACTATTGGAAACAAAACACACAACTTAAGCTTTTTGGACAATCTCATATATGAAAAACTAGAAGAAGAATACATATGTCTAAACTACAATTTACTAGAACCTACCAGATGAGTTTTGGTGGTTCGAGTTTCAATAGTTTATTCAATATTTTGGGTTTCTAAAAATTGACATGAGTCACACTTCGAACATCTAGTCCACCAGTAATTACAAGCACAGTTGTTTACTTATTGCATGTATTGTTATAGAATATAGTAATCGTTCATTCAAATGTGACGTTTTTGATGCATGCATCCCTTAATATGTCATAAATCTATGAAGCACAACCGTATCAAAACAATACAACACAAGCACAAACATGTCTCGTCACAAAAACTTTCAGAAGCAAAATCAGTTGAAAGAAGTATTCTGAAAAGTAATGAAACCAATAATATAATGAAGTTACCTGATGATGAAGCTTTAGACTCTTAGATTGCTGAGAAAAGTTGGTGACTAGGAGATGGAAACTTGCAGTAGAAGGATTATAACAACAATATCCCATTTCGACTTTATTACTCTTGCACCTAATTCAGCATATCTGTAAAACCATGCCCTTAATCCCAGTTAACCAAGAAGAAATGAATAATCTATATAAAAAGCAAACATAATATAGGAGAAAAAAAAAACAATTCCGTTTAACCTGAAAAAAAATTTACACGATCCTCAAACATAACAGTGTTCTACTTGGCAACACAAGACAAAATCTTTTAATTCCTACCATTCATCAAATCATTCAAATTTCTAAATGGTTATGGAAAGGAAATAAGACTTTCACTGAGCAAAACCAAAGCTTGAAAGATTTTATCACAATTTGAAAGATTTTATCACAATATCTCAAGCTTCTAGGACCCTTGTAAACAAATACATCTCTATGCAATGACGGAGCCCCTAAGGGAAATGGGAATGGGAATGTTCATAACCCATATCTAGGATTCCTATATTGTTTCCTAATTTCTATCAAACGACAAAACCCCAAAAGATAAAAAAAAAAAAAAAATTAAAAATAATATCAATTAAATTATGAAAGAGAAATGGGAAGAGGAATACCTCCACTGAACTGAACCCCAATGTGAAAAAAGCTCGAACCCAAGTGAGTGTCAGTCGAGTATATAGTAATGGCGTCCCCAGTTTGCTTCAGCGAAGCTTCTAATGGCTGCTCATGATGGTGGTAGTGGTGAGAAAGTGAGAGCCTCCTTCCTAGTTCCCGATTAACTGAACAACAGCAGCCCAGAAGATAAAATGGTGAACTCTTTTTATTTTTTATTTATCATATTTTTTT
>JXTB01000248.1:424411-495184 GCA_002914805.1 Parasponia andersonii
AGTCGTAGGGGTCAGAAGCCCCAAGGGTCTTCAGACTGGATGCAATGGAAAACAGCCCCGCGGCTCCAGACCCGGACAGAGCATTTAATGCGTTTCTGGGTAGGTGCGCACGCAGGGACAAGCCGTCCTGACAGAACGGCGATGTGCCCAAATCTCGCTCCTGACAGATTGAAGCCATAGGAGGCGGCGAAAATCAGGCCGCGGTAGCGCAGAAGAGGTCACAGAAATCTCGGCCCATGATGGTTTAAAAAGATCTGGAAGTGAAAGGTACTCGTGAATATATATTTACTTTTCCAAAAGATAGAGAAGAAGACTGTTGACTATCCGAGGACTACATATACGGAAGCTATGCATTCAGAGAAAGGGGCGTGAGAACAAAAAACACAAAAAAAGAGTTAGATATTGAGACCGATATATTTTTCTCCTTGCGACCAAAACGCAAAGAAAAACCACTGACTTAAGCATCGGAGAGTCTTTGCAGGTAGCCACCCCCGCCTCTCCGATCTTGCTTGGAGTTCAGAGAATTGTGAGATAGCAAGGACACGTGAACAGTTGGAGAATCCAGCATCAGCAGTTCAAGACACGTGGACGACTGGTGAGAAACCGCTCCAACAGTTTGGCGCCGTCTGTGGGAAAAGGTTGAGCGTGGAAAAGAGAGCAAGGAGCTCGCAAACGCGCCATCCCCGAATACAAAAGCCATACAACGTCTGATGGCACCTTCAAGAATGACGACCAGGAGTACCCGTCCTGATACCGAAGGAAGCTCCCGAGAGGAACGACNGAGAGTTGTGAGATAGCAAGGACACGTGAACAGTTGGAGAATCCAGCATCAGCAGTTCAAGACACGTGGACGACTGGTGAGAAACCGCTCCAACAAGGAGAATCATCATCATCGTCACAAGATTATGCATAATAGTTATACAGTGCAAATCCATAATATGAGTAATAAAGAACTAATGCTACTACAAGTCTGAGATAAATAGAACACAAGTCTCTAAAGTAGTTACCAACGACTAGTAGTAACAAAACTTGCTCCGATTCATTTTGGTGCGAAGTCCAAATCATATTGAACGTCATCTAAGAGGAGGATTCATTCTGGTGCGAAGTCCAAATCATATTGAACGTCATCTAAGAGGAGGAAAATATAAGGGTGAGTATGTGATTGCTCGGTAGGAAGTCAATTATCATTTTAGTATGAATGTATTTTATCAATTTTTTATGGTTAATGTTTTTCCAAATCCATTTTTAAAATCAAAGTCACATATGTAATTGAAATTCAAATAAAAATCCACTTGTTCAAAATCAAACCATATAATTGTACGTATTATAAAGTAACAATAAAGATAAGTGAGTTCTCATCCTTTTATTAAGGTCCTATAATATCTCTTTAATAAAGGTACTCAGCTTTCTGATACTACATAGTAGAGTATTAGCTAAGTCATGCACAGGTTTCTATGTCTTTCACTTAACAATATAGCAACTTGCCACTGACTTAAACTACCGTGATACAAAAATGAACTTAAATATGTGATCATATAGCATGTACAACATATATTAGAGTTTGGAATAACCGTGCAACATCTATATAAATAAAATCATACTTTAAATTTCATTTGGAAATGTTCTAGGATTTCCAAAAAAATTAAGCAGCATAACAACTGTATTTATCTACCACCAAAATTTAAAACTTACATAAAAATTCAAACAACATCTAGATTATTTATTTAAATTGATTTTTGCTAAATATCTTTTGTGGAAAAATCTTCTTGATTTTAAATTTGAAATTAATCTAAAGTTTACCTTTTAAATAACGATTTAAAAAAAAAAATAGAAAAGATAGTTTTCAAAATTTGTTTGTATTGAATATTTGTATTTATTACTAAAAGATTTTATAGGAAAAATATTGGAGATTATAAGATTAAATGATTGGAAGATATAAAAATCAATGTCATCATTTTGTTTCTAAATTTTGTAATTTAAATTCTAGGACAACCATGAATGCAATGGTTGCTCTAATGTTGTTTCCAACCATGAATACAATAATTTGAGTATTGGAAAAAAAATAATAATAACAATGAATGCATATTATTTAATGTCATTTTTCTCTCTAATTTTTATCATAAAATGCATTGCATAATAAATTTTAAATGAGCATAACAATATTTATAGATAGATAAAAAAAAACCTACTGAAGTGTTGCCTTATAGGATCATTATATTTCTAACAAGACTATTTTGGCATGAAACAGCCTAACATATCCATATAAGGCTAAAAACTTGCTGGCCATATCCTTTGGTTAGGGGTATGAATGACAATTATGTATAGGAGGTTGAAAAAAGAAAAAAAAAAGATTAAAAATAACTAAAATAGGAGCAAATCAAATATGTAAAATTCATACATTTTGGATATAAAAGAGTAGTCTATGCACGGCCTGAGAGTTTCCTTCAGCATATTCTCTTTTTCTAGTTATTAATAAGATATTTGCATATTTTAACCCAAATTTGAGGCCATAATGAGAACAAGAATTTCACTTAATTTGAAAATTCATAATTTTGTTGTAAACATGTCCACTAAAAGATTCCAATTTGTAAAACAGTTATATTTTTAGAAGTCTTAAAATTTCAACCAATGAACTTATTTAACAATTATGTAATCACTGATAAATATATAACAAGAGATAATTAGAAAACTATAATTCAGTCCAATTTAATGTATCATCATCATCAACATATAAGTACTATGTAACAATATGAGATAAAAATTTACGGACATAAACATAAAGTAGTATTTATAGTTTAGTCTTTTACGGACATAAACTTGCAGTGGGGTCTCGTGATAACATAATTGCTTTAGGACATGTACAAAAGTCAACCTCATCAACTATTATTCACGGCAGAGAATTGGGGGATAATAATTTTCGTGTATCAATAGAAGTTGTTCTTGATGCTACATCCCTAATTCCTATTCCAAATCCAGATGATGATACAAGATTGTAGGTGACGCACTTGGAACGCATCTTACATGGCCTAAGATACTTATCATCTTTGAAGACAATTTGGTATGCAAACCCATTTTCTAAATAAATTCATCCTTTATTGATTTCTAATGTGAATTATTAACTTGTTTGTTAACATTTCATCAGTTATTTGGATTTTATGAGTTTAATGATATGAATAGGCATCAAACGGGGAAGAATAAATCTTCACAACCACAGCCACTTCAAACACAAGAAAGAGTATATCCACAAAAAAGAAAGCGGAATCTGTTACACAAACATAGTTTAGATTTGTTGATGGTGCACAAGTTTCTATAAAATTACTATTGAATACCATTCAAGGAGTGGATGAAAGTATTGTTGTTAATGTTTCCTTTGATGAAGAAGTATTTGGAGAAACTTTTCATTTACCCGTACTCAAAGAAGACATAATTGAGTTTTGCACGTTACAAAAAATTAGAGCCGTGCCTATTACGTTATACATGAGATAAGAAGTTTATTTATATACATATATATATATAGAACTTCATATATATATATACATATATCTATAGTTGGCAATTATATAATACAACACTTAATTCACATTGCATTTTGTACTTGTAGGCATTTACACCATTTAGTGACCCAATATGGCTATCAAGCTAGGTATATGTTCATGGATCCTAGTGCAGTTGCTACAGAAGGTGGTTCACGTGAGGATCGTACTATAAGTTTAGCAACCCGGATGTTATCCATGGAGAATGAACATTAATTTCTAATTACACCTTGGAATCATGGGTAAGATTTTAAACTTAACAAATTATCATATGATCAACTACTTCCTATATGAAGTTAATTGTTATATATTAATAATCTTTATCATTAATTTTATGAGTAGGGATAATTGAATGTTACTTATCATTTATCCTCTCAAAGATTATGTATAGTTTTTAGATCCTCTCGGCTTAGCTCTCCGTGAGGAAATTGGTTTAACAATGATCGAGTAAGTTCTCTAATAGTTATTTTGTTATAGTTCAATTTCTTATGGTATTTTTACTTATGGTTGCTATTGCTAACTTTTTATTATTGTTTTTGCGCATTTCTAATTCAAAGTACATTCAAGATATATAATGTAGAAAAAGGGAAGAAAGTAAGACCAAATGGTCCGGTTTATAAGTTAATAAGGGTACTAAACTTGAATTAATAATACTTGTTAGGTGAAAGATTAATTAAAATTACTTATGTTTACTTTATACTTATGTATAGTGCCCAAGACAACCGACAAGTATTGAATGCGGATTTTACATATGTAAATTTATGAGAGAAGTCATTGAACAAGCCAATGTTAAATCATTTACCACAATGGAATGTAACCATATATTTAATTAGTTCTATTCTAATTTATAGTTTGATTGATAACTTTCTAACAAATAAGGTGTTTGAATTTGTAGTTTAATGGATAAAATTTCTATACAAAGGATGATATCAACGGACTTCTTGAAGAGTAGATCGAAGAACTAATACAATTTCTCATTTGAGGTTCTTAACTTTTGTTTATTTAAATTATATGTAGTCTTTGATGATCATGCAAGTTTGGCTTAGAAAACTAATGTATATATATACTTAGTTTATATAGACTATATAGATACGATTATGATCAAATTATTATGTTAATTTAATATTAGTATGTAAATATATATTTATACTCCATTTTATTTCAAATATTTGATATATGTAATGAATTTGGATTACATTTATAAAATTCCAATGGATAGTATAGACAAATACGCTATAAATACCTCCTGTAAATATATACCACGATGCTTATAAGGCGCCGAGGAAGATTTTATCTACCAAGGCACCTTGGAGACGCCGTGAAAGATATCTTCCACGGCGCCTTTTAAGCGCCTTGGTATTTAGATACCAAGGCGCTTAATAGGTACCATGGAAGATGTCTTTTACGGCGCCTAATAGGTGTCTTGGTAGACCTTTCATGGTACTTTATAAGCGCCTTCGTAGCCAAGGCCTATTATGGCACCTGCAACCAAAGCGCTTTTGTGGGCACCGTGAAAGACTTTTCAAGGCACTTATAAAGCGCCTTGAAAGACCTTTTTTATTGTAATTTATATTATAATAACACCACCAAAAGGTAAATAAAACTTGAAGTCAAAAGCTATTAGAAAAAAATACTGATTATAAAGTTCTCTCCACATGAGATCATTACTTAGTAAATGACCTCTGGAAATATGAAGTAGTATATATACGTGCTCGAGAGATATAAAAATAAACAAAATTTAAACAGTAGCATCCAAATATATATATACGCAACTTCTTTTATTCTTAAAAAAATGATATATATATATATATATATATATAGACAGAAGTTGTGCAATAAAGAATATTGCACAAAAGCATGCAACATAAATATGTAGTTATATATACACTAATTTAAGCTACCTATTGTATGATCTTAGAATTTTAACATTTTATTTCTCCTATTGTACATAATTTTTATAAACCCTACATAAAATTATATAAAATAGTGTACTAAGGCTAATATAACTCTGACCATATTATTTGGCTCCTGAGAAAGTATTATAAACCCAGAAATCTTACTATTTTTAGCGCAAAAATCTTATGAGTAATGTCTCCGACTTAAAATAAAGATGCACCATTATATTTAAACCTTACTTAAACACTTTCTACAACTAAATTTCTGTAGAAAGGCACTCAAGATTATAACCACATTAAAATGTCCGTCAATTCTAGACTTTTGATATACCCTATCTATATTTACCAATTATATTTCAATAATTGAAATTACAGAACTATAATATGCGAATATATATATATATATATTTACATGTACATATAATGTATTTTTGTGTATTAAGTCATAAAGAGAATAAAGAATAAAATTAAAGAACGAAGACATTTGACACTTATCCATTATGATAGAAGATGTCTCTGAATGATAAAAACAAAAAATTCAAAATATAGAAAATCAAGAGAGAGAGTGCTACAAAATACGGAGTAGAGAAGAATGTTACATTATGAGAAGCAACAGCCAAAACCATAAGAAGACTACTTAAACATGAGACAGAATTTCTAAATGTAAATATACCCTTTTATTTCAAAGTCCAATCTTCCCTTGGCTTCCTCTTCATAGGAAAAAAAACTCATAAAACTAACACCAACCTTTTTATGTTCTAATATAATACTCTAAAAAGATTTCTTTAAAACATATAAAGCCCAATCTATCAAGTTATATAAATAGTTATGTTCTAAAGATAAGCAACAAGATATGAACTGTAATACATATTAGAACATATTAATAATAAGCAAAAAAGATAAAAAGGGACTAAACTGAAGTTTTAAACATATCTGCACAATTATAGCTAACAATACAATAGTTCTAGTTATTGATGGAGAATTTGACAATTTATCCTGGCTAATATAGAAATATCTAATAAGCCATGTGAATAGTAAAACAAGTCTGGCGAAATTTAGGCATAAAACTAACTAAACTTTGAGATTCATTGGATGGAAAGGAAAGGTATATACGTGGTATGAGTCCTTTATATAAGTATTCAAAAATCAACATATGGTTTTTCCTAAAAATGTGAACATACAGAGATTGTAACCACAATTTCTTTAAATTCTAGTATTTTCAGTAATATGTGTATATATATATTTAATTATAAATTTACATTGTTGACCTTTTGCCACAATCTGTATTTCTTTTATTATTATTATTATTATTATTATTATTATTATTATTATTATTATTATTATTATTCACTAATATGATTGCTATAATACCGGAGAGGTAATTTTCGTATTAGAATATGTATTTTATAACGCAAATTTGGTATAATTAAATTTTGATTTAAATTTTTTTTATGTTTTTATTACCTCTATTATCATATTTAATGACTATTAATGTATATCTTGTTTTCGAGTTCTTTGTTACTTTTGTACATCTAGTCGAAGATTCGGTTAGAATGTGATGGAAAAAAAGTCAACACGATTTAGCGATTTTTTGAAATGTTGCAAGAAGGATGTATAGCTATCTTTAGATGTCAACTTCAAATAATTTCATCAAACTATCAAAGAGATAAATATTCCAGTAACTATAATTGTTCGATACATATTTGGTATTACTAATATGCTTGAAATGTTTAGTATAGTTGATTAATATGACTGAAATGTTGGATTGGTCTAATTTAATCAAATTATTTTTACTTGCTTAGTTTGATTGAAATGTCTGACTGTTGTTTGATTGTATAGATTGATTTGTCTCCATGCCTAGTTAGGTTTTTTGATTTAAATGTTTGAAATTATTTGGAGTGGATTGTTTGCTATTTGATTGGTTTGAATTATTTGGAGCGGATTGTTTGCTATTTGATTAGCTTGAATTATTTGGAGTGACTTGTTTGTCATTTAATTGGCTTGAATTATATAGAGTGACTTATTTGGTATTTGATTAACATGAATTATTTGGTTTGATTAGATTGACTCATTTGATGTTTGATTATCTTGAAGTGTATGGATTATCTAGCTTGAACTGAATTTTTAATTAGAATGATTTACTTTATAACTACTTGTTTGGATTGTTTGGAATGACTGATTTTCTTGGTGTAGTTGAATTGATTGATTTGGATTGTTTGTGCATAGTTGATGTGAGGATTAGCTAGTATGATTGAATTGATTAGTTTGATTTGAATTATTTGATATATTTGAATTTTTTGGATTAGTTGAAATACTTCATAGATTCTTTGACTCGTTTGAATTACTTGAGTAACTAATATGATTGATTTAATCATGTTTTAATGATTAAGTTATGTTTAGCATCCTCGTATATTTTCCTATTACTATTTTATCTCAGCCAAAATCATTTATTATGACTCGAAACGATAAGACATAATATAATATCTAGAGAAAACAAAAAGCTCTCTCTAGTGAGTACTCATAATTCCTCTTAGCAAAGAAAAAATAGCCAAAAGTCACTCTCTCTGATGAGTGCATTTAAATCCTCTTGATACGGATAACGAAAACTGTCAAAAGTTCTAATTTCTCATTGTTCCAAACAAGTTCTAGGAGCCATCCTCTCCGATGAGTGCCTTTAAATTATCTTGGCAAGGTGTATGAACGATAGCCTATAGCTCTAATTTCTCTTCATTCCCAATTATTTTTGAGAGCTCTAATTCTTCCTTGTTCCAAATGAATTCCCGAAGCTGAAAAAAATAATGACGACTCAATTTTATCTTTTACAAGTTTAATTTTCAATTTTAATTACTTCATATTGATTTATTATCTAACAAGAAAATGCAAGGAAAGTACTACAAAATGAAGCAATTGCTTAATTTGAACTACTCCTCAAGTCCAAGTAAACTCACACCAAGGAGTGGAAGGCTGATTGTTAGGGGTTACAAAACGTATTTGTATTTTTATTGGGATTGCTTTTTTCAGAAAAGAGGTAATTATTATTTATGAATATCAGCCTAATTATATTTCGAATCATCTATTATCTAATAAGTATCCTATTTTGACTAAGTTACTTAAAAGATAATTATTAATTATTTTATAATTAATAGAGTTTCTCATTTATTAAACATCTCTTATTTGCCTATAAATTTATTGCCTTCTTCTTCATTCTATATCTCCATATTCTATTCTCTCCATACAGTCTTATGAAAAAAAAAACTCTATAGCCATCCTCTTTACGCTTCTATGTAATTTAACTAATTTTTTACTTTTTTGCAGGGAAATCAAAACTACATCAAGGTTTAATCCCTGCAAAGAATATATAGGCAACTCTTATGAGTACAACCTAAAAATTAATCTAACTTATTTTTTCCTATTTTTTTTTTTATGCAGGATTGCAAGTGGTCAAGGACCCTCTATAAATTCAATCATAAATCTTAGTGTTTACAAATTCTATGTATTTATTGTCTACCCTATTTATGCTTTTTTTATATGAGTGGTTGGTTGATATGCTCATTTTTGCATATATAGCTACTTAAGATAAAAATCAATGACAACGAGTAACTTGTGAGAGATTAGTTGCCAGTGACCAATGGAAACTTGAAACTTGTGAGAGACTGGTACTCAATACCTACCACCAAAATTAGGAAATATTTTAGGATTTACAAAAAAATTAGGAAACTTGTGAGAGACTGGTACTCAATACCTACCACCAAACTTTTTTTTTTCATTTGGAAATGTTCTAGGATTTATAAAAAAATTAGGCAGCATAACAACTGTATTTACCTACCACCAAAATTTAAAACTTACATAAAAATTCAAACAATATCTAGATTATTTATTTAAATTGATTTTTGCTAAATATCTTTTGTGGAAAAATCTTCTTAATTTTAAATTTGAAATTAATCTAAAGTTTACATTTTAAATAATAATTTAAAAAAAAAACAGAAAAGATTATAGTTTTCAAAATTTGTTTGTATCGAATATTTGTATTTATCACTAAAAGATTTTACAGGAAAAATATTAGAGATTATAAGATTACATGATTGGAAGATATAAAGATCAAGGTCATCATTTTGTTTCTAAATTTTGTAATTTAAATTAAAGATCAAGGTCATCATTTTGTTTCTAAATTTTGTAATTTAAATTCTAGGACAACCATGAATGCAATGGTTGCTCTAATGTTGTTTCCAACAATGAATACAATAATTTGAGTAGTTGAAAAAAAATAATAATAACAATGAATGCATATTATTTAATGTCATTTTTCTCTCTAATTTTTACCATAAAATGTATTGCATAATAAATTTTAAATGAGCATAACAATATTTATAGATAGATAAAAAAAACCTACTGAAGTGTTGCCTTATAGGATCATTATATTTCTAACAAGACTATTTTGACATGAAATAGCCTACATATCCTTATAAGGCTAAAAACCTGCTGGTCATATCCTTTGGTTAGGGGTATGAATGACAATTATGTATAGGAGGTTGAAAAAAGAAAAAAAAAAGATTAAAAATAACTAAAATAGGAGCAAATCAAATATGTAAAATTCATACATTTTGGGTATAAAAGAGTAGTCTATGCACGGCCTGAGAGTTTCCTTCAACATATTCTCTTTTTCTGGTTATTAATAAGATATTTGCATATCTTAACCCAAATTTGAGACCATAATGAGAACAAGAATTTCACTTAATTTGAAAATTCATGATTTTGTTGTAAATATGTCCACTAAAAGATTCCAATTTGTAAAACATTTATATTTTTAGAAGTCTTAAAATTTCAACGAATGAACTTATTTAACAGTTATGTAATCACTTATAAATATATAACAAGAGATAATTAGAAAACTATAATTCAGTCCAATTTAATGTTTCATCATCATCAACATATAAGTACTATGTAACAATATGAGATAACAATTTATGGACATAAACATAAAGTAGTATTTATAGTTTAGTGTTTAACAAGTTCTACTAAATCTAAAACAGAAACATAGATTAAAATCTTGATCTAAAAATCTGTAGAGAGTATATTTATACATATTATTACCCTTTATTCTAATGTTCTTAGCACTTTTATCTATAATTATTAGCTAATTTTACTATTGCTTTTAATAGGGATTGTTGTATAGTTTTTTACTACTATAAATAGTTGATCTGTCTAATCCATAAAAAGGCAAGTAGCAAATTGAAGAGGAGATAATTACCCACTATTGTGTAGTCATTCAACCTCAATATTATATCATATTTTATTATGTAGTTTTCTATTCATAAAATTGGAAAAACTAAAGCCACCCTTACCGATATAAAATGGGTTTAGTCTCATAATTTATTATCTCATAGTTATCACGCAATCACTTTACTATACATTCTCTATAATTTTCTCTTTGCTCTTACCTTGAGACTTGGAAAAACTCTTGTAATTCTCCAAAAAATAGTATAGAACAATAGACGTAGGCTCGTCTTTTTTTGGGCTGAACCATTATAAAATTTTTGTCTCCTTATTTACTTAACTTTGTCAACTCTTTTCACACACAAGCTATATCTTACAATTTTCTAAATTCGTTGTTGACAAAACCTTCGTCAACAATTAGCGCCAGAAGAAGAGCTATTCTAGCAAAGTTTTCATCAATTTTGCTTCTTCAACAATAACAAATACCAGAAATACCACTAGGAACACTAGAGTTAGTCAAAATCAAGGTGCTACTACTGCACAGGTCGATCTTGCTTAGAACTATGACCGCACCTGAGGAGAATATCGTCCAAAGATAAGATCACATAGAAGATGCTTTTGCAAACTTTCAACAAATCACCAATTAGATCAATGATTCTTTAAAGCGACTTGTTAAAAGCCAGATGGTCACTCCACCACAACATGAATATCCTAGAGATCGCCCTACTCGAAGACCAGAAAGAGAGATTCAAATTCAAGAAGTGGGAAATCGTAACCAACTCAGAACCCAGTAGCAAGAGCAATATACAGATCGCGCTTCTAAAGAAAAGGATAAAATTGTAAGTATATCACAAGAATCTGATACTGGGAATTCGAGCACAGACCGTGATCGTGGACAACTCTTTAAGAGAACTTCCGTCAATCGTGATCATTTGAGTAACGAGTAGAATCATAAATCGTAAAGCATATTCGAAAGAATTAGCAGGGAGCCAAGGCAAAACTCGGTAGACCTAAGACAACATCTGGATTAGTGACGTCAAAAAGTAGTCGTGAGCGATCATCATCGCATCATAATGACCAAACTCCATCACGTCGAACTATTTTAATAGAATCTTCACAAAGGTCATTGCCAACTCTGTCTAATCAACCTGTCTTACGTCGTGATAATAGTGACCAAAGACTACCCCTACTACCAGTAAGGGACAATACGCTTCCTCCTAACATTGATATTCATAATCTGAGGATCACATTAGATGCACTTGTTGGATATGATGATGAACTCATGGATGGATATCGTCAGTCACCATCTAATGAAGAAGTTTGAGCTATTGCACTTCCTGTTGGATTCAAACTTTCTATCATAAACACTTTTGATGGGAAATATGATCTACATGACTATATAGATCACTTCAACGGCCTGATAGAGCTTCACCAGGTTAATGACCTCGTACATTGCAGGTGCTTTGCTGTAACCCTTATAGGTGCAGCAAAGAAGTGGTTCTGAGGACTTCAGGCTAGTTCGATCTCGTCCTGGCAGCAGCTTCAAACCGCATTCTTGAGACAATTCCCAACTATAAAAACTTTATTTTCCCATTTATCAGTCTATCTGCTGTTCTACAAGGTCCAGAGGAGATTCTATGATCTTACCTTAATCGTTTTACTTTAGAGTTTGTAAAAGTCAACAAACTGCCTAAAGAAGGAGTCATGACTTTAATGATGGCTAGAGTGCAACCAGAGACTAAACTCTGGAAGAATTACTAGAGTGAGAATGTAAGACTCTCGAAGAGTTCTACCGGAGAATTAGTCAACATCTAAGGGTGGAATCTTTTTCGAGAAAATCTGCATGAGACAAAGAAGGAAAGAGGAAAAGATACAACCAAGGATACAACCATAATAACCAACAATAATAACAAGAAGTCAAAAAAGAGAAAGAACGAGCAATCAGCTAAAAAGTAGCCCGAGCCAAAGAAGTAGGAGTAACTAAGGGCTTCCATACGATTCAACAATTATGCCGAGCTGAGTATACCGATAGATCGTATTTATATAGTCACATATTAGCAAGAGCAATACTATCAGCAGGGGCCGATAAAGCGGGATATGGCAAAACATGATCTTAATAATTTTTGCTGATATCATAATGATATTGGATACTACACTAATAAATGCTATGCCCTAAAAGATGAGATCGAAAAGTTAATTAGAGAAGGGCAGCTACGACAGTATGCTAGGAAGGATGATGGAGGTTTACGTTGATGAAATATTGGTAAAGTCGAAGAAAGCTATAGATCACGTCAAGCATTTTGACGAGATGTTCAAAATTCTTCAAAAGTATCAGATGAAATTGAATCCATAAAAGTATGCATTTTTGAAGGATCTGGGAAGTTTTAAGGATTCATGGTCAATCAGTGAGATATTGAAGCTAATCCTCAAAAGATCTAAATATTGATTGACATACAGTCGCCTCGTAAACTAAAAAATGTATAGGCTGGCGGGAAGAGTGGCTGCATTGAGTCAATTTGTATTAAGATCAATCGATAAATGCCAACAATTCTTTAAGGTACTGAAGGGATCAAAGAAGTACAAGTAGGTGTTCCAAGATTTGAAGAAATACTTGGGTTCTCCTTTATACTTGTCGAAGCCAAAGCCATGGGAAATTTGTACTTGTACCTCGCCGTTTTCAAATATGCGATAAGCGTTGCATTAATTTGAGAAAAAGAAAATATACAACGACCTATGTATTATGTAAGCAAAAGATTACTCGATGCCAAAACGAGATATCCGGAAATAGAGAAGTTGGCACTAGTGGTTGTCATCGCATCTAAGAAGCTTCGACCATATTTCTATACACACTCCATTGAGATTTTTACAAACTTTCCATCGAACAGGTTTTGCAAATGCCTAAAACATCAAGACAATTTCTCAAGTGGATGATTGAGCTGAGTCAATTCAACATCAATTTTTGACCTCGAACTATGATTAAAGATCAAGCCTTTACAGATTAAAGATTGAGTGAATGCAACTATGCGACTTTGATGAGATTTGTATTCAGTTGATCATACCTTGACAAGATCTCTATTCAGTCCTTGAGCTCTTTATATTCAAGCTTCTTTGTTATATATGAGCTCTCCATTATGCGAGTTCTCCCTCCATATTCAAGCTCCTATCATATTTAAACTCCCTATTACAATAATTCTCCATTATATTCGAGCTCCTCACTATTTTTGATCTTGACGAGATCTTCACTTTATTTCTTAGACCTTCAAGATCTTTGGATCATTGAGCTTTCTATTACGTATATTCAAATTTATTATCTTCGACCTAGATGAGATCGTCATTCAGTTTCAAAAAACTTTGACAAGATCTCTACTCGATCATTGAGCTCTTTATATTCGAGCTCCATTTTATTCGAGCTTCATCATATTCGAGCTCTCCAAGTATGAGCTCTTCATACTATATGAATTTTCATTGCTACTATCAGTAATCCTTCTCAAGTTTCTTTATCTCGTATCGACTATTATGTGACTACTATCTCGTAGGGTATCTTCATATATTTCGATGTCTACATCAATAAAAGCGTATGCATTTTCTTCTTACGATCTATCTTCATTCTTATACGTTATCTACTTATAGTGGGGTCATCTTGATACATCTTATTCTATTAGTTCGTCTTTTATAGTTTTGTGGTCATTTTCGAACACCATAAAACTCAGGAGGGGGAAGGGGGTAGTGGAATCAAATTGTTATCTCCTACTCACTTCATAAGGGACTATACAATCATTCATTTAGAGGGGTTGAAATTTTGGATCGTCAAATTTCTAAAATTTCTTAAAATCTTAAGATTTTCTCCTCTCTTCATGTTATAGCATGTTGTATTAAGTGTCCTTCTCGAACAAACAAGTGACTAAGCAAAATGTCCATAGTTCGATGTGATATATTACTATAAAGATTATTTTGCCTTGGAACTTTTAGAAAACAAATATTGAGTTTGTATCACTCATGCTCGTTATTTTTTATAAGTGACCTAATCCATCCTACTACTTTAACCTTAGTTAAGTTATTAGATTTGAATTGTAAGAGTGTAAAGATCGATTTAACTTGTTTTAAGTTATCGATATGATATGGAGTTCTGAATCTTCAGAATGACCTAAGAGTTCCTATAGGTTTATACCTTATGGAAGATTTTCAAATATGGTACCTTAAGTTAATATGTGAGGTGACCTAATGATTCCCATGATTCAAATCCAATTGAATAACGAGCTATGGATCTATCCTATAGAATAGCTCGATTCTTATTTTATGTAGTAAAGAATTTTAAAGAAAGTGCGAACTCAATCAAACAACACGCAACCTAAGGGTCAGGTATTTTTTTTACATCTTTGCTTACTTTCAGTATTTTTTGAATTTTTTAATATTTTGCATGAAAATTTGAAATATGACATATTTTTAAACTACTAAGAAGCATAAAAGGAGTTCATATCATTCATTAATTCAACTACTACGAGCTGCACTTCAACAATATAGGTATCATTACCTATGTCTTCAGGGTAGCACACCTTGTTTTATTTCTTCGCAATTGACCACATTCAAGATTTCAATGAAAAAGCATCATGTCTAAATCGAGACTTTTAGAATAAGAAGCATACTTTTTCACTACGAGTGTTATTACGAATTTATGGTTGAGAAGATCTTTTTTAAAAGATTTTGTAGCCTCTTCAACACTCTACTAATAAGCAATCGCATTAATAACGACATGATTCTTAAGCATTTCCTACTTCTTCATAAGTTTCTATGGAAGATTAATGAGATCGCTTTTTAGTCGCATACTTCACTTTTGCTCTTGATATTGGAGAAGTGACACTTTTCAGTATACTAAGAGTATGATCCTTATTACATTCACAAAATGTTAACTCATTTATCTATAAAAAAAAGATGTCAACAAGAGTATGGTGTCGCTATTTGATCACTATTTTACACCTACTAACTCAATTGTCGATATCGACGAAGAAGAATCAAGAAAATTTACAACGAGTTCAACTGAAAATTTGAGCGGGAACTATTAATCATAATGGCATGCGATCAACTATTTTATTAAAGAAAACTTTCAACATGTCAAAAACATATTAAAAGATGGGGGAAGCTATTGTTGTGTAGCTTTTTACTACCACAAATAGTTGACCTGCCTAATCCATAAAAAAACAACTAGCTAATTGAAGAGGAGATAATTACCTATTATTGTGTAGTCATCAATCTCAATATTATATTGTATTTTATTATGTTGTTTCTTATTCACAAAATTAGGAAACTTAAAGCCACTCTCGCCTATATAAAGGGGGCTCAGTCTTATAATTTATCATCTCACAGTCATCACACAATCACTTCACTATACTTTTTTTATATTTTTCTCTTTACTCTCACCTTGAGACTTAGAAAAACTCTTATAATTCTCTAAAAAATAGTGAAGAACAGTAGACATAGGCTCATCTTTTTTAGGATTGAACTACTATAAAATTCTTGTCTCCTTATTTACTTAGATTTATCAACTCTTTTCATACACAAGCCACATCCTACAATTTTCTAAATTCATTATTGACAAAACCTCTGTCAATAGGGATAATTGCAACCTTAGAGAGGAATTATATATTTAAAAGCAAGGAAAGACATAAAGAAGAATAAATAAGATCTTATAGCAAAATAACTGAATTTAAGACCATTTCTAAGTATATGTCTGTTTTTCAAATGTTGTAATAAATTGACTGACATACCACTGTATATACCAAATATTATATCCAATATATGATGTTCATAATATAAAAACTTATAATACTTAATGAGTAAAGACCGGGACATCAAAATCTTGAACAAAAAATCTATACAAGTGATATTATTTGGCCATATAATTTAAAATAGTGTGGTTCTACTTTAAAATAAAAATTAGTTGAAATGCATGCTACATCATCTAGTGTAAGTTTTATATATAATATTTGGCTTTCTTATTATTACTTATATTTAATACGTATAAAGTTGGTATATAAATAAATATGCTAGGTATAAAAATACATACAATCAATCGTTTAGCAATATTTAAAAAGAAAAATATATTATTAAAATGAAATGTAGAAAAATTTCCCAAATATATAGATTTCTACTCCTGGTTCAAAAGTCTAAGGATCCAGCATCAATTGAATTGCTAAAAGGCCATTTTACTATCCCATAATCTTAAAATGACTTGTTAGCTATTTATTGTTGTGAAATTGATATAAATAGTAATAATTTTGACTAAAATTATTATTTTAGTAGTATTTTAATATTTTGTGAGCCTATGTGATGGAGGATCACATATTTTGTAATTATTAATTAGTCTTAGAAAAGTCATAATTTTATAGTCACAAATTGTGTGACGAGTTGTGTAACTACTAGTCATACAATTTGTAAAATTACTAAATATGTCAATTTAAAAAAGACAACTAAAAAAGTCATTTTGTGCCAAATTAGTATAATCTTGGTCAATTTTCCTTTATTGTTGGACTTGCATTTAAAAAAGGGAAAAAGTTTCCGTCAGGAGTAAGTTGAGGCAAAGTGACTTTTTTTGTGACCACGTGGAAGAACAAATTTTTGGGAAATCAACATAAGTAGTTATAATTTAGACTAAAATGACTTATTTAAGAGTTTTTTTTTAAATGATTTTTCTAATAGTATTATATTATTGTGTGACCTTGTATCAATTTATGACCAATGATTAATTATAAAAAAGTTATAATTTTATGGTAACAAATTATATAACCTATGTCATACAACGAGTCAGTGATACTATTGAAATATTAATTTTCAAAATATTCCTTAAAAATTCATTGAAGTCTAAATCAGCATGGTCTATTTTCCTAAATTTTATAGGACTTAAAAAGTGGGCCCTATTGAGCAAAAATTACATTAAGGAAATTAGGCCATACACAATTTTTTTTGAAAAGAATTTTAAAAATATGGCGGGTCATTGTTTCACAATTTCTACATTGCATTTTTTTAAAAAAAATATCACTTTTTAAAATTTTTTTTGTTTAATACCACTTTTAAAAATAGCTACTAATTACCAGCGTTTGAAATTAGTTACCACCATTAACATATTCTTTTTCTTTTGTTGTTATTCTTTTTAATACTTTATATTATTTTTCTTATTTCTATTGCTAATTAACATATTTTTCTTTTCTTATTTTTTTTGTTTATTATAAATATCTTTAGTTATTAATTAATAGTTAATTAGTGTTCGAACTGATTAATGATTATTAGTTATTATTTATTATTTTAAAAGTAATACTTTTCTAAAAAATGCGGTGCAAAATTTGAAAAAACAAAACTGACCCGTATTTTTGTCTTTTTAGGTAAAAAGCCTTAGAAGCCTAATTACATTTGGCTGTCCTTGTCCATGATCTACTACACCCTACGGAATATGATCCAGTCCGATCTATTCCCTCCAGTTTTTCCCGCCAAAGAGTAAAACCAAACTAAACTATGTAAAATATACAGATGCATAATAAATAGCCAAAAAAAAAAAAAAGGACCTAAAAGAGCCACCATTTTGTTCCGAAGAAGAGCGATTCAGATTGGGATTGAGGAGAAAAATGGAGAAGGAGAAGGAGAAGGCAGCTCCCACAGGTTGCTACAAGTGCGGGCGACCGGGCCACTGGGCCCGTGACTGTCCCTCAACTCCTCCAAACCCTAATTCCAACAATACCAACCTTTCTTCTTCTTCTTCTTCTCTTTCAACTAATCCCAAAAATTCATTCAGATCTTCTACTACTACTACTACTACTACTGCTACTACTTCTTTCAAGAATGGGTCTGGATTTGGTGCGTCCAGATCCGGACTCGCCGAGAAGGTTTCGGCCCCGAGGACAAGGCCCAAGCTCACCCCTCAGCTCCTTCTCTCGGATGATGGCCTCGGCTATGTCCTCCGTCACTTCCCTCGCGCCTTCAAGTATCGCGGCCGCGGCCACGAGGTTATCCCTCTTTCGTTTTCGTCTCTTTCTCAATATCTGGAGTTTGTAGTTAGTTATATCTACTTATAATTTTTTTCCCTTTAGGAGATTCAGGCATTGACCCAATTGAAAATAGATTATACTTATTCTATTTGCATGAAGGGCGGTCAAATTGGGTATTGTTGTTAGCTTTGGGTTGATGGCAGTAGTGAGACAATTGAAGTAGTTAAGTGAGAAAGCAGTATGGGACTATGCGCTGTGCCTTACCGGCTTTGAAGGCTGTCAGTTTATTATGGGACGGGTACATATGGGCTTTGTATCCCTTCCTTGAGACAACTCATGGGCATGCTTGGATCGAAGGAATGGACTTTGGAAAGGAAAACTCATTCCACCAAATAGTACATTCTAATGTTTGTTTCATATTTTTGACAAGGAAATGGGAATTATAATTCCATTAGATGATGAAATTGCAATTCCACTTCTCTACCAATGGAATAAAAGTTCCAACCTCTTTTAAATTTTGGTAAAACTTGTTTTTTCCGCTTTGCCCTACTAAAATATTTACAAGTAAAGGTAATTTTGTCAATACAAAACTGTTAATTCTAATTTTAATCAAACAATGTATTATCATTTATATTCCTTTTCAAATTCCATTATATTACCATTCTCATTACTATTCTAATTCCATTCTATTAACCAAAAGTTTATAAACATTTTTCCCTAGTATGTCTCACTGCTAGTTGTAAATGCTATCTGTTGGGAGAACGTCAGTTATACATTGTGCAACTACTATCGACGGAAAACGATTAGAAGCGACATAATTTGAGATTAAAATTCAAGCAGTTGTCTTGAATCTTGAATTGTGGTTTCAGTGCTTTATCATTCTTATGTAGCAATAGCAAACGATTAAATCTTTTGATGGGAGTGAGTCAGTGCCATCTACGTGTAGAGAAGAGGACAGAACCAAGTCTGCCATTAAGAAGTGGTTTTATATGGTAGTGGCACATTGTGGATTGGCAATGCATCCTTATGAAGGATAGGGTCCTCTTTTTTACACCATGATACATGTTAAACAGTTAAGGTGTTATGAATATTTATCGAGGGAAAACCCCCGTTTCAATAGCCTTGAGCTTTTCTTATTTCATTTAAGCAGAAACAATGATTCTGTGGATCAGGAAGTAACTGTACTCTTTAGCATTTCTTCACCTTGTGAGTTGTGCCTGATCAGTCTTGGAATCCAGGGAGCAGTAAATTAGCTCTTCATTTGACGATCAATCCTTAAAAGACTTTAGTAGACTTTATTCCTCCTGATGGATTTATACTCTTTTTCAGAAATAACAAGAATTAAGGATACCCTTGTGTTCTATAATTTTTAGTTGCTTAGTCTGTTTCTCGATTCTGTATTGTAGGTCAGTGATCTCGGGAACCTGATTGGCATGTATGGCGATTGGCACTCTTGTTTGCTTCCTTATTATTCATTTGATCAGTTTGTACATAAGGTTGAACAAGTTGCTGCTACAAAGCGCGTAAAGGTAAGGCAGTCTTACGCGTTTACCTTTTGGTTGACAAGGTGCGTTGTGTTTGCCTGCAGACTCTGGTTAAGGTGTTCTCAAAACTTGATCTAAAGTCTCACAAGAAATTTAAATTACTGACATATTTCATTGTTCTATCACTTAATGTTCTCTAGACTTAATGCAAGTTCAAATTTCCTGTCAATGTGGCTATCATTTTTTCAACCAATCATATTTGAAATTTTTTGTTTTATCTTATATGCATCAAGTGTAATGCAAGTGATAATACAGAGGAAAAATACTGAATAAGAATTCTTTTGTCAACTTATAACTTTATTATCGTTACTATTTGTTTACTTTTTGTCCATCTTGTCCATATTCGCTTCAAATGTCACCTATCCATTAGCCAACCACCATCACGCTTGATGGATTAAGTGAAAGCTCAAAAAGGCAACATCTGAATTTCAAAGCTCAAAATTGAGAGTTGAATTGTGTTTTCTCAGCGTTGTCCAATGACATTCAGTTTCAAGTGTATTCGATTTCTTTTTCTTGGATTTGATGAACTTTTATTAACATATTATAATTCTTATTTGTTATGTTAGTTTATCTTAATTTTTTTTTTCCATTTACTTTTACTCCTCATATTTGGATGGCCCCTGCCAATTAAAAACTTTGCTTGGATGGAAACATTAGAAATGTATATCAATAAAAAAACTTCACAAGTCATACATTACATGCTACTTTATAACCCTGAGACATTATTATCATGTCCTTTAATCATTTGTCATTCTCTTTTCAAATTATTTAAAGATGATGGAATGGCTAAGAAACCAACAGGAGTTCAAATATCTGATTCAGTTTCATCAGTCTTTTTGACACATATTCTTCAAATAAAATGCTAGTAGACCAATTTACTAAAAAGTGGCATTGTGCCCCTTCAGCATTCAAACCGGTCACATTTCAGAGGCTTTGCAAGTTGAGAAGCCAAAAGAAATGAAAGGGTTTAAGAGTTGTATCTTGCAGTTTAAGTAATTAAATTGTAAAGGTGTCTTCTCTAACAATTTTTCAAAAATTTGATTTGCTTGAAGCTAGCTCTATCAAGTTCCCTATTCTCTATCATTCACCTAAAACCTCCTTGTAGCTTGCGGGTGATTTTTATAAGTGTCATTTTAGCTTATACTATATAAGTATATATATATATATGTATGTATATATGTGTGTATATGTTAGATTCTAAATTTATTTGTTAATAGTAAAGTGGATGGACAGTTTGCTTTAAAAGCTGCTCTCGCTCTTCTATCTTTGTACATGCATGAATGCACAATAAATCTCGCTTTTGTTCAGCAGACATGTTTAAGAGACTTACGAGAAAGAGTTGCAAACGGAGGGGATCCAACAAAGTTGCATGAACCGCCAGGTCAACATGACACTCTGCATGATGAACAAGGTCCATATGATAGTTTGCCAATATTTTGATTATTGTAGAAATGATTGGTCCTTCTCATTATGTGCCTAAGCTACTTTTTGTCGTACTTGTGTAATATGGCTTCTTTGTGATGCTTGACAAGTAGAGAAGAGAAGAATAAAAGAGAAAGAGAGAGGAGAATAGAAGAAAAGACAGAAAAGAATTAGAGATATAAACTAGAAAGTATGAATATTCTGATAATTTCATAAACAACTTTGGCATACATATTTAGTAAATAAACAATCTAAGTCAATTTGAAAACCAGCTCTAAGTATTCGAAAATAAATAAATAAATCTAACTATAATCCTGATAAACGTAGGAAAATCAAAATATTATCACTTCCTAATCTTATGCCTAAAATAAGTATGTTTATTAGATTCTTCATCGCCATCACAAATTGATTGAAGCATATCATCACCTGATATTTCTATTCTTCTACGTTATACGATTATTAGTAGGGTTTTATCTTAGATAGTAGGTTTTAATCTTAGACTGAATAAGAATTAAATTCTTAGTTGAGTTTGGATTATTTATCCTATCTACATATAGGCCTTGCTATGCCAACCATTGTGAGACTTGTTTGTGAAGTTATCATAATTATTTAGAGTTTAGACTCTCTCTTTCTCTCTCTCTCTCTCACTTTGATTCCATACTCTAATTAATGTTTCCTAAACATGATCTTGTCAGCTGGCTTTCTCTCTGTCTCTGTCTCTCTCTCATCACTTTGATTCCATAATCTAGTTAATGTTTCCTAAACAAGATCTTGTCAACTGGCTTTTCACAAACGGTAACACACACATTTGAGATCAATTTAATCATAAAAAGCTTATTTGTTTCTTCTTCTGAACTACTATTATATATGTACTATATCATATTGGATATGTTATTTTTATTCCGATTTGGTCATTAGTGTTTAGTTGTCTCCAAGTCTTAGAACTAATCATGAGTAGATGACGTAACTTTGATTGTAATATTTGTTGTGTTTCAAACATATTTGGAGGAACTAGGAACTAGGAACTAGGACTTGACATCTATATACTTTTAGAAGATGCACCACATAGGGAGAGGTTACCTATCGTACTTCCTATATGATATCTTAAACATTGGTCCAAAATGCTTTTTCAAATCATCGAGGAATGGCTAGTGTTACATAATGATAAAGGTTGTTTTATAGGAAAACTGGGCCTCTGAAAAAAAAAAAAAATAGATGGCATGTTATTGAAGCTTAACATTCGAAGAAGCATAATAATGTGATAGAGAGAATCACACAATTTAAGTGGAAGACCTTTCTACATCAATTGCTGAAATGCTTGTATTGACAAATTATGATTGACCAGATTTACTTATAAATTCGTTGAATATTAGATACAGAAAAATTTTATTTTGATTTTTCCCTTGTTGAATGCTGACTGATTCTTGCAATGTCAACAGAGGCTATGAATTCTGAGGACGTACGCCATCCGGAAGTTTCCTCTTCAAAGAACCCTGATGCTGATAATATACAGGAAGATATGCTTCGGGATATTTATGAAAATGCTATTCATGTACGTATATTTTCTTGTGTCATATTATTGAAGTTGTCATTTACTTCAGTTGCTTCATTATTATGTCAGAAAGTGCGTGTGAGTGCTATCTGCTTTTACTGAATAGAACTATTACCATTTACCAGTACGAAGAATCAAATGTTAAACTTATTTCTAGTAATATGATAACTCTATAGGTCCATATAAGATAGGTTCTTGAGCATTTTCCGCATAAAATTATCTTAAAAGAATAGGAATATATACAATGAGTAACTTAAGATATCAAGTTGACAGGAACAGTAAAAGTGCTAATTGTTTATATACGAATCTGAATTGGAAGAAAAATTAAGTTTATAAAAATACAGATCTTCTATGTTTGGTGCCTTTATTGGGAGTGTATGCTTTTCAGTTACATGTAATTGTGACCACAAATTCAACAATCAAGTTAGAAAAGGATGGTTGCCAACTAGCCATACTGGATCAGTGTCAACTTTCCAATATCTTGACGTAAAATGAGTTTTGTTAATTGGCATCTTAAGTTTTCTCAGTATGTTTGGCCTTCTAAGGTAATAGTGTCCTGCAGTCTTCTTCTTCTTCCTCTTTTTTTTTTTTTTTTGGTAGCATGCCTAAATTTGCAAATCACAATTTCAATCTAAAATAATCAAATTTCACCTACCTATCCGATGATAAATTGAAAATGATCTCATTTGCCTAAATGACTGTTCTTCTCTTTGTTCTTTAATTACAGGAATCTTCCCAGACCGTGCACAATGATGCAGTTTCTGAAAAAGAATTGCCTAACCATGTTCCAAGGAACAATATTAGTGACTCTAATGAAAATGAGATCACAGAGGCGCAGAAAGCTCGAATGGAAGCTAACAGACTGAAGGCACTAGAGAAAGCGGCAGCTCGGGCCCGCTCATTGCAGGTTACTTGACTGTTCATTTCCATTTTGTGAATATCTTTTCATTTTCTTGGAATATGCTTGTTAGCAACAGACAACTCTGTCTCTTTGTAGTCTGCAATAGAGTTAATGATGAAATGAAACTATTTTGAAGCATGAATTGCATTGCTTGGCTGTAGAATAGTCCTAGTGCTAAAAATACACGTGAGATAGAGGAGTGCCGGACCTACTGCGGGTCCCACTGGCCTGAATATGTGCTTATGTTCTTATCAGTATCATTGATTCTTTAAGAAGCGCCGTATGCCAAATGGGTAAACAACGAACTCAAACTACGTAGTATTACTCTGTGAGAATAGAAGATTACCACACATATAATAACTATTCGTGTGAAACTCAATATAACATTTTGCGGTGCAATAATTTTCTGTTGCCAGACATGGTGGCCATTGATGCATAGCACTATTCTTTTTGTATAATTAATTTCACAAGAACTAAGTTTGGTCCTTTCCAAAGCAGAGTAGCCTCAAATTGTTTGGTTTGCTCTTGAATCTAACTCGGAATAACGTGTTCATGAATGTGTCAAAACAAATGATACATGAGTTACCAATCTGACTAGGGGAAACTAACAGTCTTGCTATAAACCTCTTTATAGAAAAATAGAAAAGCAAAATATAAAATAATAATCAGTATTATTTGTCAGCTACTTTTTATTTTGTATTTATTTATTTTTACTTAGGAGAATGAGATTCACACTCGGGATCACATTAGAAGGAAGTGATAGCTATGCTATGCCTGCGACCACTTTCTGTCAGCTATGTTAATACATGTATATTTGTAGCAAAGAGTTTAATTACTTATATATTGGTGCATGTTGTTTAAAATTGTTTGACAACTATCAAGACATTAAGTATCTTCTGAGTTCCAACGAACTAGCGCAAAAAAATGTCTCCCCAAAAATATTTCATAAATTCAACTACGAATTTTTATGGCCATGCTACTTTACCTGTATCTGACCTTAACGACTATTGAAAAATCCCTTCTTTCTTTTCTTTTCTTTTTTTTTTTTTTCCTGTAAACAATTTTTTATACTAAGGGAAACTTTAAAAGGTCTATAAAACTAATTGTGCATCTTCTTTTCTTTCTTTCGAAACGAATGAATTTTACATGTTTCATTTTTTACAAAGAATAACATTAATGTTTAGTATCTGTGCCATTTTTCACAATTTAGAGGTTATTTTTGCACCCGAACTGTTTTTTGTCTCATTTTTGGCCCCCGTGAGTTTGTAAATGTCCATTCTACTATTCAAAACTATTGTTTTCCTTAGTTTAGCCCTTTAATTTATAATATGATGGTCCAAAAGGAGGCATAAAAGTAGTTTGGGGCCAACTATGACCGTTTTGAATTCAATGATCAAATGTGACAAGGGAATCAAAAGGGCCAATAACGAGACTAATCTTAAGTCAAACGACACAAATGTTTGGCAATTAATTTGATAAAAACTTTATGGTTCAAAACAAGAGCGCCTATTCATTAAAAAAAAAAAGAAAAAAAAAGAACGCCTGCTGTTCCATTATCAACAATGCATGGCCAACAAAAAAAAAAAAAAGGAAAAAAGAAAAACATTTCGTTGTATTGGTAGTCGTAATAAACTGCAGCAGACCTTCATTACATCAACCATTTTGTATCATTCTAGACATTTTCGACTTTCTATGGCCCTGTCATTCGCTAGGATAAAAATCTAGAAGGAGAATTAAATATAATAATGCAAGGTAATTAGCAAAAATGTAAAGAATCTTTCATTTTTATTTCGTCACTATCTATACGACTATTTAATTAATCTCTATATGTCATTTACAATTGTTGAAATTTGACTTGAGAATTTAACAAACCAGAAACTATATTCTTCACCAGCTTAAAGAACAACTAAACAGCAAGAACACAGAAATTTATGTAGTTCAGCTGTAAAATTGTGACCTACATCTACTTTGAGGGCAGCCTCATCCACTATTAACAACGTTGATTACAAGCCTTTGTTTTCAGAGAAGTTCTCTGTTTTTGTACCCAAGCTTACTCCCTTGAATTTTTCCAGAACAACCTCTCTCCCAAAGTTCTCTCAATACACCCTTGATACAATCTGATTCGTCTCCTCTCTAACTCAACCCTCTAAGAGCTATTTATAATATTATAGCTCTTAGTTACATTAGAGACCCTTTTCCCAAACAGATTTTTAACCACTCACCAAACTGTTATAACTAACTAACAGAATAAGTAGTCTAGTCTGTTAAGCTAACTACCTTACTAAGGGAGTCCTAATTTTGAGAGACACTTTTTAACAACAATACTGTTTAGAACTGGTATGAAATAAAAATAGACATTGCTAAATTTGGTTAAATATGCATGATAACCTCCCAAATTTGATGCATATACTAAAAAAAAAAAAATTTAAAATATGCATATTAAAGAAAATACCCTTAAAAAGTATAGGTTTTAAGAAATCGCTTCTCTTCTATTCTTGTTCTTTTTTCTTAAAGGTGTTCTAATATTCAAAAACCTTTTAAAAACGAAGTTTAAAAGTAATAGTATAGTTTAAAATAACTTATTACCGAAATTCGAGATGTTATGAGATAATGTACATGTTAAAAAATTATTTTTAAGTTAATTTTTGCGAGTTCTAACAAAAGATTGTGAAAATTGTTGAAATGTTTTAATAAATTTTGATAATTTTTGAAAGTGGTATTCTCGATAAAATTTTACTAGAACTAGAATTTTTGATAATTTTAGATGCAATTTTGATGGTATTTCTTTCGATAAAATTTTGATGGAAGTGTTATTTTCGATGATATTTCAATGAAAGTAGTTTTTTTTTTTGGATAACTTTCGATACTATTTCGATAAGTGGCATTTTAGATAATTTTTTATATAATTTTGATACTATTTCTATAATTTTTTACAGTTTTGTAAATTATAATTAAAAAAGGGACAAAAATTAACTCGATTTGATTTTTTAATACGTAAATTATCTTAGAATATCTCAAAACTTGATAATAAATTATTTGAAACTATATCCACTATATTTAAACAAAGATAACTTATATTTGAGAAACAAAATATGTCTCAACTTTTAAAATGGATATATGCATATGTTACAAATATTTATTGAGAGGAGATATGATATACCATCATGCATATATAACCAAATTTCTCGTGTATTGTTCACAATAATTAAAGGAAATAAAATTGTCTGAATGGAAAAGTCTACAAAGTTCAGTACATATCTCTAATATTGAACATATATCAGATGTTTTGCTTTTTTTTTTTTTTTTCCTCTCTGTATATTTTTGGACATTTTAGATTATTTATTTATTTGTATTTAGTTGTTTTAAAATTTAGATAGAGAGAGATCTGAATATAAAATTAGAGAAAAATATGAGCATATTACTACTCATAGAGCCTAAAGGAGAGAGATGACCAACTTAGATGGGTTGCAAACTCTAGTGGATGATTCACAAGTGGGATTACAATCTCCATTACTCCTTTCAGTTGGTGATGACCTCCAGACCTGACCCGACATCTTAATGGAAGGAAGATATAGCACTTTAGACTTTTATAAAATGTCAAAGTTGGCTTCCACTTTTTAGTGCACAAAAAGGCTAAGAGTATAGAATGGCAAAATCATGGTTTACCATTCAATCCCACTAAAAAAAAGGTGACATAAGCACTCTCATTAGAAGAATATCATTAATCATCCACTTGGGCATTGTTAGCTAGTTTATTGTGGGCCATACCACATCGGATTGCTCATGGAGTTGAAGCATAAAAAATGGTTTGTTTAACTTCAGAAATTTCAGTTTAAAGTAGTATGAAATGACGGTGAAGATAACCAACACTGAAAAAAAGTGACAAGACCAGCCCACACACTTGACACGTATGCAAAAGAGTTTATGTAAAGGGGAGCTGATATAACAATCCTTAGTACAAGAAGGCTAGTGGTAACTACCTTTCTTTTTTTAATCATTTATTTTGCTTGAACATTGTTTATTATATAGCTCACAAAATTGAGAAACAACGGTTTTGTCACCCATGGTTGTCACTAACATACTTCTCCTCGTAAGAGGAATATGTTTATAGAGAACGCTTTTCGCCAAAGGAATAGTTTCTAGCAAGCAATCAAGAGATTGAGACCAAAAACATTTAAAGGGAACAACACTCAATCTCTTCCCCACTAAGTATGCAAGGTAATCATGTCCTTTAAACCTTCACTATAAGAACCCATGCTCCTAATTATTATATTTGATTGTGACAAATGGATCGCACTCCATATATATTTTCATACAATTGTTACTCATGATGGCTCAACAAACAATCTTTTTGATCCCCATCATTCAATCTCCATTCTATATCAAACAACGATGGTATATAAATATTTTGGAAAATGAGTTGGCATCTTTTTACTATGTAAATTAATTAATCATGAACAATCTGGTGGGGGTTTTTATAACAAAATAAATTACATTACTTAATAGATAATGATATATTCTTTACCAGTTCTCACACACTTTCTTAACAGTACATTCTCACAAAAAATTAAATAAGTAAAGAAATAAATAAACGTTACAGTTTCTCTATCTATAGTTTATTCTTCTTATAAACCATTTGTTTTTATAACAATTGATTGTAATATTTGTTGTAGTCAAATCTCCTAACGCTCAGCCAAAAATACAATACCTTATGAGTTCTTTTATGTCTTCTTATTTTTAAGAAAACAATTCTTTTAACCAGAGTTGTTATCATTTCAAATTCGCCCATGTTATAATAAAATATGTGATCAAATCTAACTAGACAAAACAAACTGGCATTTCATAATAAAAGGTCACGTATGTCAAATACAAAAAGAAGTTTCAACCAATTATTTTGGAAAGTATATTTTTTCAAAAGGAACACCGAATAAGTGGGTTAATTATAAATTAGTGCTTCATCATTAATAATTAGGAAAGGCTGAACCATTAAGAACGATATGCTCTTGTTTATCTTTTCTCCTAAAACATTAAGGATGGTGTACATGTGTGGTATGGTCATTATTCCTTTTTCTTACAAATATCCTCCAATTGTATTTTATATTTTGTTTTTCGGTTAAGTGCTTACCAATATTTGTAGTTCTTACAATCAATCTCTGTCTCTGTCTCTGTCTCTCTCTATATATATATATAAACTTTTTGATGAGAGATTTTTATATGTTTTTTTTTTTCTAAATATAAACATTTTGAGGAGAGAGTTTTACGTCAAACAGAGGATTTTTGAATATGGCCGCTGCTTTTTATATGCTTGCTTCTTCAGATCATTTTGCAAGTGTGTCCGGACAAAGAAATTTTATATTTTTGCCTTCTTATTATTAAGGAAACTGACCAAGTTAATTTAAACATGATTTTCATTCCGAGAGTTAGCCTAATTTCGCCTCAGGGTGCAGACGGATCCAAAAATTGATTCCAAGAAACTGGTGCAACCAAGATCGATCAAGTAATAAAAATCTTTTTTTTTTAACTAAATTAATAAAAATTATAAATATAAGAGTTGAAACAAAGCAAATCTCATGATAAGGAACAAAAGGAAAAATCACAAAAAATGAAATACTGTAAAAATAATATTGATACCCCTTCGTTTATATGTCAATTATAGCGGCATCCCTTTGAATAAAAAACATTTAGAGGAACCTTAGGGCCGAAGAAAGATTAAAAAATTAAATAAATAAACCACTTTTTTGCTTTATTGCTATTCGTTTAAACAATTTAAATGTTGTTTTAATAGAAATATATCATCATAACTTGTCCTCGATTAGGGATAGAAGTAGCGGATTTTTGTTTTCCTCAATTTTGGGTTTTTTTCCTCAATAAAATTATTGTAATTTTAAGGTTCATTTAAATATTTTTTGTTCAAGTGGTCTCATTCAATTATTGTTATACTAGACGCAACCTGTTGGTAGCAACTGTATCGCAATTCATTTCAGTGTAGAAGGTCTAAATTAAGTTTGAATCTCCCTTATACTTAAAAAAAATGTTGATACTTTCATATTTATTATAAGGAGAAAAGTATTTAACATGCCTCAATATAAATTTTAAAATTTTAAGTTGATTGTATTCTACTTCTATTTTATAAGTGCGCATTTGAAAAATTATTTGCCTACTTAACGTTGCACTTCTCAGAGGGTTTAAAAAAAAAAAGGGCCACGTTGCCTTAAATGCTTTCCTGTCCTAATAGATGGTAGACACTAGATAGTAGCAAAAAAAAAAACATTCTCCTAAAACTACCATATATTTCTTTTTATGCTCATCCTTGATTCAATGTAGAATGCCCTAAGAGAGAAATAGAAAGTAGTGTTTAAGCACAATACTATTCGGTTCAAGGTCTATAAATTGAAAGTATATTGTCTTTAAATTTCTTTCATAGTCCTTTTCTTAAATTCCTATCTTTGAAACATAGTGGAAGAATTTTCAAAATATAATTAGAATATATGGTTAGTATCTTTTTAAAGTTTTTTTTTTCCACATAACTTGCCCTAAATATTAATTAATAGATTAGATGTAGAGAATCTTTTTCTTCTTCGGAAAAAAAAAATGGTACATGCTTCTTGACAGAGTGATGCATATTCTAGATGTTGGATTTAAAAATTTTTTCAAAACAATTGACTATATGAATATATAGTATTAATTCATAACAAATAGGAATAAACAAAAAGAATGGATTTAATATTTTTTATAGCCTATCGGTAGATCCTAGCTTTACTGTCTTCTAAATCATGATATTTTAATCTAAGCCTCAAGCACAACTAGATAAACGTGTGAGCATTGCGTATAATTTCTTAAACTCACAATTTAGACCCTTGTAATTTTCTCAACACACGAGATTTCAAGAATTTGTTCTACAGAAAATAGGAAGACACTCTTTTTTTTCTTTCTAGTTTATAGAGACTCTATAGAAAATAATACGTAATTTATTTTTACTAGGGTTTTCACCTTATATATATATATTTATTAAATTATTAATCAAATTAATATATATATCTAATATAACTAAAAAATTGAGTTTTTGTTTATATATATATATATATATATAAGTTAAAAAAAAGAAAACGTCAACTTAGTTTTTTTATATATTAAAAAAGTAAACTTAAATATATATATCTATTTAATCTAATTTATATATATATATATATATATATATATATATATATATAAACTTGTAGATAACTCTTTCACTTTTAGTTAGTTTCTCAATTTCTATTTATCTCATTATACGATGATTAGATATTTTTAAATTCAAAATTTAAACAAATTAGGAAACTTATCCCTCTATAAATTTAAATTACTTAATTTAAAATTAATTAATTAATTAATTAATTAATAACAATTATTATTTACATATAAATAAACTATTTATCTAGACAAAGTGTGTAGTAACAGAATTAATGTAATATCCAGTACAATGTTTGTAAGAGGTGGAATTAGGGATCTATGGATCTGTATTTCAAACTCCAATAAATTATGACAATTAATTAAACTCTTTAATCAATTTATCTAATTTATTAATTCCAGTATTACTCTACTTAAAATCTAGAATTGCACTATTGAATTTATAGAATTAATTTACTTAGAAAACAATGAGCAGTCCATTGATTTAATCATTACATGTAGTTCAATCCTCCATTAACAATTCATAATTAGAGTTAGGTCATGTTCCATTTACCTCTTCAATTACATCTTCATCATTGTGTACCATTTATTCTCTAGTGAACAATTAAGTTATAAATCTATTATAAATTGAGTATTTAAATTGTTCAAGTCCTGAATCAATACACAAGGAAATCATCTTTCTAGTTTCTTAATAGAATGAATAGATTTCATATTTGTAAGATACATTCTCAGCTACTCATCTCATCGTGCTCCTAAGATATAAGTATTTCGATCTGTTTAAAAAATAAACCTTTAACAAGTATGTCAAAGAATATAATGTTATAAATAGGAGTCTATAACTACTTAGGATTAAGATTGATCTACATATGATCATCTAATGACATTATTTGAACTCTTAACAGTTAGCGGAATTTATGTGAGATTTAAATCAAGTCTTGTCCAGTCCTATATAATCGAATTATATAAAGTACCTCTATTGTGATGTCAACACATCAATAGTCTATATAAGACTATTATATTCTCAATGTTAATAGACTATATTAATAATATTTAATTAAAGATTTCAAACTTTAATTAATTATTATGGACTATATTTAGTTTATTATCCATAATTTAATCCTAATATATATAATACTTATATATTAAATTTGTGGTCGCATAAATAAATTAGGAATTTTCTGACATTTAAAGACATACAAATTATGCACAAATTCAAATAGAAAAATATTATTTTATTAGTTAAAAAAATGTACGTTTTGGATATATTATATATATATATATTATATTTTACGTATAAAAAACATTTTGTTATATAATATAATATATATATGTATATATATATATTAATATGTGTATATATATATATATATGAATATATGTAATATATATAATTTATGTTTTTACATGTTGTATGGAAGGTCGTGTAGGTCGCCTTTATGTTGGGCAGAACCCGAAGAGCATGTTACTCTTAAACCTGAACTAATTAAGGAGACTATTGAGAAGATCAAGAATATCCGGGAAAGACTCAAGGAGATTCAGAGTCGTTAGAAGAGTTATGCTGATCTGAAGAGGCGTGAGGTAGAGATCAATACTGGTGATTCCATATTCTTGAAAGTGACTCCAAGGCGTGGTGTGAGAAGATTTAGGGTTAGGGGTAAGCATTCTCTAAGGTATATTGGTCCCTTTAAGATCACTGAGAGAATTGAACCAGTGGCATATCACTTGAATCTACCTGCACAGTTGGGTCACGTGCATAACGTGTTTCATATATCCATGTTGAAGAAGTACACACCGAACCCATCTCATGTTATTCAGTGTGTGCATGTATCGATCCAAGAAGATGGTCCTATGAAGAGCAACCTGTTCGTTTGTTGGCTAGAGAGTTGAAGATACTTCGCAACAGAGAGATTCCACTTGTCAAGGTGCTTTGAGAACATCACAAAGAAAACGAGGCTACTTGAGAACTCGAGACGGAGATGTACGAGAAGTACCCTCATTTGTTTAACCTTCAGTTAGAAGTTGTACTATGATGTAACCTTGACTTGTATTTTAAATTTCTGGACAAAATTCTTTTAAGGAGGGGAGAATGTAAAAACCCAAATTTTTAGGAGGGTAATTTAGACATTTTACCAATTTTAGGGTATTATATTGTGTGAATTAATTTGCAAAAGTTTTGTGTAGAAGGACTAAATTGCAAATTTTGGGAGACTAATTTAAAAAGGATTTGAAAAATTGGGGACTGTTGTGCAATTCAGCCCTATAAGACAGGCCACGTGACCTTGTCATTTTCTCTCCCTCTCTCTCTTCTCTCTTTCTCTTCCCCGACGCCTCCCTCGCTCTCTCTCTATTCACTCTCAGCCGAAGGATCAGCGAGGGTTGCGTCGCCACCCAGGCCACTGTCTGGCCCGCCAACCACTTGGTGCGAGCTCGCCGTGCAGCCAGGAAGCTCCACCGATCGTCGCCAGCCTCTGCCGAAGCCGCTATTGTCGGAGAAGACAAAGTAGACCGTTTCGGATTTCTCGTCGCCGGCGATCATTTTGGCCACCATTTGACCTCTAACTGGGTGTGTTCGTTGAGAGGAAGCTCAAAGTATATATATCTTAATCACATAATACCCGAATCAAAAGTTGCCATTTTTGGAATATTTTGAGCTTAAGTTAACTTTTTGATCTGGTCGTTGGATCGTGTTTTTGTTGTCATTTTTGGATTGTACTCAGAAAATGAGGAAGTTTGATATATATATATATATATATATATTACCTATGTTTGGTGATCAGCACGAAAATTGAAATCAGACGGCTAAGATTTATCTCGAGTTACGTGCCACCGGTCTGGTGTGAGCCCGGACCCGAATTGGACAAGTTATATGTCTAACCTAACTATTTTGGGTACTAAGAATTCAGTGAAAAAGTCCGTTTGTGGAATTGAAGCTCCGTTGAGAAGTTGGTTTTTCGCAAGAGGACGATCTAGGGCTTGGAATTAGTTCCCGACCCTCTGGACGATTGTCGACGACGCCTTGAAGATTCAATACCATGGTATCGCTATTCTTGTGAGGTAAGGATTCAGTTACCTTTATTTTATACTATTTTTGAATAAAACTTATTTTCTGCAACATATGAGAACAAATGTGGTTTTTTATTTTTTTGAACATATGTGATGGACTGTGATGGTATGATATACGTATATATACTGTATTACTTTAGGGATTTTCTAAGTACAGGTTATTTTGGGTATATCAAAAATAAGGCTGATGTGCTGCCCATTTTTCTATAAAAACCTAATATACTTATTTTATTGAAAAACCAGAGTATGATTATTTTGATACTTTAGTTCTGTGTTGCACGTGTCATAGGATCATACATGAGTACCGTGTTAGCATCGTGGATTTATAGTATGGCGCTGTGTGCCCCACCGTTAGTGTAGAGTCTATAAACTCATGTGGGATTTTGTTACGTCTGATCACCTCCCTATTTAGTAGGCGTAGGCAATTCGGTTGCCCTCTAGGTTTGGTAGGCGACACATGGGTATCCCTTCTAGGTATGGACTTAAGTGTCAGGCAGGTTATTAGATACACTTAGTGCCATTATCCTGGGTTTCCACGGATGAGAGGATGTGAGCTCATGGGTATGGGTTGATTTGTATCATGTGCATCTGAATTGAATAGTTTTGATTATATTGATTTATTTATACATATGCGTGACGATTTCCTATTTTGGATTATCATATATGTATGTATTGGATTTAAACTAACTATGCATGAGCTTTCTATCACTAAAAATGTTTTCGATCGAGGTAACTGTTTTTCCTACTGGGTATTTTATGTTCATTCCCTTCCTCCCTTCCTCATGTGGTGTCTAGTGCGATTTTGGAGATCAAGAGGAGTAAGAGACCACTAAGATTGTAGTTTGTTATCTTGGTAATACTTGAAGTATGTTGTTGTGGTGTTTGAATTGTTTGAGTTTTGTTTTAGCATTGAACCAAGATCACTATTTTCCATTTTGTTTGTGAACTCATGTATGCCATTTTGACGTCTGTTCTGACGTGGATGATGATGATGTTTGAACATATATTTGATTTACATTCTTTTAGGTATTTATTCGATCTATGTTTAATAGTGTATACGAACTGTGAGAGAGGTTCACAAGATGGAGTTCCAAATATTTTATTTTATTTAAAATGGACGGTTTTATAAAACTAAAACTTCTTAGGCGTTTTCAAATAAATCAAGAAATTTCTTATCATTGCGAAATTCCCCTTTTGCCACTAGCCCGGATTTTGGGTTGTGACAAATGGAACATGACCTACCTCTAATTATGAATTGTCTATGGAGGATTAAACTACATGTAATGATTAAATCGATGGACTGTTCGCTATTTTCTGAGTAAATTAATTCTGTAAATTCAAGAGTGCAATTCTAGATTTTAAGTAGAGTAATACTACAATTAATAAATTAGATAAATTACTACAATTAATAAATTAGATAAATTGATGAAAGAGTTTAATTAATTGTCATAATTTATTGGAACTTGAATTACAGGTCCATAGATCCCCAATTTCACCTCTTACAAATACTGTACTGGATATTCCATTATTTATGTTACTGCACACTTTGTCTAGATAAATAATTTATCTTTATGTAATTAATAATAATTATTAATTAATTAATTAATTAAAATTTATGGAGGGATAAGTTTCCTAATTTGTTTAAATTTTGAATTATTATCAGATAAATAGATAAATAGAAATTAAGAAATTGATTGAAAGAATTATCTAAGTAAATTAATTCTGTAAATTCAAGAGTGCAATTCCAGATTTTAAGTAGAGTAATACTGGAATTAATAAATTAGACAAATTGATTAAAGAGTTTAATTAATTGTCATAATTTATTGGAGCTTGAATTACAGCTCCATAGATCCCCAATTTCACCTCTTACAAATACTGTACTGGATATTACATTATTTCTGTTACTGTACACTTTGTCTAGATAAATAATTTATCTTTATGTAATTAATAATAATTATTAATTAATTAATTAATTAAAATTTATGGAGGGATAAGTTTCCTAATTTGTTTAAATTTTGAATTATTATCAGATAAATAGATAAATAGAAATTAAGAAATTGACTGAAAGAATTATCTTCTAGTTTATATATATATATATATATATTAATTAAATTAAATATATATATATATTTAAGTTTACATTTTTTCTATTAAAAAAAACTAAGTTGACGTTTTATTTTTTCAAAATATATATATATATATATATATATATATATATATATATATATATATATATATAAACTCACGTTTTTAGAAACTAGAGAGAAAAAGAAGAGAAAGTCTTCTTATCTTTTATAGAACAAACTCTTGTAATCTCATGTGTTAGAAAATAGCAAGGGTGTGAGTTTAAGAAATTATACGTAATGCCCACATGTTTATCTAGTTGTGCTTGAGTCTTGAATTGGAATATCGTAGTTTGGAAAACAATAAAGCTAAAATCTGCTGATAGTTTACAAGAAATTTAGATTGTCAAGACTAACGAACACATTAGAACAAAACCCATTTCAACTAATTCATATAAAATTTTCTGAAAAAGAGATAATAAAAAATAAAAAAAATATTAATTAGATACTAACTAAGTTAGGGCTTTCCGGTTGATTCAAATGGTAAGAACATCTATTAACTAGGATTTCGGTCATATGTTTAAGTCACATCGAGAGTAAGTATAAAAATCTATTATCCATAATAAGATGAGGTCCGTACTTTGTAGTTCGTAGTCATGTCGAGTTCAGCAACCTGGAATAATATCTTTACTTAACTATTAACTCATTTTGGAAAAATATTAGGACATTCTCGAATAAAACCAAATGTTTCGTGTTATAATAATGCATATTATTATGTATATTACACTTTTTCCCTTGAAGTTGTCTCACTAATATGTCCCCTAACATCTAAAATATAATTTTTGCACCGCATCTAATACCTAAACTTTGAAATGTGGCACATACTCCTGTAATAAACGTTGCTTTTTGTCCCGCTTTACAATTTCTGTTGTTAAATGTAGTTGAACTAAAAGAAATTTGAAAGAAGCAAGACTCATGAGCTACATTAGGTGATAATTATTTAGTCAATTTGCAAAGTAATATCATTTCTTGGCTATGGAGGAGACCAGTAATGTACTAAAGGGTACAAACCACAAAGAGGGCAATGGCTTGCTCAACCTAGATGAGAGGCCAGGTGATAAACTCGTGGCTCGCTAATGACTAGTCAATTTACTTGTTGGTAGTACTTTTTAGATAATGAACGCATTTTTCTTGAAATTAATTATTTGAATCCTAATAGATAATTGTATTTTACACGTACAACATATTTTTAAATCATACAGTTGAATTGTACTATAATTTGTCAAATGTACTTAATACATGTACTTTTCACTACAATTGTATTATTCACATATACGTATATATTATCATTTTACTTCTAGATAATGTACAATAATTGTATTTTACACGTACAACGTATTTTTAAATCATACAGTTGAATTGTACTTTAATTTGTTAAATGTACTTAATGCATGTACTTTTCACTAGAACTATATTATTCACATATATGTACATATTTTTATTCCAAAAATAATAACCTTCTGTCCAAATGATTTATTTTTATTCCAAAATTTTTTTTTGGTTATTATTTATGAAGTATTATTGAATTTTCTAATATTTAACCAATTTTCAATAAATATTTCACATATGTACGACCAATCAAATTAAATTAGGTGCCAAATCTAATATTGATAATTTGCAACTGTTATTAGTGTATATTTATACGACTAATCATGTTATACATGCAAAACTAAATTTATCAAATCAGAGTGTTTTAGCGAGAAAGAGTTTAGTGAGGCCTTTCCTCATGTGGCCGTTAACCGCTTTTTCCCTTTCTCCTCTCCACTCATATGTTGAATCCATAGTAGAAATTTGAGATTTTTTTGTTTGAGTTTGTAACCCACCAGAGAAAGAAATCCGGTAAGGATTTTTTTCCCTCTATTTTTCCGTTGTGATAAGTCATTATGCTTTTTGAAGATTGTGTATCATAAATCTAGTTTTATAGATATTTGTCCCACATGTTTCCAGATTTATGTGGGTTTTGGATTGTTTTGTTGTTGTTATTTTTTAATTTGTTTTGTTGCTATTTTGTAGTATTCTTTCAAATTTGAAGCTTTGAGAGACTGATCTGTAAGATTTATCATGTCAAAGATTTTTATCTAATATTGGTAGGTTATAGTGCAAATTTGTGATTCAAAAAGATCTGTTGTAGTGTCAACTGATGGATACCAATGGTTTGTTGTGATATCTATTTATGAACGCAATAAATATGTTATAGTGTTTACTAATGGATATCATAGGTCTATTACAACGTCTACTGATAGATGCTTTTAAAGAGCTTGCTGACTCTCGAAGTGGTAAAATTTGTTTTGCCTATTTCTTGCTGGACTAACGAACTCACGTCATTGATTATTTTAGTCTCACACTTGTCACTTGTGAGTTTTGATAGTGTTTTTTTTCTCTTGGGTAGTGTTTTTTGTAATTCATAGAGCCATTTATTAGGTTTTAAATATAATTGTACAAGGAATGTCATTAAAAAAAAAAAAAAATATACCAATTTTCCTATGCACATACTTTTCTGCCTATTTTTTTTAACTTTCTCATAAAAAGTACTAATTATACCCATTTGTATTATTAGCCTTCTAATTTACATTTGTATTTTTCTAATTATGATTTGAATTAAAGTCATATTAATTACATTATAGGTATTTTGTGTGAATATCTAAATTATTCACATAAAACATAAATAAATATTATATGGTGAATAATTGAATGTGTTCACACTTGAGAAATAAAGTTTGGGTGCTTTATTTATATAGACTCTATTAGACTTTATTGATCGTTTTGGCTTGTAACTCTAACAAGTTTATCGATGAAGAATGTTTATGTTAAACTAGATCTCACATCAAATTTAATTATATATTCTAAACAATTACCAAACTAAAAGTGTCATAGGTATATATTAATTCATTATATGAAGAATGTTTATGTTAAACTAGATCTCACATCAAATTTAATTATATATTCTAAACAATTACCAAACTAAAAGTGTCATAGGTATATATTAATTCATTTTACATGTGAATAGTCATTAACAAGTGGGAGTCCTAATCTTTTAAGAAATAAAAACACGTTCAAAATCAACAAATAGAGCTGGAAACTCTATTTGGACAAGGTTATAGTAATTTATGCTTTAATTGGTAATGAATCTTAAATCATCAAAATGTTAACTTCGGATAAAAAGCACCGTTGTATGTTAGATATACTACCATTTGAAATTAAAGTTCAAGTGCAAGCACCATAACTAACTAATTAAAAACTTAAAAATTAGGGGATATCTATCTTTTTTTTTTTTTTTTAAAAAAAGTGGAGCTTAACTAATGATCATCACTTACTACAAATTTAAAGGAAAATAATACACACACACACTCTACCAAGGTTTGAATCCCTGACTTCCCCAAACTCACACACACATCTCTCAAGCCTTGGACTAACTGAACTAACCCCAATTGGCTAGGGAATGTCTATCTTAATCCTAAATGAATAATGAACTTTCTAACAAAAAAAAAAGGGATGTTTATAGCTTATTTTCTATTAATGGTGTTAAAGAGTCTGTAATCTAACTTTATGGTCTATTCCTCGACATATTGGAAACATGATTTTATGAATAGTAGGAACAAAAATTCATAGCAAGGGAGTTCATGACTTTTATGGTAGTAATATAAGCTTGAGTTTTACAAGTACTTGAAAAATCAATTTTAGCTAAGTAATTCGATAATAATTGTTTATTGAATCAAAGACTTTACTTGTACTGATCTTGTAAGCATCGAACATCTTTGATTCAATAAACAATTATTGTACTGATGTTGCAAGCATCAAACTAGTCAATCGTGTTGTACTTAGCACGGTCCATTGTACTAAATCAGCCAACGCACACAACCGATACTCAAGAAAAGGGACTTAGAGTGAGCTTTGAGATAAAGTGATTAAATATGAGAGTTTGAGTGAATGAAAGTTTTGTGTTACTCTAAGTATGCTTACAATTCTCTCAAATAGGACTTATGTATAAATGAACCCAATAAGTCCTTTATATAGGTAAAGCCTAAACTAACCAATGGTTATGATCGTGCCAAGTGACATGATCTTATAAGGAGTCTAGAATTTTCTCAAATAAAATAGTAATATCTACAAAGATATTTATATAGAGAATCTAGAATAAACATGATCTAGAATCTTCCAGGAGGTTTACCTACTATTTTAGCTCTTCCGAGTCATTCTAGTTACTTCTACGATTATCCTAAGCCATTTAGCACCAATTGGCCTTGTTTAGAGCCTTGTAGGACTTAGTAGTACTAAATAGAGTCTTCTAGCATAGTCAAGATCTCTCTTGATTATTCTAGAAGTGTCTACCATATTTTAGGGTCTTCTTCCATTCTCTTAGTGAGCAGTATATATATAGAAGATCTTAGGATCATAGGGTAGTAACACTTAGATTTTGGGAGTCAAATGAGCAGATTATAACACTTTCCCCTACTCAAGTTCACAACGTCTTTGTCAAGCTATCAATCTTGAACCACTTGATATGGTGTTTGAATTGCTATAAAGTATCCTCATACTCCCAGCTAGCCTCAACCTTAGATAAATTCTTCTATTTTACTAAGTATTCTCGATAATTAAGCACACCACATCGGCAGATTAAGAGATCGGTTTGAATAATTTCTATCTCCTTATCAAAAAAAGTTACCACCACAATAGGAACTCTTTTGGATTCACCTCTTGAAGGATCTTTCTCGTCTCTATGGTATAGTTTTAGCATGCTTATATGGAAGAAAAGAAAGATCTGCAACTTGGCAGAGAGTTGAAGCTTGTAGAAAACTTTGTCCACACGCTTGAGTACCGAGAATAGACCCTCGTACTTTTGCACTAATCCTTTATGCCCCTTTCTCAAAGTTTTGAATTATTGGGACAACAGTTTGACAAGGACTAAGTCTCCCTCTTGGTACTCAATATGTCTCATCTTTTTATCGGCCCACTTCTTTATTCTCTTGAAAGATTGTGGTAGGAAAAATTGACCTAACACTTAGGAAAATTATGCATGCATATATGAAAAATGCATGATCATATCATGAATGCAGCGGAAAAATTGGCGGATTTAGGTTTTAAAATTTTTACATGAAAAAAGTTTTTCATAACCATATAACACACATGCATCATATACAGGATTATGTACAACATAAATCAAATCTAGATACAAAATCCCTAGAGATGAGATTAGGGTTTACCTCTTGTAGTGTGTTCCTCCTTGATCTCTTTGTTGATGGTGATCAGATCTCCAACCCTAGATCTTCTTGTCGATGCTCTTGCTTATCAAATCTAGATACAAAATCCCTAGAGATGAGATTAAGGTTTACCTCTTGTAGTGTGTTCCTCCTTGATCTCCTTATTGATGGTGATCATACCTCCAACCCTAGATCTTCTTATCTATGCTCTTGCTTTTGATTGATGAGATGAGTGGGCACCAAGTTGAAACCTATGTAGGAGAATAATCAAGAACGTCTTCTTGATCTTATGGAACACTAGGATGTGAGATGGAACTGTGAGATGATAAGAAACTTTTTCTCTCTCACTTAGCCTAGGGTGGCGAATTCTCTTCTCTCCCTGTGCCTTATGCATGTGACGCTCTAAGAGTTACTATGTAGTTTTTTCTCTCATATATCTTATTTATATTGGACCCAAAACTGCTAATCCTAATCCAATTAGGATTGGGCTTGTTCTCTAATTTGGGCTTTGGGTGTATTTTTTATAAATATGTCCAACTCATGAAACTTATTTATAAAAATACCAAATTCTGTGTAGAATTATTATTTTACACAGTTTCATAAAACTAATTTCACAAATACCACCAACCAATTAATGAGCTTAATTGAGCTAGACAAGGGACCTAATGGATCCAAATAATTTAAGCTCCAATAATATGATAAATACATAATAACTCTTATTATGGTATTTATATAAATATTATTAGTAAATGAGACACTCCACTAAAGGCCAAATACTACACTCTTAGATTAAATGTCATGCCTTTTATAGAGATTTAATCAACTAACCTTGATTAATCGATCCATCTAGTATATTCTATACCACATATAGAATCCCTATACAATGCCGTAGTTGGATAGTTGAAATTATAATAATACCCATTCAACACCTATTTACTTTTAAGTTACCATTTTTCTATCGAGGAATAATGTTGTCGATAATTTTGTTCTCAATGGCCATTTAGACAAAATTATCAACCAATTCATAAAGTGAATACTAAGATCTTAGATTTAATTATTCCATGAATCTTGAAAGAACCTAAAGTGGCATTAATATACAGTGTCCTTAATTATTTGGTGTTCCCACCAATTCATAAGTCATAACCTCCAATATACCAGAGTTCAACTCTAATTTCATAGAGGTTAGTCTTTTAATAAATCAAAAAGCTATAACCCATGAAAGCAAGTCCAGTCAAACATCAAGGATTAAGATCTATATGCTAAGAGCTAGTTTGTGATAATATAAGAATTGAGTTACGACACTCCAATTTTTTATATTACCTGGTCTAGTTTAATACACATAACTTGTTTATATTGTATTAGTGTTTCTATCAGAATCAGATACTTCAATGATTTGAGACAAATCATTCTCGTTGAGATAGACAAACACTATAACCTATAATAAATAAAGTATTCCATTTTTATTTATAGATTGTAAACTTCTTCATTGAGACTTAGATAAAGAAACAAGTCTCTGCATAATTAACACTTAATCATGTTTGTTTCTTTATATACATATAAAGTCATAGAATCTTTTTCAGATAAATAAACTATTCAACTAAGATAGTTTAATTTTGTAAATATCATAATTGCATATAAGAGAAAGTTATTTATACTTAAAAGGGTAAAATTGGAAATCTGCTTTTTAGGGCAAAAATCCCAACAATTATTTAACTAGGCCTTAGCCAATTCCACTTGCTCATGCCACGCCTTGGTAAACTTGAATACCACTGGACTCTTCCCACCATAACTTATCGCCAGGGTGTGTGGAGTCATATGTTATTGGCCCATGACTATCTTGAAGAGGCTCTTACCCGTAGACTCATTCATCTGAAGGTTAAAGGAAAATTGGGCTATATCAAGTAATTTTGCCCAATTCTTTTGGTTGGCACTCACAAAGTACTTCAAGTATAGCTCCAGCAAGGCATTCACCCTTTCTATCTGGCCAATCCTTTAGGGTTAAAAGCTACTAGAAACATTCAAGTTTGAACCCATCAACTTAAATAGTTCTATCTAAAACCTTCCAGTGAATCGGGGGTTATGATTACTAACTATATTCGACGAAACACCCTAGAGTTTCATAACATACTTCATAAAGAGTCATGCAGTCTCATCAGCGGGACAATTGGGTGAAGCAAGAATAAATGTGACATACTTGCTGAAGCAATAAACCACCATAATACTGCTAAAGCCCTCCAACTTAGGCAGACTAGTAATAAAATTCATGAAAAAAATCTCCTATGACCTTTCAGGAATAAGGAAAGGTTCTAATAATCTATTTGGTGATTGTAGCTCTATCTTGTCTTATTGGCACACAAGACAAGTCTTTACATAAGCCTCAACATCATCTCTCATCTAAGGCTAATAGTAGACAGCTTTGATAAGAGGAACGATGCACTTATGACCTAGGTGGCTAGCCCACAAAGAATCATGACATTTTATAATAAGCTCTTTCCTTAAATTTCCTCACTTAGGCACATAAAGTCAGCTGCCTTTTGCCTAGAAAAGTCTATTGCTCAGCCAAAAGTGCCGTGTCTTTCCTTTCTTCACTAGGGGCAATAGGCTCTTTATAAGAACATCATGTTCTAGCAATTCTTTGATTTTCTCTATCAAAGTACTATCAGGCCTGCTTAAGGCAGTAACTCTGCCTTTCTACTTAGAGCATTTGCCACCACATTGGCCTTCCTAGGCTTGTATTCAAGCCTATAGTAGAATTTTACCAAAAAGTTTTGCCACCGAGCTTGCTTAAGACTCAACTTCTTCTGAGTTTGGGAGTAGCTTATGGCTATATTGTCGGTCATGATCGTGAAGCAAGTACCCAACAGGTAGTACTGCCATACCCTTAGATAATAGACGATGGCAGTCATATATTTTTCTTGTACCGTATAATGTCTCTTGGTGCCATTGAACTTGCAGCTTTCATAAGTAATGGAACACCTCTCTTGCATTAGTACACCACTAATAGCAAAATTGGAGGTAACTGTGTGAAGCTCATATGCCTTGGAGTGATCAGGCAAGTTAAGAAACAACTCCTTGCTTACCTCCTCTTTAAGTCTTTGAATGAAGCTTGACACTCGGGTGTCTACTCCCAAGACTTATTCTTCTTAAGCAGTTAGTAAATAGGCTACTTTCACTGAGTAAGACTTGATGAACTACCTACACAAGTCCGAGAAAGGATCTCAATCCTGGCACTTTAGTGGGAGGTTCCTACTCTTGGATGGCTTGTACCTTAGTCTCATCTATCATAAGCTTACCATCTTTTATCTTATGCCTTAGGAACATCACTTCCTCTTAGGCGAAGGAACAATTCTTTTTCTTGATGAATAACTGATACTCCATCAAGTCCTCAAACACCTTGCTTAAATATTCTAGGTACTCTTCTATGGTCTTGCTCTAAATAACTACATCATCAAGATAAACTACCACAAACCGATCGAGGTAAGGATAGAATAGCTTATTTATAAGGGTATAGAAAGTAGCAAATGTATTAATAAGACTAAATAGTATGACTAAGAACTCATATGCACTATATCTTATCATACACGTGGTCTTAGGCTCTTCTCCCTCTACTATGCACACTTGGTAGTACCCTGAGTGTAGATCAAACTTTAAGAAGTATCTAGCATTTCCTAGGTGATCGAACAAGTCAGTAATAAGCAGGATGAGGTACTTGTGCTTTACCATCACTTTATTAGAGCCCAGTAGTTAATGCACATTCTTAGTGAGCTATTTTTCTTTTTCTAGAACAATATGAAGGCATCAAAAGGAGCTTTGAAAGGCCTAATAAAACCTGCATCAAGCAACTCCTTAAGTTGTTTACGGAGTTCCACCAACTCCGGAGGGGCCATTTGATAGGGACTCATCACAGGTGGTTTTGTACTTAAATCAAGCTCGCTTTTGTGATCCACCTTCCTCCTAGGTTGAAGTTTCTTAGGTAGAGCATTAGGTATCACATCTTGAAATTTATTCAAGATAGCTTGCATCTTTGTGGGCAAGTAACCTTAAGGTTATAACTTTTCATCATCGTACTCCTTGAGGATGACCAAGTAACTCTCCTCCTCTCTTTTCAAGCCCTTCTTGAATTGAAGTGCACAGAGTACTTTATTTCTCGCTTTCATGGACCATTCTGTTGGCACCATACAAACCTTCTTACTATCCATAATGCATATAGAGTTAGCAAAAGGAACAAAAAATGCCCGTACTATATCAAAGAACTCCAAACCAAGCACTATCGCATAGTCATCCATTAGCACCATTGATAAATTAAGTTAGCCAGCTCATATACCTAAGCTAGCCTTGACACCATAAGCAATCCCATGGATAGGGCATGCTGCTAAGTTTACATCCTTGAGGCAGCCTCCTCTATTGGTTACTAACAAGCCCAATTGTCTAGCTTCTTCAATGGAGACAAAGTTGTGAAATGCGTTCATGTCAATCAAGGCCTTGTAGCCTTGCCATTGATTATTGTATCTACAAAAAGTAGACCCTTAGCTTGTAACTTAGAGGCCATTTGTAAGGCGTTGAGAAATTATAAGGAACCAACACATGTACTACTATCTTCCCTATCTTCTTCTTAGCTTGGCTCAGAGGTGATTAAGGCATTAAGAGCTTTCTTCTTAGGACACTCGCATGCCTAATGTGACCTGTCATAAAGGAAGCACTTGACTCTTGGCTTGGAGAAGTCACGGTCTTTCCCTTCTCCTTGCCTTCGTCCTTGTGCTTGTAGGAGGAACTATCTCTATTCTATTTTCCTCTCTTTATTTGATCTTTTCCATTCTTTGTACCACCACCTTTCTTATCCTTGGCCTTGGAGGGGTCTTTATTGGTAGAGTAATCAACAAGGTTCTCAGCTATAGTAATTATATTGTCCAAGTCTTAGACACTACGACATTTGAGCTCTAACTTGGCCCAATTCTAAAAGCTATCCACGAACAAGAATATGGCATCTTTTTTTGATGTGTCAGGGAGTTCGAGCAAGAGTGTATTAAACTCTTTCACATAGTCTCTAACACTACTAGATTGCTTGAGGCGGTGAAGAAAATCTCTTGTCTCTTCCTCGGCATTCTCGGAGAAGAATTACTTCTTAAGCTCTCTTTTGAAGTCATCAAAGGTGCATATGGTACACATACCTCATTGCATCTCTCTGTGTCTCTACCTCCACCATAGCATGACAATATCGATTAGATATAAGTCAACATTACGAATTTTACCAGTGTCATTTGTCACACCAGTGGCCTTGAAGTATCGCTCGAGTCCCTATAAGAAGTTCTCAAATTTTTGAGTATGTCAAGTGCCATTGAATGTCTTTGGTTTAGATACTTCGACCTTCCTTGCCTCAATGGTCGTAGTTGTGGTCACCTTCATGGCCACTGCTCACTTGTACAAAGCAAAATTACTACCTATCTCATCTACTCTAAGTAAAATATTAGTGAGTTATCTTTGGAAGAGATCTTGTACCTTGGCAATCTCTGAGTGAAGGGACTCGATCTCGCACCTTAAGTTGGCCTTTAGCCTACCAAACGCATCTTTGATGCCGCTGTAGATCTCCGCATCCTCGGTTTCCAAACCATCACAATGGTCATCTAGATCGTCTATTCGCTCATCTAACATGCTTATGTTAGACTCTAGTCGGGTTACTCTAGCCTCCAAGCTAGTTACTCTATCCTTGGACTTGCCATGAATTATATCTTTCTTCCCTTTGTCACACCCACGCTCAGAAGTACCAACTTCGACGGGGTTGGGATTTACAACCATATTCTTCATATAGACAATGGAACCACCAATATATAATAAGCAACCAAAGCTTTGATACTATATTGTCATGACCCTAGTCTCAAACTAGATAATCATACGACACTTAGCATAGTACATTGTACTAAGTCAGCCAACTCACATAACCAATACTCAAGAAAAAGAACTTAGAGTGAGCTTTGAGACAAAATGGCAAAATATGAGAGTTTGAGTGAATGAAAATTTTGTATTACTCTAAGTATATTTATAACTCTCTCAAATGGGACTTGTGTACAAATAAACCTAAAAGGTCCTTATACAGGTGAAGCCTAAATCAACTAATGGTTATAGTTATACTAAGTGACATGATCTTACAAGGGGTCTAGTATCTTTCTAAATAAAATGGTAATATCTACAAAGATATTTACATAGAGAAATCTAGAACAAGCATAACTTAGATCCTTCCAAGAGGTTTACCTACCATCTTGGCTCTTCTAAGTCATTCTAGGAGCTTTTAGGATTATCTCAAATTATTTAACATTAACCAACCTTGTTTAGAGCCTTTTAGGACTTAGTAGTGTCAACTAGAGTCTTCTAACATAGCTAAGATTTCTTTTGATCATTTTAGAAGTGTCCACTACGTTATAGGGTTTTCCCCTATCTTCTTGGGTAAGCAGTATATATATAAAGGATCTTAGGACCACAGAGCAGCAACACTTGAATTTTTGAGAGCCATATGAGCGAGGCATAACACTTAGCTCCCTATATGATTAAAATACAATTATATACGGTTAAATTGAGCTGATACTTTGCATATAACTGATTTTCATTAAAAAATAATAGTTTTAACAAATGGACCATTATATTAACAATTACATAATTTAGGATTGTTTACTTTGGAGGTTAAAAATTTCGGGACTAAAATGGTGCACAGTATAAGGGGGCAATTAATATAATTAACCCTAAACTTTAAAAGTGTCACATAATTACTCTTCAAAATTGCGTTTCTCTTAGGATACCCATTTGACTCTCGTTTAAGGTTAAAATAGTCAATTTAAACATATAGAATAAACCTAATGCAAAACAGAATAAAAAAGAAAATCAAACGGATTCAAGATTTGCATATATTTGAAATTTTGAATTTTTTTTTTTTCTTTCGGTGCATGTACAGAAACCTCATCCATGCAAATGCAATATTTCCTTCTTTCTAAATCAATATTTATGGAGATTATCAATTAAATTATTCTTGCTTATAATTATAACTATATAAACATCAAAGACACAGAAAACTACGTATACAATAAAGAAGTATTTACTTGGCCTGCCTTTGCAAACTTCTATTATTTTATGTCAATTAGTGACAGGGACAGCGATTATGAGCATTCAAAGGTAAGCTAGATTTGAAGGCCTCTTAAAAAAAAATAAATAAATAAATGGAGGAACAGATCGCGGACCTCTTAGCATATATAGAATGCATTTATGCTAGGAGAAATGAACAGGGGTTAGCCTGATTTGTTTGAACTGTGGATTCATAGTTGACTTTAGAGTTCTCTAGATTTCAACATTTTTCTGGTCCACATATTCAACCAAAACTATCGAGTTATTTACCAAAAAGTCAATAGATAACAAAATAATAAATGACATATTCAATATTTGCAACAATCTAAACACCGTCTTCACATTGGAATAGTGGTTTCAAAAGGGAACCCCAAAGTCAACAATCAAGTTGCTCTTATCGGCGTTATTTTACAAACGTTCATATAAAAATAACAAAAATAGTTTTGCAATTTCCTTTCTCATTTTCTCTCTTTTGGGTTCTAGCCTTTTTCGGGTTTATTTTCTTGACTTATTGAAACTATATTTGTAAATATATTTGCGAGTATCAATCAGTTCGGGAAAGAATCAATCAAATTTTATAACATAATACAAGAGACACGTCTCAAAAAATTTTAGCCATCGTATAGTTTAATATTTCAATTTCTTTGTCAACTTTCAATTAGTGGAAAGAAAGATATATATAGATGACTTAATTAAATTATGTAAGGACTAATCTCTTTTACAAAGGTTTTGATGGGAATGGAAATATTCCTCAATCTGGGTAACAAGTGAATATAACAACTCATAAACGAAGGAAAGAGAATAATAAACGCCAGATCACACGACGGATGTAATAATACTTTCTAATGTATCTCTTACTATGTAAAACAGCCGGTTGGAACTTCAATATTAATGCCTACTAACTAATCTCTCTTTTTTCTTCCTTTTTTTTTTGAAAATTACTAATTTGTCTTTCCTTGTTCTTTTTTTTTTTTTTTCAAAAAACTTTGTTCGCTTAATATTTTATTATATTTATCTAATTAAAGATAAATACGTATTTATAGCTTACACTTTGACTTTAAATTCCATATAGATATCGCATTATGATATCATCAACATTGTTTTTTCTGTGAAAAATTCACAACTATACTGGGTCAAATATCAATTATGACTGGTGAGTACTTTTCTGGATTTGAGGATAGAATAAAGCAAGGAGGAAAAAAAAAAAGTGAGTCGTGAGAAAAGGGAGTCGTCTACCAGTGTCTTGCACTATAGTCTATAGAATGCAATATTAAAAAGCGGTATGCAATATATGAATTTTGGTAAAATTAGCTTACGAAAAAAGGACTATGAATTAGTAACAAATCTTAAATTGAAGAAAAATATTGACAAAATGCAATATGAAAATGGGCGAGATGCAATATATGAATCGATAATGCAAGACATAAATTGAACGAAAAGTTGAAATGCGCGCATGATTCAGTTACTTATTAATCCCTATTTTATATAAGAGGGGTTGAAGCTTTCGACTTCGTCAAAAGGCACGCATTGGACGAAGATTATTTTTGGTCGTACAGTCAAATAATCTTTTCGAAAAAAAATTGTTGTCTTTTTTATTTTCCTCTCTTTGTACATTATATATAGGGTTATTATTAAAAAAAAAAACCCTTGAGTTTTTTAGTTTTGGAAAAAAAAACATAAATTTCTGGTGGTGAAAAAAAAAACCTAACCTACTCTAATTTTAGTAAAAAAAAAAAATTGAATTTCTAGTTATATCAAATAAAATTTTTGGATTAAAAAATCCAATTAAATTACTATTAAAAAAAAATAATCCAATTGAATTAGGCCTAAATCAATGATTTGGTGAAAATTAGCTTGCAAAATAAATTAGATGCCACATTTATCCTTAATATACAATGTCATGCACTACATGTCAGGCTAATCTTATTGAAGGATGTGGTAAGCCTTAGCAAAGGGTGTTTTTGAGATTTTGTATATGTATATATTTTGATTGTCCTTGTTTTCCTAGCATATAAAGAATATTAGCAGGCCAAATTAGAGTAAATGAGATTATAGAGAGAGTTATAAAATATGAGTGACGAATAATGTGAGATCTTTTTTGTATTCTTTATCCTTTATCACAATGAAGATGTGCAGTGACGAAAAAGTAGATGTATGTAGCTCTCTTGCACTATATGATTCACTATAAATCTTGTGTGTGCGTATTTGATTTTTATTTTAATTGTTCTGAGTAGTAAATGATCAGGGCGTTTAATCCGTGATATTAGTTTGTGCCCTTTAGCATTTTTTTGCTACAAAATGTTGTTGGCTCAATTATATACTGAGTAAAAGAGTTACTTAATTGGAGGTCATGAGTTACAGAATCGTGTTAAAGGATATCACGGTGATTAAGATTCCAACTAATTAAAATATGAGACTATGTGCAAATTTTAAGATATTGGGCTCGCCTCTATTTTTGCGTGTCCTTTAGCATTTATTATTACAAAATATGTAACACAAAACATTTATTTAATTTGTCTATTTTTTACGTCTGTCTATTCAATATTCAATTTTAGATATATTAGCTTAAAAATAAACAAGTAAGTTTAGTTTTATTGGTCCTGTTTGGTTCACTCACTCGTTTAAACGAGTGTATCTAAATAGAAATGGTTGAATAAGTTATAATTAGAACAAGAGATATTTAAATTAAAATAAAATAGAATAAAATATAATTAGAATATGAGATATTAGAATGGACTATTCAAAAATGTTAGAGACTCCATTCTTATTGCACAATACAAAAAACTCATTCCAATAGAAAAACTGAATTATTGAAATAAACATTCGTTCCAAAAGACTTGAATGAAAAAATTAGAATATTTACAACAAACACTCGTTCCAATGAGTTTTCTATTTAAATGGAATATGAAGTAGAATAAGCGAAATAAACGGGATCGTTATTTTTTTTATTAATTTTGTAACTGCTTAAATGAAATGATATATCAAAAGATTAATTAGGTGGAGAAGGAATAAAACATCAAATGGGTGAAAATATGCTTTAGAAATTTCGTTACAAATTTCTGATCCGACAATTAATAAAATGTTAACAAGAGAAGTACAAAGTTCTGTAGTTGAGGCACTAATTGAGTAACGTACAAGGTATTTGTAAAACTAGAGATAAACCCTTTCAAAAAAAAAAAAATAAATAAAATGATAAACTAGAGACAAACGAAAAGGTAATCCGAAAAACACCAAAATTAATTATAGTAACTTAGAAAGTAAGAAAAATAAAGGGCAAAGAAGAGCATTTCAATGTTTTTGATCCAAAATATGAGGGGATCTATATAATATTATAATCCTTTACTCCAAACAGGACAATTCGCTCAGTCAGTCTCAGAAGTAGACAGTCCAGTATCCACACCAAAAACTTTTTTTTTTTCTTGAAAGTTGCAAATGAAGTAGACAATAAATTAGTAAATGGATAATCATTAAATAGCAGAAAGAGCCATACTTGTATTAAATGGCAAGTAATGTTTCTTTACCACTAGCGGTGGCAAAATGTTGCAAAATGAAAAACATATAGTCGTTAATTTTGGGTCATAGCCTAGCATGTAAAAGTACTCATCAATATTATATTGCTCCATTAATTATGCAAAAAATTACGTCTTAGCTCCTAAACTTAATATTATTGATATTAGTTCCTTAATTTTTAATATGTATACAGCTTTAGTCTCTAACATAATTTGGTCAGTTTATTTTTTTTCTTTATTTACAGAAAATGGTTATGGAATGTTTAGTACACTACTACTTTTTTTTTTTTTTGAAAAAGGTTTAGTACACTACTTCTATTAGGTGTAGATGGTACATATTTTTAATGACTAAACAAAAATTTGGAAATAGTTTTTGAAACCAACAAAAAAAAACAAATTCTATTTATTGCATGTCTAGTGAACCATAAACGAATAAAATATATAAATGTTTTTTTTTTGCTCTGATGAAAAGAAAAATATTTAAATGGTTGAGTTTATAAAGTATGTGAAATTTTGAAAAGGAACTAGTTGAATCTCATATTGAACAAACAACGACAAGAAGAAATTAGAAAGAAGAAAATTTTATATAAAAAGAAAAAAATAATTAAAAAAAGAAAAATAAAAAGAAAGAAAAATTGAATAAAGAGGCAGCCAACAGAGGAAACTCCGTGTACGTGTCGCCACCCACCCATTGACTTTTGAATCCCATTGCTCTGCTCATTGTCTTCTTCTTCTTCTTCTTCCCACTGTCTCATCCAACTTTACCAAAACCCCTCACCGCCTATCACCGGTCATTTCGTGACACTTCTCCCGGTCACTCCTTTTATATCATTTCTCCCTCTTCACCTGTTATAGCCAGTAACTATTCTTCTTCTTCTTTTTTTTTTCTTTTTTTTTTTGAACACAGTTAAATAACTTTCCGTTTTCTCTCTCTCTGTTCACTCTCTCTACACTTTCTCTCTCTCTTCTGGAACTGAAGGAAAAGCCGCTTCGTTTCATTCTTTCATTCATACCCACAAAACCTACAACCGTGTTGAAGTCAAAGCATTCCATTTCTTTCTCTAAGACACACACACTCTCTCTCTCTAGCTATCTCTATCCGCCATTTCCCTTTCTGACAGGTTCGTCTTTTTCTTTTTCTCTCCTATATTCTTATTCTTTCACATAAAACAAAACACTATCATTTTGATTTCGTTTTAGCTTTTTCCTTCCATTCTCTTTCTGCGAATTTGGCCTTTTTTATCTTATGCATGTTTTTCTTTGGCGTTGGTTCTTAATCTGCAGAATGCTGGACTCTACTTGATTAAACCACTTGTGTTTTTTTTTTCTCTCTTTCTCTCTCATCTGCGTGTGATTCTCTCAAATGGGTGTTGAAGATATCTGGGTGTTGCTTCTAATTGTTATTGGGTGTTGCTTCTTCCGAGCTCAGGCTCAGAGTCCCGATCAGAACCTGAAATGCGACCCAAATGATTTGAAAGCTTTACAAGCTTTCTTGGCGGTTCTCCAAACTTCGATTCCTGGGTGGGAAACCAATTCTTCTTCCAATTGCTGTACATGGACAGGAGTCAAATGTAATTCTTCCTCTTCTCTGGGATTTGAGGATGGTTCTGATAAAGGGAGAGTGGTGAAGTTGGAGCTTCAGGGCATGAGACTAATGGGTAAGCTTTCTGAGACTTTGGGCTCTTTGGATCAGCTCAAAACTCTCAATCTTTCTCGTAACTTTCTTAAAGGTCCGGTTCCGTTTTCGCTGTTCAATTTGTCGAATTTAGAGGCTATGGACTTGAGCTTTAATGATTTCAATGGTCCTGTTCCGGATACTTTCCATTTACCTTCAATTCAAGTCCTTGATATGTCTCAAAACTATTTGAACGGCCCTTTTCCGACTGGTGTCTGTAATGCTGCCTCTTCACTCCGGGTTTTGAAGCTCGCTGCGAACTTCTTCACGGGTGTTCTTCCATCAGAACTTGGCGATTGTGGTTCTTTAGAGCACATATGTGTTGGGATGAATTATCTCACTAGTATATCTGAAGGTATATTCCGGCTGCGAAAGCTTTCTGACTTGATTCTTCAAGATAACAAATTTTCTGGATCTCTGAGCAAAGGAATTGGTAACCTCACTAAACTTGTTCGTTTGGATATTTGCTCTAATGAGTTTTCAGGACCTATTCCGGATGTCTTTCATAACTTAAAGAACCTAAGGTTTTTTGTGGCCCATTCAAATAAATTCACTGGTGATATACCTCCTTCCTTGTCAAATTCCCCCAGTCTTACGTTGTTGAATGTGAGAAACAATTCCTTGGATGGTCCAATTAGACTTAACTGTACGGCTATGGTCAGTTTGGCTTCTCTTGATTTAGCTACTAATCGGTTCACAGGGGCTATACCTGATAACCTACCATCTTGCCAACATCTGAATAATATAAACATTGCCCGGAATAACTTCACAGGTGAAATACCAGAAAGTTTCAAGAACTTTCACAGTCTCTCTTACTTTTCTCTTTCAAATTCCAGCAACTCCAATCTTTATTCTGCCCTCAGAATCTTGCAGCAGTGTAAGAACCTTACTACTTTGGTGTTAAGCTTGAACTTTCGAGATGAGGAGTTACCTGCTGATCCCACTCTGTATTTTGAAAAGCTGAAGATTCTTGTTATTGCAAATTGTAGACTCAGAGGATTGGTTCCACAATGGTTGAGTGCAAGCAAACAGTTGCAATTGTTGGATTTGTCCTGGAATCAATTTGTTGGAACTATCCCTCCCTGGTTAGGAGATTTTCAGGACCTCTTTTACTTGGACTTATCAAACAACTCATTTTCCGGGGAGATCCCGGAAAGCCTTACTCGATTACCAAGTCTCATTGATAGGCAGATCTCATTGGAGGAACCTTCCCCAGATTTCCCATTTTTCATGAAGAGGAATGTTAGTGCGAGAGGATTGCAGTATAATCAGGTGTGGAGCTTTCCACCAACCTTGGACCTCAGTTGCAATAACCTAAGTGGACCAATCTGGCCAGAGTTTGGGAATCTGAGAAAGCTCCACATTTTCGAGTTGAGATTCAACAATCTTACTGGATCAATCCCTAGTAGTTTGGCAGGGATGAGCAGCTTAGAGACGCTGGATTTGTCTCACAACAAGCTTTCAGGGACAATACCATCATCCTTGGTAAGACTCAGCTTTCTGTCCAAGTTAAATGTTGCAAACAATCAATTACATGGGACGATCCCGGTAGGTGGCCAATTTCCAACCTTCCCAAATTCAAGCTTCGAAGGAAATAATCTTTGTGGGGAGCATGCTTCACCATGTGCATCAAGTGAGAGTCTTCCTCATCAGCCATCCAGTGGATCAGGGAAAAAAAGAGGCGTTGTTGTTGGAATCACTATTGGTATTGTATTTGGGACAGCATTATTTCTTGCTTTCATGTTCATATTTGTGTTGCGGAAGCATCATCCAGGAGAGATTGATCCAGAGAAAGAGGACGGTAGCACCAATGAGAAAGATTTGGAAGAATTGGGCTCAAGATTGGTGACCCTGTTCCAGAACAAGGACAATTGTAAAGAGCTCTCTGTTGATGACGTTTTGAAATCTACCAACAATTTTGACCAAGCAAATATCATTGGGTGTGGGGGTTTTGGTTTGGTTTACAGGGCCACCCTTCCTGATGGTAAGAAGGTTGCAATAAAACGACTCTCTGGCGACTGCGGACAGATGGAGAGAGAATTTCGTGCCGAAGTGGAAACCCTCTCAAGAGCTCAGCATCCTAATCTGGTCCTTCTTCAAGGGTATTGCATGTTTAAGAGTGACAGGCTCCTAATATATTCATACATGGAAAACAGTAGCTTAGATTACTGGTTACATGAAAGGGTTGATGGCCCAGCATTCCTCAAATGGGAGACGAGGCTCCAAATCGCTCGAGGGGCTGCAAGAGGGCTGGCTTACTTACACCAATCATGTGAGCCCCATATCCTTCATCGAGATATAAAGTCGAGTAACATCCTTTTAGATGAGAATTTTGAGGCGCATTTAGCTGATTTTGGTCTTGCAAGGCTCATTCTCCCTTACGATACTCATGTAACAACTGATCTTGTTGGGACATTAGGCTACATTCCTCCTGAGTACGGTCAAGCTTCTGTTGCTACTTACAAAGGAGATGTGTATAGTTTTGGAGTTGTTCTTTTGGAGCTTCTAACTGGCAAGAGACCCATGGACATGTGCAAGCCAAAAAGTTGCCGAGATTTGATCTCTTGGGTGTTTCAGATGAAGAAGGAAAAAAGGGAAAGCGAGGTGTTTGATCCATTCATTTGTGACAAGGAGCATGATAAGGAATTATTGCAGGTCCTTGAGATTGCTTGCCTTTGCTTAAGTGAGTTTCCAAAAGTCAGACCTTCAACCCAACAGCTTGTTTCATGGCTTGACAGCATCGGTACAAACATCTAGCTCTATCAAGTAAGTGAGGAATTTCTGGTTGTACAGCTAGAGATGTCGCTTCAATTCTCATTTTACTAAAAATAAGTTGGCACTTTTTTTTACTCAATCTTAAGATCCTGGTGTAAATATTTACCTCATAACTGGGTTCTTAAGTTCGGTTGCAATCCATGGTGTAGTAGAGAAAAGGATCAAACTAAAGTAACGAAACTTGTTATTTCAAACATGTAAGTCTTTACTACCATATCTAGATTTTGAAGAGAAATCTTGGTTCTCAACGTTATGTAAAATAATATTGTCTTCGATGTTCTTTGGGTGGTTGGTTTATAGTTGATACAGAAAGATGAGCAATTACTTCAGATCAAGTGTCAAAATTCCCTCTATTACACTCTTTGCATCTGACCCTGTTTAGGCTTTGTTAGTTTCTTGCCTCTGTAATTTGATAGAACTTTATTGATTGATCTGATATGTTCATATGTATACACATAAAATTATTATGTTCCATGTTGAATGTTCAAATTATTCTTTGAATGAATAATTCAAGGAAAAGAACAGAGTGAAAGACAATCACGAGGGGGATCTCAGCTCCTAAAATTATATTTATGTAATGAACTCCGAAATTAGTTTCTTGTTTTTGCACCATAGTCAATCAAGTTGGCTGAGTTTAGTTTACTGGCTTCTTTAACTGTTCAATTTTCTTTATATTAGTCTCGTTCAAGCTGACTTTTTGTCCATGGATATTGTTGTACCTGTGCTAAGAATAGGGTCGTACACTTAGTTATATCTTTCAATTACTTCATTTTCAAAGGTTAAGAATATGTTAGGTATTATACATTATGAAAGATGTTGACTTTCTCATCTTTGCTCCTCGTTTGAGGGAGATTTTCTTCTGATACTTCTTTTCAAAACGCATCCCATTGTTGAAATTCATTGGATCTAGAACCATGCATGTGACAACTTGATTTTACTTTATATCAAGGGCTAGACTTTTTTGTTTATCTATATCTTTTTCCCTCTTAACCTTTGCTTTCTTCAAGCACAAGTTATTGGTGAGGCTTGTGACTAGGTTCAGTTTAGGAGATAATATAGGGCAAAATGTAGGGTAGTGACTATTGTTTTCTCTTTTTAACCTAAAATGGGAGAAGAATATATTTTGCTTGTTTACGTCTATTTCATGACTAAAGAGCTATTGATCTTTTTGGATAAATTGACGTATGAGAATTAAACAAAAGAGTAACTCCTGTTTTGAAATGAATTATACACCCATTCCTATCACATAAGTGGTTTATCAAGATTATTTGATATGTATGAATACATGATTTAAGAAAAGTTCACATTTAACAGTAAAATTTTATTTGAATTATTAAATGAGTAGATAAAGAAAAACATAATGATATATGACTGTACGAGCATAATGTGTTTTAGTGGGGCGTTTTGGACCAATGCTAAGGTTTTATACCACTTGAAAACAACATTGACATGAAGTTTATGAGAGGCACTCGAACACCCCAACAAAATTGACCCAACTACCAATACCGTTGCAAAATTATTTATTGTGGGAGTGGGCTGGTCGGCTGTTCCAGTCAGATAGTGGGCGTCACTATGGACCAACTTGGGAGCATTTTTATGCCATTTATGTATGTTTGACTATACTTGGAAATAACTTCGTTTCATTCAACACTTTTGATGGTTTATTTGAATACTCTTGTGACGGGTCTACTCTGGCATTAGTGCCATTATTAAGTCAAATTATGAGTTCATATTATTGCTGGTACTTTCTAATTTAACAAAGCTACTTTTTCTTTGTTTCTTTTTTTTTTAAAGAATGATTATCCATTCTTAAAGTTATTTTAACAGAATTTCAAGTACAAATTAGGCACACTCTTTTGTCTTTCCAGGAGTACTATTGAATATAAGTTTTTCCGATTCACAAATATTTGTATAATATTTGATATAATTATAGGGGTCAACAAAAAATATATGTCCTCTAATTTTATTTATTTATTTATTTTTAAATAAATTCAACAGTGCATTCTTAAAAATTTCATTTTCACACCTGGAACATTTAGAGTCGGAAAAATAAAAGTTTACATTGATCAAATTCTTAAGTGTAAACAAAAATTATTTCCAACTCACATCTAAATTAGTAGAAATGTGTTTGTGTTGTTTTAATTTCGGAATTATTTGCTAAGAGAAATTTAAATAAATATGCTCCATAAATACAAACATATACGTTCTTCAATAAATGTTCAAAATATATGATTATACCCACCAAAAAGACTAATTATGCCCAAAATATTTTTAAATATTATCTATGCTTCTTATACCTAGTTTTAATCTCTTTCATTCTTTGCTTCCTCTATGCCTCTTCTTCAATGTTTTACCTTCTCTCAACTTCATACTTTTTAAAACAATCAAAGCTAAATCAATATGAATTGCACGCAAAGAAAAAGAAAAGAAAAAAAGAACTCTTGTAAGATGCATTGGATGCCTAAAGAACAAGAAGGATTTTTCACCCAAAGAAAAAGAAAAGAAAAAAAGAACTCTTGTCAGATGCATTGGATGCCTAAAGATCAAGAAGGATTTTTCAAATGGTTTGACGAATTTTGATAGTAGTTAGATGATTATGTCCAAAAAAAAAAAATGGATGCAACTTGATGCATTTCGATTGTCGTTTGAAGACCTTTTGATGCATCGTCAAAATTTGACTGTATTTGACGCTAATTCGATTGCATTTTGATATCAGTATATTATGCAGTTTCAGGAAATAATTTTGACTGGCATTAAAATACAATTGAAATCAATATTTGATACATTTCGATGACCATTTCTATTGTGTGCTTTTGACTCATTTTATTTCATTTTTGTATGAAAATAGTATTTTTACATATTACAGATTTGTCATATGTCATCATAATGATGTGTGACGGGGACATGAAATATATTGAGGAGAAAGATCATTGGCATTTTTGTAGTAAACAAAGTAAGGACATGGCCGTTTCAAAGAATATTAGTTATGTTAGTCTTGTGGACTGTTGTTATGAGGTTATTGGAGCTAACATGAAACGTTTTGATTCATAACTGAAAGTTTTATACAAGATGGATCGTGTTGTGAGACGTTGTTATGAGGCACCTTCCTCGAATCTCAATGAGAGATGAATAGGACGAACAAAAAGATGAACTTTCTTCTCTCTATGGCTGAATTTCTTTCTTTCTCATTCTCTTAGTTTGTGTGTCATACATAGAATAATGATATTCTGTGTAACAGGCTATTACTTGTAGTGACTCAACTAAAGAGAATATTTCCTTTTTATGTGAGAGTGAGTAATAAATCTAATAGGCCTATTGGACTTAACTGATAAGCTTGTTAAGTTGATAATATTATGTAGGCTAAAAGAGGGACCTAATAGATCCAAATAGTCCAAGTTCAAATAGTTTTAGAAAAATATCATAGTAAACTCTTATATGATAAAATATATTAATACTAAGACACTTTATTAATGACCTAATACTGCACTCTTAGACTAAATACATATATTTTCTATCAGACTTATCATCTACATAAGTAGTCAATTTATTTAGCATATATTATACCAACAGAATTACCTCTCATGTAATGTCGTACTAGAAAAGTAAAATTAATGTATTATCCTTTTAGTACCTATTTATCTTTGAGTAATCATTTTTATCTATTGGACATAATATGGCTAGTGTGCTTCAAATTCGCCAAATATAAACACAGTAAATTCACATAGTATCAGGGCCCTTGTTTCTATTATAATCTAATATCCATAAAATCTCAAAGTAACATTATATGCATGGTGTCTAAAACTGTAAGGTGTTGTTGATATTTCTAAGATCATCTCTCCCAAAATACTGGAGTTTGTACTATACTTGATTAGAACAAGTCCTTTAGTAAGTCAAAGAGATATAATTGAAGAAAGTAGTTCCAACAAACAGATTAGATTAAGGTAAACTACAACAGTGTTAGGTTACTGATAATTGAATATTGAGTTATGACTTTTAACCTAAATATTTATATCACTTGATCGAGTTCAATACATCTTATAATATATTTATGATGTATTAGTATTTTTATTCAAAGTCATAAATTTTATTGATTATATATTTTATTAATCTCGTTAAAATATATAACACTACAATTTATATGGCATTTATTATATCTAAATGAAACATTCACATTCTGCTAAAGTATCAAAACATACATTAAACATATATTGAAACAATTAAAAGGATATAATATGTATTAATATCAAATAGAAAATACTTCAATCCTTTATTAAATTATTCTATGAAAGCAACTCTAAACTACTTTTTAGTACATTTCCAAGCAACAAATACATAAAGAGAAAATGCACAAATGGTAAAACTATTATCTGTCTCGCCAAAAAATGAGAGATTTCTTCGTTAAATGTGGCATTAATATGAATTATACTCAGGCTTGAAGGTCTAGGAAAAAAACTGTTACTGATGTTAGGGGAATACTTGAAGCATCATACCAAATGTTGCTGTCATTTTTGTATATGTTGGAGATGAAGAATCTAGAAATAGTTCCTCATTTGAAGCCTAATAATGTAAGGCATTTTGTCTTTTCCTCATATGTATGCATTTGAGAATTTAGAGCTATATGTCGTCTGATACTTTATGTAGATGATATATTTATTAAGAATAAGATTAGAGGGACAATATTATATGCTATTACTCTGGATGCCAAGAATGAATTATATCCAATGGCTATTGTCGCCATAGATTCGGTTTTTAACGATTCATGGATGTATTTTATGTTGAAGTTAAGAGAAGCCATAAGATATATTGACAATTTGGTATTTGTATTGACAGACATGGAAGTATTGAAAATGCCATTCCCTAGAAACTAGAAATGAGACACATCTACTTTGGGGCTCAAACCTTAAAGTAGATGAGTATTGACAGACATGGAAGTGAAATCTGGGGTTCGAATCCCACTTAAGAAGGGTTGCATAAAGGGTTGCATAAAAGGCGCAGCCACTATGCTAAGACGTAATTAGTTACTGCAAATTAGAAACGAGTAACTAAATCAAGTTACTAGAAACTAGAAATCAATAATAAAATTAGTATTGGAATGATGTTATTTGAAACCAGTAACCAAATTGGTTTCAACCCACAACTAGAAACTAAATTGATTATCAGAGAAATCAGTAACCAGATTGATTTCGATTTGTAACTAGAGACCAATCTGGTGAACTAAGAAGCCAGTTTCTAGCTTGGTTACAATTAATTTATGTGGTTACTGTATGCTATCTAGTACTTGTTGTTTACTGAAGTAATTGATTACTTTAGATAACTTAAAAGTTCTTATTCCAAACAAAAAAAGATTATAGCAAAAAAGGAGTAAAAGAAAAAAAACCTAATTTGGTTATTGGAAATAGTCGCTATTGTAATTGGTTACTATTAAAATAACCTAATTCGTTATTAGTTTGGTCACTAGAAACTAATGACCAATTTTGTTACTAAAAATTTATTAACCTCATTGATTTTATCTATAACTAGCAACTAATTTGTTAAGTGGAAACCAACATTCAATTTGATAGCTTGGAATCAATCACTAATCTTATAATCCATCCCTCTTGAAATTTTGTTCCTTTTTTTAAAAAAAATGAAAAGAAAAAAGAATTTTAAAAAAAAGAGAAAAAGAAGAAATAAAAAAATTAAAATGAGAAAGAATATTTATGAAGTAAGCGAAAAAAAAATGAAAAAGATACGAGAAGGATTGAGAAGGAAAAAAAATTAGAAAAGGCTAAAAAAATAGAGAGAAAAAAAACTAGAAAAGAAAAAAAGGAATAAAAAAGAAGCTAATGTGGTAAAATTTAGGGTTCAAAACTCACTTAAGGAAGGTTGAATAAAAATTAGGGAAATGACCTTTTTAGTTGTACAAAATGACTTTTGTAGTTGTCTTTTAGATAGAGAAAAATGGTATTCCAATTTAACCCTTATGACACATATCAATATTTTACTTAAAAATTGTCCAATTTTCCCACCTTTTCTCTACTTTCCCCTCTCTTTCTCACTATTTCCCTCCTAAAACATTTGACCTTTCCTACTAAAATCATATTCGGCCATCTCTCTCTTTCTCTTCTCCCCAAACTCAGATTCAACCATCTCTCTCTCTTTCTCTCTTCTCCCTAACTCAAATCTGCCCATCTCTCTCTCTTTTCTCTCTTCTGCATGCATATATATATATCTCTCTCTCTCCATTTCAACTCGAAGAAGGTTGTCCATCCATTTCTCTTTCGTTTAGCTCAAAGCTTCTCCTTCCAACTGTGTCTTTGGGTTTAGCTAGAAGCTTCTCCAGCCATCTCTGTTTTTTGTTCAAGTCCATTTTTCTGCGCAAGTCTATTCTTATTTGGTGTTAAAACTAAGTGGGTAGTAGTTGTATAAGATCATAAGTTAGGATCTAGTTACTGAGTTGATTAAAAATAGATTAGCTTAAAATTTTTGACAAGTGTTGAAATTAAAAGTAAGAGTTTGTGTCATAAATAGATATTGTTATTCATAAATGTATGTTGCAAGTCATAAATGTATATTTGATCATGATGTATAGAAATATATCTATGACATCATTAATATTTGTGTGACTACGTATCAGAATTTTGTGATAGTTGTAGATTGTCACAATGTGTCATCGTACTTTAATAACATTGTGATTGGAAGTTGGCTGAATTTGTGAGTACTTTTTGTGATTAGAAGGTATAGAAAATTTTGTGACACCTTGTTCGATACCTTGTCCGTGTTTATTCTCCACATTTAATAACTTTGGGTATAGAATTAGTCAAAATTTTGTGACCGGTTATCACAAGTGTAAGAGACATTGTCACAATTTCTTGAAAGTAGTAAAAGTTCTAAACTAATTTTGTGACTGGTTGTCACAATTTTGTGACTAATTGTCACAGTTCCTTGTAATTATAAGCTAACATTGTTGTTGTTTTTGTTTTTTTGCAGATATGGGTAGTATTGTTATTTTCCTCAATTATAATGGTGGGTGGGATAACAATAACATTTATCAAAGAATAGGACTACATATATTTTGGTTCTTAACAGAGTAACCTATGTTAGTTTGTTAGAAATTATATTTGAGGCTCTAGAATAAAGACCTGAACAACATACGATAGAGATGAAATATCTTATTAATGTGAGACTTTATCCTGTGAAGATTAGTAATAACCGTTCCATTAAAATTTACATGGAGTTAAAAAGGAATGAAGTTGACAAGACCAAGTTTTTTCTTTGTATAGATATAATTGACAAACCAATGACAATGCAAGGGATATTTATGCCACCCAGTCAAAGTCAGCCCCCTTCTTAGCCAATTCAAACCCAAGAAGGTCCATATATTTCTTTTACTGCTGAGTGCTCTAGCGATAGATTAGAGGAACAGTCCAATTTCAAATACCCCCTGAAGTAGAAGAAGTTAATTGAACAACCAATGGTGCACCAAGCAGTGGTTTCCCAAGCAACGATGCACGAAGCAATGCTGCACCAAGAAATGGTGCTAGATCTATAGTTCGTGGTCGATCTCAGCATTGGAGTGAAACTAGAACTTACTCAATCAACAGAGGTGTTCCTTCTGAGAATGTAGAATGTCTTATGAGTTTAGGTGATGCTATCCCCTCTAAACTGTTAGATGTGGTTTCATCTTTATCATTGATTATGATAAGAATGCATGCAATGTATGTCAATAAAGGGGTACTATAGAAGCATCTACACAGGTTTACAATTAGTAATCACTTCTAATTCAAAGTTAGAGCGTCAACCAAAATTTTTTTACACACTGTGTGTTTTGACAATAATTACAAATGCCTTGTACATGCGACTCAGATCAAACAGACTACTATATTCCAAATAAGAAGGTATAGTGAATCTATATTCAAATGAATTATATATTTATAATGAGTGTGATAGATAGTCACAAATATTGTGATTGGTCTGCACAAACTATGTGGCAGTTATCTGGTCACTTTCTACAAGCAACTTACCACTTATAATTTGATGCAGATATAATTCTATGCATACTTGCTCTGTTGATAATAGGCAAGGAGAGCATCGACAAGTAACTAGTTACATAATTAGTGACGTGGTCAATTACCATTATTCGAACCCAGCTAGAAACCCTTTCTGGCCTAATGACGCTATAGATGAAATAAAGGGGGAGCATGACATCAATATAGGTTACAAAAAAACATGGAGGGCAAATGAAAAGGTATTGGAGATTTTACTAGGGTCAGATGCAGAGTCTTATGCTTTATTACCTTCTTTTGCCTATATGTTAGAAACCAGTAATCCTAGTTCGATTATTTCTCTTGAGACGGAGGAGATAGAAGATGAAGAAGAGGGAATGGTAGAACACTTCAAGTACTTTTTCATGTCCATGTCGGCTTTCATTCAAGGATGGCCATGCTGTAGACCTGTGGTAATAGTTGATGGATCTTTTTTGAAGTCTTATTATCGTAGGATATTATTCACTACATGTGTAATGGATACAAACGAGCAACTATTCCTTTTGGCATTTAGAATTAGTGACACTGAGAATAATGCTACATGGGTAGGGTTCTTGACGAAGTTGAAGGAAGCAATTAGTGACCGAGGTGATCTCACAATAATATCCGATAGAGCTGATATTACATATGTGATTGATGAAGTGTATCCTAATACTTATCATGGCTTTTGCATGCATCATCTATTGACTAATGTGAGGAACAAATTTAGAAGCGTGTCAAAAGCTGTAAAGTGGAAGTTTATGAAGGCTGCTAAAGCATATACTGTCAGAGAGTGGAAAAATTACATGAATTTCCTTGACCTTGAGGATCCTGGCATTCGTGAGTATCTTGAATCCAATGAGATAGGAAACGAAAAGTGGGCACGTTGCCATTTTAATGTAAGGAGGTATTCTATCATGACATCCAAAATGTTGGGATATTTGCCCTAAAAAGTAGATTTCTAATTTTACCCTTTGGTATAAATAACTTTCACTTATATGCAATTATGATATTTGCTAGATTAAACTATCTCAGTTGAATAGTTTATTTTTCTGAAAAAGATTCCATGACTTTATTTATATATAAAGAAACAAATATAATTAAGTGTTAATTATGTGGAGACTTGTTTCTTTATCTAAGTATAAATTAATTAGTTCACAATCTGTAAATAAAGATGGAATACTTTATTTACTAAAGATTGTAGTATTTGTCTGTCTCAAAGGGAATGATGTATCTCAAATTATTGAAGTGTCTGAATTTTGATAAAAACACTAGTACAATATAAATAAGTTATGTGTATTAAACTAGACTAGGTAATATAAAGAATTAAAGTGTCGTAACTTAATTCTTATATTACCAGAAAATAGCTCTTAGTATTAATTAATATGATTAATTAATTAGAAAAGTTATATCCTCTTATAATTAAAATAATTTTAATAAATAATAGAAATTTAATAATGATTATATTTCTATTACAATTAAATTTAGATATGATCTTTATTTAATTATTAGAATTATTTGATTATAATTAGATATAAATACTAGATAAATATAGAAACTTTATATGAGTTATAAGTTTCTAATTAATTAGGATTAATTAAAAGAGTTTTAATTATTTCCTAATTTAGAATATTGCAATTAATCTTTTCTAAACACAGTTATAGAAATAGGATTTCTATAATTAAAAGTAATTATCTTTTATATCCTTGATGTTTGACTGGATTTGCTTTCATGGGTTGTAGCCTTTTGATTTGTTAAAAGACTAGTCTCTATGAAATTAGAGGCGAACTCTAGAATATCGGAGATTATGGCTTATGAATTGATGGGAATACCAAATAGTTAAGGACACTATACGTTAATGCTACTTTAAGATCTTTCAAGATTTATGGAATAATTAAAAATAAGATCTTAGTATTCATTTTGTGAATTAGTAGATAATTTTGTCTAAATGGCCATTGAGAACAAAATTATTGACAACATTATTTCTTAATAGAAAGATGGTAACTTAAAGGTAAATATGTGTTGGAGGGGTATTATAGTAATTTCACTTATCCAACTACGACATTGTATAGGGATTCTATATGTGATATAGAATATGCTAGATGGATTGGTTAATCAAGATTAGTTGATTAAATCTCTATAAAAGGCATGACATTTAATCTAAGAGTACAATATTAGGCTTTAGTGGAACGTCCCATTTTCTAATAGTATTTATATAACTATCATAATAAGAGTTATTATGTATTTATTATACTATTAGAGCCTAGGTTATTTGAATTCATTAAGTCCTTTGTTTAACTCAACAAAGCTCATTAATTGGTTGATGGTATTTGTGAAATTAGTTTCATGAAACTGGATAAAATAATGATTCTACACAGAAATTGGTATTTTTATAAATAAGTTTCATGAGTTAGACATATTTATAAAAATACACCTATAGCCCAAATTAGAGAACAAGACCAATCCTAAGTGAATTAGGATTAGCAATTTTTGGCCCTATATATAGAAGATATATGAAAAAAAATTACACAGTAACACGTAGAGTGATACAAACTATGCCAATAACGTGACGAAACCCGATACCAAATCTGGAAACATAATCCCAAGATCTTTCAAGCTTGATGGAAACTATGACCCATTGCTTAACAAAGCAAGAATCTTGGAATGGTGAAGACGCCATAAACGGGGATGGATAATCCGCTTGATAAGTCAGTTTGAACGCCATAAGGAATCCCTTGATAAGTTCAGAAAAAGTTTCTTCAAGAACTCAAGAAGAAAATTCTCACAATTTTTATTAACGTCAAAAAATTGCCTATATCCTGTTGTAGGCAGCACATATATAGCCAACTTATACTTGCTAGGATTTTAATTATAAAATTATGAATCTACTCTTAATGAAGGAAAAGATACACCTAAAATATTCCTAGAAATACTCAGAAATTAAAAAAACATAAAAGTTAAAGATATTACAAAGAAAACACGCCTATACTAGCTTATAAACTCCCTTACACGTGTATGATGGATTAGACAGGCAAATTGACCATGCAATGACTCAATGGACGTGTATGGCTGATTGGTTTTCTCTCAGATCAACTTGGATGAGTAAAACCAACCTTTGTTCACCCTCAGTAGTGAACACACTTTCTTCTTGTTGTAGAACTCTCTGGACTAAGTTATTCAACTCTTCTTTAAATCTTTTAGCTCGAGCTCTCATCACTGGACCAACTGGAACTTGTATTGGACCACGATTCTTTACAACCTTGATGTCCTCATCATTCCCCCCCTCTTAAAAAGGATTTACCCTCAAATCATCATCACCTGCAATATAAGGACTCAAGTCACTAACATTGAAAGTAGCACTAATATTGTACTCACCTGGTAAATCAAGTCTGTAGGCATTGTCATTGATCTGTTCAAGCACTTGAAATGGACCATCTCCTCGGGGCAGCAACTTAGAATGTCTTTGTGCTAGAAACCTTTCTTTCCTCATGTGTAACCACACCCAATCTCCAGGCTCAAAAATTAGCTTATGACGTCCCTTGTTTGCTTGCTGCATATACTGCTCGGTTCTCCTCTCTATGTTTAGTCGTGCCCTCTCATGGAGTTGCTTCACAAATTCTACCTTCTTCTTACCATCTAAGTTTACATGCTCAGAAATAGGTAATGGTAATAAATCCAAAGGAGTTAAAGGATTAAAACCATAAACAATTTTAAACGAAGAGAACTTAGTAGCAGAATGAACACAACAATTATAAGCAAACTCAACATGTGGTAAATAATTCTCCCAAGTCTTAATATTCTTACTAATGACAGCCCTCAATAATGTGGATAAAATCCTATTGACTACTTCAGTTTGTCCATCGGTATGAGGATGACAAGTAGTAGAAAACAAAAGTTTTGTTCCTAGTTTACCCCATAATATTTTTCAAAAGTAGCTCAAGAACTTAGCATCATGATCTGGTCCTAGACATATCATGTAACCTCACAATCTCCCTAAAGAACAAATCTACTACATGAGAAGCATCATCAGTCTTATGACAAGGAATAAAAAGAGCCATCTTAGAAAACCGATATACAACAACAAAGATTGAATCCCTCTTACATCTACTCCTAGGTAAACCTAAAACAAAATCCATTGAGTTATCAATCCAAGGTGAACTAAGAATAGGTAGGGGCATGTAAAGGCTATTTGGCTGAACTCTAGATTTAGCTTGCCTACAAATAACACACCTACCACAAACCCTTTCAACATCTCGTTCATGTGTGGCCAATAGAAATGCTCCTGTAAAATAGCTAGGTTTTACATAAAAATAGTTTTCATAACTATAGATCATGCATATATCATATACAGGATAATTTACAACATAAATCAAATCTAGATACATAAATCCTAGAAATGAGTTAGAGTTTACCTCTTGTAGCGTACTCCCCCTTGATCTCCTTGTAGATGATGATCAAATCTCCAACCCTAGATATTCTTATCTATGCTCTTGATGAGGTGAGTGAGCACCAAGTTGAATTCTTTGTTGGAGAATGATCAAGAACACCTTCTTGAACGTTTGGAATATCGGGACATGAGATGAGACTGTAAGATTGCAGGAAACATTTTCTCTCTCTTTCTCATTGTAGTTGGCCCAGAGTGTTAGGAATATGCCCTACAAAGCAATTTCTTTGTTTGGCATTTTAAACAATATTTATTGGATTTAAGTGTTATCTATTTGTTATTAAACAATGTTTATTGGATTTAAGTATTATCTATTTGTTATTAATAAATTTCTTATTACGTCCCAATAATCTAAGATCTTGGTATTTACTTTGTGAATTGGTTGATAATTTTGTCTAAATGGCCATTGAGAACAAAATTATCAACAACATTATTTCTTGATAGAAAGATGGTAACTTAAAGGTAAATAGATGTGGAGGGGTATTACGGTAATTTCATCTATCCAACTATGACATTGTATAGGGATTATATATGTGGTATAGGATATGCTAGATGGATCGGGTAATCAAGGTTAGTTGATTAAATCTCTATAAAAGACATGACATTTAATCTAAGAGTGCAGTATTGGGCCTTTAGTAGAGTGTCCCCTATACTAATAATATTTATATAAATACCATAATAAGAGTTATTATGTATTTATCATATTATTGGAGCTTAGATTATTTGGATCCATTAGGTCCTTTGTTTAGCTCAATTAAGCTCAATAATTGGTTGTTGGTATTTGTGAAATTAATTTCATAAAACTGTGTAAAATAATGATTCTACACCGAAGTTGGTATTTTTATAAATAAGTTTCATGAGTTGGATATATTTATAAAAATACACTCAAAACTCAAATTGGAGAACAAGCTCAATCCTAATTGGACTAGGGTTAGCAGTTTTGGGTCCTATATATATAAGATATGTGAGAGAAAAAACTACACAGTAACTCAAAGGAGTCACACGCATAAGGCACAGGGCAAGGGGGAGAAAAATCAGTCAAGGCTGAGAAAGAGAGGAGAGAAAAAGTTTCTTACCATCTCACAATCCCATCTCACGTCCTGGTGTTCCATAGGATCAAAAAAGCATTCTTGATCGTTCTCCAACGAAGAATTCAACTTGGTGCCTACTCACTTCGTCAACTAAGAGCAAGAGCATAGACAAGAAGATCTAGGGTTGGAGGTTTGATCACCATCAATAGAAGATCAAGGAGGAACACGTGAACACGCTACAAGAGGTAAACCCTAATCTCATCTCTAGGGTTTTATATCTAGATTTGATTTATGTTATACATGATCCTCTATATGATGCATGTATGTTATATGGTTATGAAAATTGTTTTCATGTAAAAATTTAAAAATCTAAATTTGCTAATTTTTCCACTGCGTTCATGATATGATCATGTGTTTTCCCATATCTGCATGCATGCATGATTTACCTAAGTGTTAGGTCAATATACCAACAAAAATATTACCATAATTATCACATAATTATAATATTTTATTAAACAATATTTTAATCTCATTAAAATCAAGCTCCAATTTCCTTGTAAATCATGAAAACAAATAATTATCCTTGTACTAATATTATCCTTTTAATTAATATAATTAATCTCATTAATTATTATTAATTATTA
>JXTB01000248.1:507628-553177 GCA_002914805.1 Parasponia andersonii
GTATTGATTCTCGGCCGGCCAGCACTCGCATCATCATCCGTGCGAGTTCGCCACCATAACTTTGCATCACCGGCAAGGTACATGCTAGTGATGGTGACTTGTTCCTCACTCGCCACATGAGCAGCCTTGAAGTACTGCTTCATGTCCTAAAGGAAATTCTCTAATTCCTTTGCATTTCTGCTTCCGCCAAATTGCTTTGGTTCCGGGACTTTTAGCTTGGAATCGCCACCATTCTCACTGCTACTAGAGGGTCTAGCCGAGACTCTCTTGAGAAGACCAACATCTCCCTCCATAGAAGCCATGCGTGCTTCTATGCGATCTGCCAAGGTTAGGACTTCCTTGAGCAAATCGTTATATCGGTCCATCATGTCCTTCTGGTTGTCACGGACAGTACGCTGCAACTCAGCAATACTGGCCGCATGCAAGTCAGCTTGCTCTGCCAGGGTCGTTGCATCGGGTGCCGGGGCACCGATCAACATTTCGAGAATTCCAACACGTTCGCCAAGATCCTCCATCTCCGCTCTGATACCAACTTGTCACAGGGTCTAAAACTCATTTGAATTTTTCGCCTCGTGATGGCACTAAGTCGCCCACTTAGTTAAGCCACACTTAAGTGTTTCACTCACAACACTCACTATGAACTCTCGGCACAAAGTAAACAAACACGCACAAGCATATACAGGAATCACTCCCAACCTTTTATNGTCCGCCCAACACACTTGTCATGCATGCCCGCCATGCATTTTCTTGCAGCCAACAAGTCTCACCGTGCCTCCCCCTAAGGCATGGTTTGTGTGTCAGCCTGTGCCAGCTTGCACACAGGCCCTATCCGAGTCTGCGAGGGTCTTACAGAAGGTTTGTAAAAGGATTTTCTAAGTTGGCTTTTCCATTGACTCAGTTGACTAGAAAGAACGTGAAATTTCATTAGAATAATGCTTGTGAAAAGAGTTTTCAAGAGTTAAAGCATCATTTGATCACAGCTCCTATACTTTCTATACCCACTAGATTAGGAAGATTTGTTGTTTACATACTTCGAAGAATAGTCTAGGCTTTATTTTGATGCAAAATGGTAAGGTGATCACCTATGCTTTTAGGCAATTGAAAAAATATGAAAAGAAATATCTTACTTATGATTTAGAGTTAGCAGTAGTAGTTTTTGTACTGAAGATTTGGAGACATTATTTTTATGGAGAAAGTTGTCAAATCTACACAGATTATAAAAGTCTCAAGTATTTCTTTATCCAAAAGGAACTGAATATGAGATAGAAAAGATGACTTGAGCTGGTGAAAGATTATGACTGTGAGATTAGATATCATCAAGAAAAAGCTAATGTATTTACAGATATTATAAGTAAAAAGTCATTAGCTGCTATATCACTTAAGTATGTTGAGCAAAAATGTCTTTTGACAGATTTGTATCGATTAAAATTAGAGATTGTGCCTATAGATTTAATGGAGAAATTAGCAGCTCTTACCTTGCAACCTATAATTTTAGAGAGAATCAAGCAAGGCCAGAATATGGATCTGTATCTAACAAGTTTAAAGACTAAGATAGAGTCTGAAAAGCAGGTAGTCTTCTAGATTTCTAATAATAGTGTAGTCAGATAGAATAATAGATTGTGTATGCCTGATGGAATAATTAGAAAGGAGATATTGACAGACTCTCATATTACTCCCTATTCTGTGCATCCCGATACTATCAAAATGTATAGAGATTTAAAAATACATTATTGACAACTAGATATGAAGAAGGAAATGATTAAGTTTATGGAGCAATGCCTCATATGCTAGCAAGTTAAAGGTAAACATCAAAGACCTGCTAGTACATTGAAGCCTACACATGTGCCACAATGGAAATGGGAAGAGATTACTATAGATTTAGTTGTTGGACTTCCTAAGACAAATAAAGATCATGATGTTACTTGGGCAATTGTGGATAGATATACTAAGCTAGCCCATTTCTTACCGATTAAAGTAATTTATAGCTTGGATCATTTAGCTCAGTGGTATGTTCAAGAAATCATTAGTACATGGTGTTCCAAAGGTTATTATTTCTGACCAAGATTCTATATTCATTTCAAAATTCTAGAAGATGGTTCAGGAAGCTATGGGTACAAAACTAACATTCAATATAGTTTTTCATTCTCAAATTGATGGACAATCAAAGAGAACTATATAAGCTCTTGAAGATATGCTTAAAGTTTATGTGTTAGATTTTCATGGATCTTAGAGCAAGTACTGTCCATTGATAGAATTTATTTATAATAATAGTTATCAAGCTTCAATTGAAATACCTCCATATGAAGCATTATATAGAAAAAACTATAGATCTCTAATTCATTGGGATGAGATGAGAGAAATGAAATTTCTTGGTCCAGAATTGGTAAGAGAAACAATTGAAATAGTAAAAAAGATTTGTAAAAGGTTATTAGTTGTTCAAAATAGATAGAAATATTATGTTGATCCTTGAAGGAGAGAAGTCATGTTTAGAGTATTTTTGAAGGTTGCTTCTATGAAAGAAATCATGAGATCGGGAAGAAAGGGAAGCTTTGTCCCATATATATAGGCCCATTTAAGATACTTGACAAACTTGGAGATGTTGCCTATAGACTTGCTTTGCCACCCTTACTATCGAAAGTACATAATGTTTTTTATGTCTCTATGTTAAGAAGATATATTCCAAAACTTTTACATATTTTTAGTTTTGAGCCGCTAGATTTGAGCCAAGATGTGAGTTATGAAGATCAATTAGTGGAGATTTTGGATAGAAAAAAAAAGAAGCTTAGAAACAAGAGGATCCCTTTAGTTAAAGTATTATGGTGGAACAAGAAGTAGAAGAGGCCACAAAGGAAAGAGATGAAAATTAAGTATCCTCACTTATTTGTGTAAGCAAATCTCGAGGGTGAAATTTAACAAGGAGGGAAAAATTATGATGCCGAAGATTCTAAGCAAATATCAAACATATTCATATTACATAATAGATATATCAAGCAACTAGTATAGATTTTATGATAATTTACTCATTTTGATTGTTAAATACTTTCGATCTGTATTATTGTACTAATGTTTGTTAAAGTGCTCTTATATAGTATAAAGACTCAGGACCCTCAGAAAGAGAGCTTGATGTACTAAAAGAATAAAGGATATATTTATGAATGCAATACTTGTAACACCTCCTAGATTAACTATATGACTATGTAGGTCAATCTAGGAAGTATTACTCTTTTATAAACTATAACTTTAGTTTTGTTCAAAAATTTGGGCTAATTTAAACTTTTTAAACTCTAAAACAAAAGAACCTGCGTGGCATTACTTTCTAAAAGTGTCTTTATGAATTGTACAATTGAAAAGTCCTTATCCATTTATCTTGCTATCCGTAGTGATATTTACATCACACCAAAATATCAAAATACAAAGAAAACATCACCCACAAGTCAAACTTTTCTACATCTATATGATCATATCAACAAGAAAGCATGCTAGCTAACCAGTAATTCTATACATCATATATCTCATCATCTGCATCACAGGAACTAAATAAGCTAATGATCACTAAGTAAAGATTATGCATGCTTGTGAACATGTTTCATGCATAAAATTCATTGAAATTCCCATTGTACTATTTCTTCCATAACTTTTCATTTTGATGCACTTTTCTTAGAAAACATTTCTTTATAGAGCCCTTGAGTACACTGAAAAGTCGCGGCAGTCGGTAGGCCGTGCCCACCTATGCGGGAAGGAAACATATGGCTAATGCGAACCATACCTACCCAATGCATACTGACTAGGTAATGCACCTAATAAATCTTATAGTATAATGCTCAGTCCCGGCAGTCAGTAAGCTGTGCCTACCTATACGGGAAGGATGCCTGTGCAAACTGTACTTACCCAATGCAGACAGACTAAACAATATACTTAAAACATATCTTGTAAAATCAGTACTATGGTACTACTTTAAATCCAATGCGTTGAAAACTTCATTTATTTGAAAATCATGCTTAAATGATCATGCTATGCTTATGTTTCTGTAAACTTTACAACAACAATATAAATAACATATAATTGAAATAATACACATAAGTATGTAAGAAAACATCTAGTATCTACTATTATTTTTGTGATGCAGTTAAAATAAATCTTTAATTACCTTGTGTCAGGTAGAAAAGATAGTGGAAAGGGTCAGTATCCTCTGTGACAAAGTGTGTGGAAGACCTGATGTCAATTTTATTACTAAAATTATCACTACAATGTAAAGTGCTTAAAGAAAATAAGCACAAGACCGAATCACAACTTTTACAAAAGAAGGAACTCTAATCACAAAATGAACCAAAATGTCATATACTTTCATAAAAATTAGTCCATTTGCTTCTAAATGGTACCATTTGCTTCTAAAAATATTTGGACAGCACCTCCCCTATTTTTAGGACAACCCCACATGATTAAAATCATGGTTTAAGACCTGCAATAACAATCAACAAACCAATTCCCACATATATAACTCAAAGAGGATCATTTAGAGCAACCTAGGTACACTTGAATTCCTTTCGTTTTAGATAAAGTTTAAAACCACTTTTATACTTGTGTGTCATCATAACCAGCCACGAAATGAGTGTAATGAATAATAGGATCCATAAAATATACACTCCAAGTTTAGAAAATCAGATTACAAATATAAAAACTTAATCTACCACACATGACAACACTTAAATCCATAACTAGCACACTTTAGGTGTGATGCCCAAGTTACTCACATACATAATAAGTTAATAATAAACATATTCATATTATATAAAAGACATATCATGAAACTAGTATCAATTTTATGATAAATTACTCATCTTGATCGTTAAATGCTTTGAATATGAATTATTATACTAATGATTGTCGAACTGTTCCCGTATAGTGTAAAGGCTCAGTACCCTCACAGAGAGAGCTTGGTGTGTGAAAAGAACAAAGAATACATTCATGAATAATAATACTATATGCATATGCATTAAAAATCATGTTTATTGATAACTTGGTCAAATAGTAGTTTTTTGGTAAAATGCATTTTTCATGCTTTTCGGAGCCAAATTCACTGTGCATTTAGCACATCAAATAACTTTAATTTAATTTTTAGGACTCATTTCTAGCATTTTCATAAAATTTCGTTCTAGGTAAGCACGAGGTGGCAGTCACTGTACTAAACTGTGTTTAACTACACTAAGCTAGCTTAGATTCAGCTTAATCGCGTAATGTCATCTTTGTGCATTCTTATAATTGGTCAATTATACTATGTTTAAATTATCAATTAGAGTCTAATTGACTTTCATTTTATGTTTAATGATTGGTTATGGGGCTATGTTCCACCAAATTACAATAAGATTGGCCATATAGGATCATAAGTCAAAGTATGACTAGATTTCACTTTCTAAGCTAGGTTTCACTATTTTGGTCTACACTTGGGTGTATAGGATTGAACAGTAACGTGGTGAGTATGCTAAGGATATTTTAGAGCTTGACACATGGAAAGTAATGAGCAAAATACCTAAAATACCCCTTACAATTTAAGTTATGCCATTTCTTAGCCATTAAGTATTAATTTTTGACCAAATCTGGTGATCTCTTTCCTCTTCCTCCCCAGCCACGAATTTAACCACTCCAGCCACTTTATATACTTCTATCAACTCCCCTTATCCATATCTAAGAGTTTCCAAGTGGTAGAACTCAATTTGGAACTAAAGAAAGCAAGATAGGTCCAAACTAGTCGAGGTAATTCTACTAGTTCTTCTTCCTAGGTTTTATTTTGTTATTTCAATTCTCCACTTGACATTACTTAAGTAACAAAATAAAACCTAGGAAGAAGAACTAGTAGAATTACCTCGACTAGTTTGGACCTATCTTGCTTTCTTGAGTTCCAAATTGAGTTCTACCACTTGGAAACTCTTAGATATGGATAAGGGGAGTTGATAGAAGTATATAAAGTGGCTGGAGTGGTTCAATTCATGGCTGGGGAGGAAGAGGAAAGAGATCACCAGATTTGGTCAAAAATTAATACTTAATGGCTAAGAAATTGCATAACTTAAATTGTAAGGGGTATTTTAGATATTTTTCTCATTACTTTCCATGTGTCAAGCTCTAAAATATCCTTAGCATACTCACCACGTTGCTGTTCAATCCTATACACCCAAGCGTAGACCAAAATAGTGAAACCTAGCTTAGAAAGTGAAATCTAGTCATAGTTTGACTCATGATCCTATATGACCATTCTTATTGTAATTTTGTGGAACCTAGCCCCATAACCAATCATTAAACATAAAAAGAAAGTCAATTAGACTCCAATTGATAATGCAAATATAGTATAATTTCCCAATTAATAGAATGCACAAAGATGACATTACGCGATTAAGCTGAATCTAAGCTAGCTTAGTGTAATTAAACACAGTTTAGTACAGTGACTGGCACCTCGTGCTTACTTGGAATGAAATTTTTTTGAAAATGCTAGAATTGAGTCCTAAAAATTAAATTAAAGCTATTTGACGTGCTGAATTCACAGTGAATTTGGCTCCGAAAAGTGTGAAAAATGCATTTTACTGAAAAACTACTATTTGACCAACTTATCAACAGACATAGTTTTTAATGCATGTGCATATAGTATTATCATTCATGAATATATTCTTTGTTCTTTTCACACACCAAGCTCTCTCTCTAAGGGTACTGAGCCTTTACACTGTATGGGAACAGTTCGACAACCATTAGTATAATAATACATATTGAAAGCATTTAAAAATCAAAATGAGCAATTTATCATAAAATTGACACTAGTTTCATGATATGTCTATTATGTAATATGAACATGTTTATTATTGGCTTATTATGTATGTGAGAAACTTGGGCATCACAATACTATGTGCACATGCATTAAAGTTTGTTGATAACTTGATCAAATAGTAGTTTTTCGGTAAAATTCATTTTTTACGCTTTTTGAAGCCACATTCTTTGTGTATTTAAACACATCAAATAGCTTTAATTCAATGTCGATGACTTATTTATAGCATTTTATTTGTTGGCTTCAGGTAAGCATGAGGTGGCATTCAAGATAGTAAGTGAATAGTCAATACTGAATACTATAAAGTGAGCCCTCTTTGTCTGTCGATCGACTATCACCTAAACTGCAATATTCTTCCTCAAGATCTTTGAAAAAATAGTCATGAAGTCCATCGTGATCTTATCCCACTTCTCCTCTGGAGTGGGTAATAGTGGAAGTAATCCTGCTTGCCTCTGTTACTCAGTTTTGACTTACTGACAAGTTAAACACTTAGCCACAAAGGTAACCACATCATTCTTTATACCTTGATTCAGTTAGGATGGTTTCTTGAAGGTTAGGGTATATTGGCCATAACTAATTTTCCATTGAGGAGCAAGAACCGTTCTTTTTTAGTGCTCTAACCACCTAACTATTCACCATTCTTAAGCTAGTTCTAGATTATCCTCAACTCTCGGTCTTGCCACAGACTCTGCTGGACTGTCTGGAGAAGTGATGGTGAAATCACAATGTTACTGAGGCAAGCAATTCCTTCACTTTTGAAGTACTATAAGTTGAACTTAGTCACCATTCGCAACTAAGTTCCTCCAATCTTCAAACACCAGTGCCGCTAGTACACCGCTAGGTTTCCTACTCAATGCGTCAGCTACAAAGTTTGCCTTACTAGGATGATAGTATAGGTTGAAGTCATAATCTTTCGTATACTCAACCTATCTTCATTGTCTCAAGTTCAAATCCTTCTGAGTAAAGAGATATTTCAAACTCTTATGATTAGAGAATATGTCGAACTTTAAACTATGCAAGTAACATTTCCAAATTTTTAGTGCAAGGATCACCGCTGCAAGCTCTAGGTCATGGGTGGGATAGTTCGTCCCATGTGGCTTTAACTAACGAGAAGCATAAGCTACAACTCGACCATTCTACATCAAGACATATCCCAAAAAATTTGGAACAATAAGAATAGGTGCATTCATTAAACTATGCTTCAATCTCACAAAAGCTTCTTCATTGTCGTGATCCCAAACAACCTGACATCCTTCCTGGTCAACTTGGTCAAAGCCAAAGGGATTCTTGAGAAATCTTGCACAAAATGACGGTAATAGCCTGCCAAACCAAAGAAACTTTATACCTCTATCACATTTCTCAGTCTTTCCCACTCTAGAACAACTTTTATCTTAGCGGCATTGACTGAAATACATTCGTGAGAAATCACATGCCCTAAGAATTTTAATACTGACGTCCAAAATCACACTTCAATTTCTTGGTATACAATTGATGATCTTTCAAGGTCTTAAGTACTATCCCCAGAAGTTCGGCATGCTCTTCTTGAGTTTTGGAGTACACCAGGATGTCGTCGATGAATATAACCACGAAACGATCCAAAGATAGCTTGAAAATCCGATTCATGAGATCTATGAAAGCTACAGGAGCATTCGTATTGAGTTTTGAATACTGTCTGAGGTATATCATCCTTTCTTATCTTTAATTGATGATAAGCAGATCTCAAATCAATCTTAGCGAAGAAACTTAAACCACTAAATTGATCAAACAACTCATCTATCCTTGGCAAAGGATACTTGTTCTTCACTATTAATTGATTCAACTTTCTATAGTCCACATAGAGCCTTAATAAACCATCAACTTCCTTAACAAATAAGACATAAGCACCCCAGAGAGAAGTGCTACTACAAATAAAGTCTTTGGAAATTAGATCATCCAAATGTTCTCTCAATTATTCCATCTCTACTGGTGCCATGTGATAGGATAAAATAGAAACTGGCTGAGCTCCAGGAACTAGTTCAATACAGATCTCATTCTCCTTATCTGGTGATAATCTCGATAAGTCTTTAGGAAATACCTCCAAATACTTGTACACCATCAGAATCCATAGGTCTTGATTGTCTATCCTCTCAATATAGATTTCGATCTCCTTATCTGGTGGTAATCCCTGTAAGTCTTCAGGAAATACCTTCAAATACTCATACACTATCGAAATCCATAGGTCTTTATTGTCTATCCTCACCTTGCTATTAATGGCAAACAAGTTTCCATAACACTTGAGTTTCTTTCTTCCACCTATGTATGCTTTCAGAAAAGGACTTAGCTATAACAGACTCATTCTAGCTTGATAGACAATGGGATGTCCATCACTTGGTAAAAGAGTCACCTGCTTCGTATGATAGGCCACAACTACTCGGTACTTTGATAACTAATCTATACCGAGTATCACGTCATATTGTCCCATCAGTAACATAATCAAATTCAAGCACCTTCCTATCACTAACCACAAATTGACAAGACTTACACATACTAGACACATCGGGTACTTCTCCTAAAAATGTACCCAACATCGATACATAATCCAAATCAAAAAATTCTAATCCTAATAATTGGGCAAACAATAAGGATATGAATGAATATAATGCACTAGTATCAAATAAAACATGTGTCTAAGAGTGTTAAATAAGGATTATATTGTCAATAACACCTCAACTAGTGCGATCCTGAGTTTTGCCGACTCCAGTAAAAGCATAGGCTTGACCAATCACCTTCCTTTTCCCTTTGTTATTTCTCCCTTAACTAGGATGGCTATTACTGGATCCTAGACCACTACTGCCATACCCATACCCATCTTGACTCCCTAAAGCCTGAGAAGTATAACCATGAGGGCAATACTAATGCTAATAAGGCTAAGGGGAAGTAAAAGTCTACGAAACACATTGTGACTGTTGTAGCCTTACTTATGTATTCTGATAAGAAACATAACTTGACTGGCTCCCTATGGTCCTCTTTGTGAAAAAGGAGATTTCTACAGATAATTAGGATACTCCTTCTTCCGATGAATCAATTGGTCACAAGAAAAACATCCTTTCTAAAGACTACCTTTGCCACCCCCTGAAGAACTACTACAATTTGAGCTTCTAGTGTTCGGAGTACGCTGGGTAGACTGGCCTTGATTCTTTCTAGTGACTTTTCTATCATTACCTCTCCACTGGTTCCTCTTAGAATCTAATCCCTCTTTGATGGCTTTTGCCTGCTGGGTAGCCAATGTAATCATATGAAGAGTATGGAGAAACTGTATGCCAATTCTGTTGACAATATTTCGATTTAAACAACTCCTAAACTTGGCAACTCGATACTTCTCACTTGTACCCAGTCCAAGGGTAACACTTACCAACTCAATGAAATCTATCAGGTACTCATTCATCATTCTGTTACCTTGAAAATTTGTTCAAAGTCCTCTCAGGTCAGACCTTCTATGTCTTGTATGCATTCCACTATCTCCTACTAGCAAGTGGCACTCCCTATTAGAGGGGAAATGATAAAGACCTGCCAAAATTCCACCAGAGTATCAAGGGGCCAAAAGTGCCTCCTCTCCATCTTACATAGCCAAACAATCACCGTGAGAGCTTCTGGTCTTTTGTCAAACTATCCTAGCTGGAGATGCGTGAACCACTGGAAGTTATTGGACTGATGCAGCTGATGCTCCCTCGGAGTTGGAGGCTGATAGTTTGGATTTCTCATCTAGGCAAATGCTTTGTATATTGTCTTGATTAGATGAGTAAAATATGGACGATGAGAAGGTTCAATACCTGGCTAGTGTCTTGAAACTCTTTTTGGAGGCATCCTTAAAAGTCTGAAATAATTTACCAAGCTATTAGTAAGATAATGATGTATACTTATTATAAAAACAACTTCAATCTACTTTCATGGTGATATTTCTGAGCTATTAAACTCAGGCTCTTGTTCCAAAATTTCTATCATAACCTAAAACATGTGTCAGTGGCATAAGGAGAATTTCACTAAGATGGGAAATTCCTTGATTTCTTTTAAAAAGGTCATAAAAGTTTAAGCTTTATAAAACATTCCATTTAAATAAAGTATTTGGAATTTCATCTTGTGAACCTCTCTCACAGTTTATATACACCAGTAAACATGGATCAAATAGTAACTGAAAAATATAAATCAAATTTAAGTGTAAACATCATCATCATCCACTACAAATATCGAATACCAAAATGACATACATAAGTTCATAGACATTGTAGAAAGTAGTAATCTTAGTTGAATACTAATACAAAATTCAAATAATCCAAACATCACACCAAGCATCAAGTATTACTAAGATAACGAACTACAATCATAGATGGCCTATTATTCCTCTTAATCACCAAGGTCACACTAAACATAACCTGAGGAAGGAAAGTAGGGGGGCGAGCATAAAATGCCCAGTAGGAAAGCAGTTACCTCGAAGGAAAAATTTTTATTGATAGAAAGTTTCTGCATGGTTAGTTTAAATCCAAAACATACATATATATATATATATATATATATATAATCTGAACTAGCAATCCACATATATATATATACGACAATATAATCAAAACCATTAATTTTATATGCATATGACACAAATCAACCAATACCTATGAGCTTTCATCCTCCCATGTGTGGATATCCAAGATGATGGTACTAAGTGTACCTAATAGCCTACCTGACATCTAAGCCTATACCTAGAAGGGACATCATGTGTCATCTACCAAACTTTAAGGAGCAACCGAATTGTCTACACTTGCCAAATAGGGACGTAATAAGAACAAAAAAATCCTGCGTAGGTTTATAGAGTCTACAGTGATAGTGGGGTACATATCGCTACATTTTAAACCTATGATACTGATATGGTGCTCATGTATGACCCTATGACATGTACAATATAGAACTGAAGTGTGAAAACTATCATGCTATATTTTTTCAATAGAATAAATATACTATATTTTTATAGAAAAATAGGCAGCATGACGACTCTATTTTTAATATACCCAAAAATAACTTGCACTCACAAAATTCTCAAAGCAATACAATATATATCATATAATCAAATTCCATTACAGTTATTTAAATAGTTCTAAAATCACATTTATCATCATATGTTACAGAAAATAGGTTTCATTAAAAAATGATATAAAACAGAGGTAATCGAATCACTACCTCACTAGAATAGCAATACCACACAATTGAAACCTCAAGGTGCTCTTGGACGATCACTCAGAGGGTCAAGAACCAAATCTAAGCCCTCGATCGTTCTCTTATGAAAAATCAACTTCTCAACGGAGTTTCAAATCCTCAAACAGATCTCTTCACTACATTTCTAGCACCCAAAATACCTATGTTAGACACATAATTCATCCAATTCAGGTCCTGGCCAAAACCAGATTGGTGGCATACAAAACAAGATAAATCTTAGCCGTCCGATTTTGATTTTCATACCGATCACCAAACATAATCAATATATATATATCAATCTTCTTCATTTTCTGAGTACATTCCAAAATCAACATCAAAAACAAAATCCAACAGTCCGATCAAAAAGTCAAACTCAAGCTCAAATAACTAAAAAATGACAACTTTTAAATTAGGCAAAATGAAGTCACGATATATATATTTGGAGCCTCCTCTCGACGAGATGAATCCAACGAGCCCAAGAATGTGATCTAAAATTGCCCAAAATGATGCCAAAAAATCAAAAATTCTCACGGCCTATTTTCTTCTCCTGCAATGGTTAGCTTCTCTAGCGGCTCTGCAGGTCGGTGGCAACTGTCTGGGTGGCATAGGGAGGCCTCTTTGCAGTAGGGCAGCTAGATGGTGGCCCCGCAAGTGTTGGCTCCCTTGGGTTGTGTTCGGCCGAGAACGAGAGAGAGAGAGAGAGAGGAAGAGAGAAAAAGAGGAGAGAAAAGAGGAGGTTATTAAGTCAATTCTACACTTAATTTTACTACCTTTTCAAGCTTAGGAATTGCTCATCTTTGAGCTCTTTTTATCTAGTTTTGTTGTTTTTGGTATATATTTCTGGTGAGAGTCATTAATTAGAGAATACTGATATTCCTTGAGAAATTGAGGCTTAATTAAGGAAAATTAGACCAATTGTGAGCAAAGACAGGCAAACACCATATCAACAGTGTGAAGCAGTGTCTGCTAGATGGAGAAAACTAGGTAAAATTTGGATGTTACAGCACCAAAAGCTCCATAAACCTAGTGCCACAATACCAGAGATTAGTGCCCTGGTGCCAGGTGCATGACTTTGTGGCATTGTGGCATTAATGTCGTGGTGTCGCAAAGCCATATGCACAGCACTGCGGCACTGTGACTTCATTCTAGTTATGCCGCTACACCGCTTCCTGGGCTTTGTGGCACTACAACGCCACCATTTGGCACTACAGTGCCACATTTCTGATTGTCTTGATGCCATGGCGCCAAATTTGGCTCTGTAGCACCATAAAGCATAAAACATTTGCAGAATTCCTGAATCGTGGCCGGTTTGCCTCATCTATTTAACCTTTTTTTGTCTCCGTTGAGAAGAGAGGGAGAAACCCTAGCAGCTAAAGTTTGAGAAAATATTTGAGTGTCTGATGGAGAAACAAGATGCAGCAGGAAGAGTCAAGAGGATTCAAGAGGAGACTAGTGGAGTGAACAAGCTTCAAAGAGTTTTGCTTTATCTTTCCTTTGTTCATTCCTTATTTTTTTACTATGGACGTGTATCAACTATATCAATTTTGTTGTATTTCTCTTAATATGACTATAAACTAAACTCTCTCTCTAGGGATGTAATCAAGCCTCTAATGTAATTCAATAGTATTATTTTCCTTGCTTGTTCTTGATATCTATTGACGAGTTAATTATTCTACTTTAAGCTTAATGCTTCTATTTATTTGGCCATTAAATTGATTATTTTGTAAAACCTAAATGAACTTGGAAAGGGGAGTTTAGATTTGGACATAGGTTGAACAACATAGGATTGCCTAGTATAGGATGAGTTTATATAGGATAGGAATATATTTACATAGGCTAGTAATGTACCGATGTAACATATACAACCTTGTATGGGAATTACCAAGCTTAATGAGTTTAATCAATTTATGTTAGGAGTAACATACTATCTTATTTAAGCATTTTCACCTATATATTTGAAAGGAATTTGTGAGTACCATTGAGTTCCCGATTGCTAACTTTAAGTGAATGATTGAATAATGAGGAAAACTAGTAATTGAAGGAGTTAGAGGAGAGATTGTATCCCTAAGATTTATATCATTGTTGTAAAATTACCGTTGGTTGTTGTTTGTTGTAAAATTACCATTGTTGTAAAACTATCGTTAATTTGAATTTGCAATATAGTTTGTGTTTCCAACATCCACTTATTGTTGTTTAGATAAATTGTTAACTAGTTTTGGTTAGTACCTAACATTTGTAATTTATTCGCTTGTCATGGGATTCGACACTCACTTACTATCTATATTACTTATTGTGACCCTTATACTTGCGCTGTTTGTGAGTTAGAAATAACCCAACAAGTTTTTATTGCTATTAGGGAGCATGGTGATTTATGGATTATTAATACTAATATCAACTGGTTTAGATTTAATTCAAACTTTTTTTGTTTTATGCATATTTCAGGTACTAGGACTCTAACATTTTTGCATGAGACGAGCAAGAAGCCTTGAATTCTTACCTCTAGACCCTGAAATTGAGCAAATTTTGAGGAAGCTTAGAAGACAAAGAAATCAAAGGGACAACCCTCAACCTACTATGGCAGATCAAAACAATGCAAGGTCACTTTGGGACTTTACTGTTTCCGTAGTCAATAGGGTTGGTTCTAGCATCAAAAGACCAACCATCAATGCCAACAACTTTGAGCTGAAACTAACTATTATTCAGATGGTATAAAGGACATGTCAATTTGGTGCTTTTCCTAGTGATGATCCCAATCAACACATCATGAACTTCTAAAAGATATGTGATACCTTCAAGCACAACAAGGTGAGTGATTATGCCATTCATTTGCCAGTGTTCTTGTTCTCTTTAAGGGACAAGGCGAAGGGATGGTTGAATACTCTACCTTTGGGATCCATCACCGCCTAGAATGAATTAGCCTAGAAGTTCCTTGCCAAGTTCTTTCCTCTCACCAAGACAGCTAAATTGAGAATTAACATCACCTCATTTATGCTGTTTGATAATGAGTCTTTGTATGAGGCATGGGAGAGTTACAAGGAGCTAATGAGAAAGTGTCCTCAACATGCACTCCCCAACCATCATTTATGCTATTTGATAATGAGTCTTTGTATGAGGCATGGGAGAGTTACAAGGAGCTAATGAGAAAGTGTCTTCAACATGCACTCCCCAACCAACTCTTGGTGCAGAGTTTTTAAAATGGTTTAATGGGGCATTTGAGGGCTATTATTGATGTAGTTGCTGGTGGTACTCTAATGGATAAATCTTCTAATGAAACTTTTGATTTGTTAGAAGAGATGGCTGCAAACAACTATTAATGGCCCTCAGAAAGAGTCAATCTAAAGAGAGCAGCAAGTATTAATGAGATAAATTCAATTTCAACATTAGCTGCCGAAGTTAATGCCTTGACTAAAAAGCTTGATTCTATGGTGGTTCATGGAGTTCATGCTTTGCATAGTCCAAGCGGGGTTTATGAGCAATGCCGTAATGGTCACTTGAGTTCATTTTTTCCTATGAACTTGGAGTCTGCTCAATTTGTAGGCAACCACACTCAACAATAATGCAACATTCCTTTCTCTAATTCCAACAATCTGTGTTAAAGAAATCATTCAAACTTCTCTTGGAACAACCAAAATAATCAAGGGTAGAGTTCTAATTCAAGACCTATGCAGCCTAAGGGATTCCAAAATTCAAATCAGTCCACATAAGAGAAGAAGCATCAATGGAAGAGATTCTCATGCAATACATAGCCAAGAATGAGACTACCCTTCAAAACTAAGCCATCACAATGAGATCTATGGATACGTAACTTGGTCAATTAGCCAATGCACTAACCAACCGGTCACAAAGGAGTTTGCCTAGTAATATTGAGGTAAATCCAAAGGGAGATATGAAGGAACAATTCAAGGCAGTGACCTTGAGAAGTGGAAAGAACTAAAGGGAATGTGAAGGGATACTAAAGTGTCAGAAAAAGAGATTGAAAAGAAAAATCAAGTTGAAGAGGAAGTCACTAGATAACCTCCAACAACCGTGCCACCACCATATTCTCACAACCTACTGTTACCTTTCCCTCAAAGGTTGCAATAGAAGAAACTTGACAAATAATTCTCCAAATTTCTGGAAGTGTTTAAGAAACTTCACATCAACATCTCGTTTGCCGAGGCATTTGAGCAAAGGCTTAGCTATGTGAAGATCATGAAGGAGATCCTTTCGAAGAAAAGGAGAATGGTTGAGATTGAGATAGTGGATTTTATCGAAGAGTGTAGTGCCATCTTATTAAAGAAGTTTTTGCCCAAGTTAAGAGATCCAAGGAGTTTCACCATTCCTTGTACTATTGGTGAGTACTTCAATAGGTGTGCTTTATGTGACCTAAGAGTAAGTATTAATTTGATGCCTCTTTTTATCTTTAAGAGACTCAGGTTAGGAGAATGTAGACCAACCATAATGACGTTGTAATTAGTTGATCGGTCCTTGACTTATCCTAAAGGCATTGTGGAAGATGGTGCTAGTAAAGGTTGATAAAAATTCATTTTTTCAGCTGATTTTATTGTGCTAAACATGGAGGAGAAATTCCTTTGATTTGGGAAGACAATTTTTAGCCACCAAAAGAATGCTTATTGATGTCCAAAAAGGTGAACTTACCTTGAGAGTTGACGATCAAGATGTAAAGTTCAATGTTTTCGAGGCCATAAAAATGAATGATGATCCTGAAGATTGCTATAGAGTTGATGTTTATGATCGCTTGGTTATGGAAACTTTTGAGTTTGCTCATGTGAAGAATCCACTTTTGTGTCAAAGGAAGCTAATAATTGCTTGCATGCCATGAATATGTTCCCTCGCTTTGACAGAATGAATTTTCAATTTGAGGCACTAGACAGGCCATCTGAAGCAAAACCTACCATTAAGCCTTTAACTGGGGTTCCACCTATCGTTGAGCTCAAACCACTACCTAGCCACTTGAAGTATGCCTTCCTTGTCAACTTTTCTAATCATTATTTCTACTAATTTGGATGAATTACAAGAAGAGAAGCGGCTGAGAGTATTGGGACAATATAAAGCAGTGTTAGAGTGGACAATTGTAGACATTAGAGGTTTTAGCCATTCCATTTGCATGCATAAAATCTTGTTGGAAGAAGAACATAAAACTTCTATTTTGCATCAACGAAGGCTAAACCCTATTATGATAGAAGTCATGAAAAATAAGATAATTAAATGGTTGGATATCGGAATCATTTACCCCATTTCAAATAGTTCTTGGGTAAGTCCTATTCAGTGTGTCCCAAAGAAGGGAGGAATGACTATGGTCACCAATAAGAACGATGAATTGATTCCTACAAGAATAGTAACGGGGTGAAAAGTATGCATGGATTATCGGAAGATGAACAAAGCCACTTGAAAAGACCACTTTCCTATACCATTCATTGATTAGATGCTTGATAGACTAGCTGGTCATGATTTTTACTACTTCTTAGATGGCTATAGTGGTTATAATCAGATTGCTATTACACCAGAAGACCACGAATTGATCACATCCACTTGTTCTTATAGAACTTCTGTGTTCAAAAAGATGCCCTTTGGTTATAAGGACATCAAGGCTGTAAAGAATCATGGTCCAATGCAAGTTCCAGTTAGTCCGGTGATGAGAGCTCAAGCTAAAAGATTTAAAGAAGAGTTGAATAACTTAATCCAGAGAGTTCTACAACAAGAAGAAAGTGTGCTCACTACTGAAGGTGAACAAAGGTTGATTTTGCTCATCCAAGTCGATTCGGGAGAGAACCAATTAGCCATGCACATCCATTGAGTCATTGCATGGTCAACTTGCATGTCTAACCCATCATACACGTGCAAGGGAGTTTATAAAAAATATAGGCGTGTTTTCTTTGTAATATCTTTAGCTTTTATGTTTTTTTAATTTCTGAGTATTTCTAGGGTTATTTTAGGTGTGTCTTTTCCTTCATTAAGGGTAGATTAGTAATTTTACAATTAAAATCCTAGCAAATATAAGTTGGCTATATATATGCCGCCTACAACAGGATGTAGGCAATTTTTCAAAGTTAATAAAAATCGTGAGAATTTTCTTCTTGAGTTCTTGAAGAAACTTTTTCTGAACTTATCAAGGGATTCCTTGTGGCATTCAAACTGACTTATCAAGCAGATTATCCATCCCCGTTTGTGGCATCTTTACCATACCAAGGTTCTTGCTTTGTTAAGCAACGGGTCGCAGTTTCCATCAAGCTTGAAAGATCTTGGGATTGTGTTTCCAGATTTGGTATCGGGTTTCATCACGTTATTGGCATAGTTTGTATCATTTGGTTTATGCAATACTCTAGCCATTTTTCAAAGATATATAATGGCAATCTTCACAGATATGGTAGAGAAGTTCCTTGAGGTTCTTATAGATGATTTTTCGGTTTTTGGTGATTCATTCGATTTGTGTCTAGATAACCTATCACTAGTGTTCAAGCATTGTGAAGACACAAACTTAGAGCTTAATTAGGAGAAATGTTATTTCATGGTGCAAGAGGGAGTAGTACTTCATCACAAGATTTCCAAAAATGGCATCGAAGTTGACAAAGCCAAGTTAGAACCATTGAGATGCTTTCTTCTCCAGTCCATGTCAAGGGAATTCTAAGATTCCTTGGCCACACTGGGTTTTATGGAAGATTCATCAAGAACTTCTCCAAAATCACCAAACCATTATACCCATTACTCGAAAAGGATGAGGTATTCAATTTTGATGATGATTGTTTGCATGCATTTGAAATTTTGAAATTGAGACTTATTACAGCACCTATCATTGTGGCACCAGATTAGGCCTTACCTTTTTAGTTGATATGTAATGCTAGTGACTATGCCATTGGCGCTGTTTTGGGATAGCACAAAGATAAGATGTTTCATGCCATATACTATGCTAGCAAAATGCTCAACGAAGCTTAGTGCAATTACACTACAACAGAGAAAGAGCTATTAACTATGATGTTTCCATTTGAAAAATTCAGATCCTATTTGATTGGTACAAAGGTGATTGTATATATAGATTATGCAGCAATCAAATATCTCATTGCTAAGAAGGATGCAGAGCCTCGGTTGATTCGATGGGTCCTTTTATTGCAAGAGTTTGACTTGGAACATAAAGATTGAAAAAGGAATAGAGAATCAAGTAGTTGACCACCTTTCTAGATTAGAGAGGGAGAAAAAGGAAAAAATTGAGTTGTTGATCAATGAAACATTTCCCAATGAGCAGCTCTTTGTGCTTGACAACAATGTACCATAGTATGCTGACTATGTGAACTCCCTTGTGTGAAAATAGATGCCTCCGGGCCTTACCTACCATCAAAAGAAGAAGTTCTTGCATGATATGAGGTACTATTTCTAGGATGAACCCTTTGCTGACTATGTTATTAGGCGATGCGTGTGCAAGGAAGAAATAGAAGACATACTCCACCATTATCATGCTCTGGAGTATGGTGGTCATTTTGGAGGAGAGAGCATTGCTGCCGAGGTATTGCAATCAGGATTCTATTAGCCATCATTGTTTAAGGACGCCCATTTCTTTGTTTCAAGGTGTGATAGATGCAAACGAACATGTATCATCTCTCAAAAGAGCGAAATACCCCTCAACACTATCTTAGAGGTTGAAATCTTTGATGTATGGGGAATTGACTTCATAGGGGCATTCATTCCATGTTTTGGCAACCTTTACATTTTAGTGGCAGTAGACTATGTTTCAAAATGGGTTAAAGTTGTGGTGTTGCCTACTAATAACTCTAAGGTAGTACTCAGTTTCCTCAAGAAGAATGTCTTCAATTGCTCTGGCACACCAAGAGCAATAATCAGTGACAAAGGCTCCTATTTTTGTAGTAAGTAGTTTGAAGCTTTAATTACCAAGTATAGAGTTACACACAGAGTTAGAATTGCTTACCATCCTCAAACTAATGGGTAAGCTGAGATTTCTAATAGAGAAGTGAAGCACATCCTTGAGAAAATTGTAAGTCCTATACGCAAAGATTGGTCTAAGAGACTTAATGATGCTTTATGGGTATATCGTACTGCATACAAAACTCTGATTGGTATTTCCCCTTATAAACTTTTGTTGGGGAAAGCTTCTCATCTCTCGGTTGAGTTGGAGCACAAGGCATATTAGGCAGTCAAGCAACTGAATTATTATTTGCAAGTAGTTGGAAAGAAACGTCTCTTACAACTTAATGAGATGGACGAATTTTAAAACCAAGTGTATGAAAATGCCAAGTTGTACAAAAATCAAATCAACAGATGGCAAGATAAGAATATCATTAATCGTTAGTTTAGACTAGGACAAAAAATGTTACTTTTCAATTCTTGGTTGAAGCTCTTTTCAGGATAACTCAAGTCAAGGTTGTTCGGTCTCTTCATAGTGGTTAATGTGTATCCATATGGTGCAATTGAGGTTAAAGATGCTAATTCTAGTAGAAGATTCAAGGTGAATGGTCAAAGGTTAAAGGAGTACTTGGGTGGAGAAATTGATCAAGAAAAATCTTTAATCACTCTATCTAGTCCTCAATGAAGAATGGCTTGGTCAAGCTAGAGATGTTCAACAAGCGCTAATTGGGAGGCAACCTAAGTTTTTGAATTTTGTGAGTTTGGAAGTGCAAGTTGAGTGTCTATTTTGTTAGCAATAACTTGGAGAAGTTATGATAGGAGGGGTGCAATTACAGAAAAAGATGGTTTAAGCAATCATTTAGACATTTTAGGAGTTCGTAATCGCACCTAGGGCCCCCCTAGGGCACCAAAACCTAGAGCTTGGCACCAAGATGCCAATTTGTGGCACCTCAGCACCATTTTTGTTTAAGTGCCTAGGCGGTGGCACTGCAGCATCACCAAGCCGAAAGAAAAAGGCCAGCAGGTTGGCGTCGTAGCACTAATTTCTGGCGCCACGGTGCCAAGCACTGGCAGAGTATATTTTGAAGAGAGTTGTGGCTCTATCGCCCCATTTCTCTGCTTCAACGACCCTCTTTTCATCAACATACACACTCTTTCCACCCTCTCATCAACACACTCTCTCTCCACCCTCTTACTCCTTTCCTCTGTAGTTCTCACATACTTCTTCCCAAACAATCAATACCTCACCATTTTTCTTTTAGCATTAACCATTTCAACTTCCAAATACCACCACCATCACACTATTTCATCATCGCAATCGTCACTCTTCACATCTATTATTGGTGCACCACTCAAGCCACCAAGACCAATTCTTTAAGTGAGTCTTTCTCATCTTATTTTTCACATTTGTTGGTGGGTTTGAAGTCTAATTTGTGCTTCTAATTGCTTGTTGTCAATTTTGGAAAATATTAAAAATTCAACACCATGGTTACAAGCTTCGGATTTGTATGCACACCAAGTGTTCGACAAAATGCTTCTATAGTGATTTATGCTTGAAATTGCCTTATTTAAGAAAGTTATGAGTAGGAAACACATTATTGCCATTTCTAGGCAAGAAATGAGTGATCTTTAGCTATTTTTATTTGGAGAAAATTGGGTTTGGAGGAATTGCTTTATCTTGTATTATTAGCTTGCTTTTCCAACTCGGTGACTACTTGAATGAGCAAATTGATTCTATGTTATGTCATCCTAGCTCTTCGTAAATAAGAATGTTCTTGTGGTGCATGTGCTTAGAGTAAGTTTTCTTATAGCTTGATGGTATATTATTGTAGTAAAAATAGAGTTTTGCCTCTTTTTTGGGAAATTTAAAGGCTTAGAGAGTTGATATCATGACACCAAAGAGGAAAGCTACAGCCGCTAGTCCATGTTTTGATCAAGACCGCCTTGTTTGATTGGAAGCCTTTAAAAGATTTAGGTGTAAAAGGATGGTCATTCCTAAAAGAGGTTTTGACACAGGTGAAGACAGTTTCCTTGATACTGTGGCTGAAATCAAAAGAAGAAAATGAGAAATACTTTGTGAGCAACCAAATGCTGGGATGCGAGTGATTGTACAAGAATTTTAAGCCAATGCAGTTGAACATAGAACCTACATCACCAAGATGCGTAGGCAGAATGTGTTATTTACAAGGGCATCCGTCAATAGTTATTTCAAGTTACCTAACATAGATAATGATGAGCTAGCCGCCTTTGAGAAAGCACCAGACTACGATGATGTACTAATGGTTCTATATGCATTGGGCACTGAATGGATTTGGCACAATGATGAGTGGAAATGTCTTAAGATCAAAACTATATATACCTCCAACAAAGCTTGGACTTACTTTCTGAATCCTTGTCTCATGCCTGTTTCTCATCATAGTGATTTCACGCCCGACCGAGTTGTCCTGCTTTATGCCATCATCAAGGATTATCTATCGATTTGGGAGAGTTATTTGATGCTTCATCCTTTATGCCATTCGCAAGGTGAGAAATGGAATGGCATATTCCTCTTTAGTTACTGAACTATGCACCCGAGCGAAAGTTGTTTGGGCACCCACTGATGAGCTCATCCTTCCTCAACATATCCTCAACCACCCGACCTTGGTGAGACTATTGAAACATGAGTCGGCTTCCCACTTTTTAGTAGGAGCCTCCTCTAGCAAGTAGCGATCCATTGCCTCAGGTCTTGAAACTATATCAAGCCTGATGAAGAAGCTGATGAATCTGATTCTGACTTTATGATGAAACGAGCTCTATGCTACAATGGTTGACCTTAGTGGAACAAGGCCTTCATGCACATTGTTAGGAATTCTAATAGTTCAATCAACAGTCTGAGGCACACCAACAATAGAACCATCAATAGGTGGATTACCAAGCCAATTGTATCAACATATTTGCTACACTCTTTGGCATGAGTACGACATATTTCCAGGTGCCGCCAGGACATCCTATGTACCCATCGAGGCAACAGCCACCACCACCACCATCCTTTCCTCTGCCCGCACCAAATAGTCATGACATGGGGACCCCACCATGGAGACCGACAGAGCGGTCTCCCATCTGGTATGTGTCTGATACCATTGCTATTTCAGTGTTTTGTGCCTTGAGGACAATGCACTTACTAAGTTTGGAGGAGTTTGTTAATATTTTCTTTCTTTGAGTTTTGAAGGTGAAAAAAAAGAGCGTAGCTTAGTTCTTTTTTGTTTCCTTTATTGATTGTTTGTTGTGAGTTTCTGAGCAAGGTTATAGGTCGATGATAGGATTGGGAGTATGTATGAAATAACTCTTTGGAAACATTTAGTATCAGGACTATTTGTGCGCTTAAATCTATTGTGGTTTTGCTTTGTCAACAGCTCTTGAACACTTTTTGCACATAGTTGTGATCATTTGACCTTGAACTACTTAGAGTAGCTTTATGGGTGTAACTTAGAGAAATATTTAGTCTTTTGTCATCTTAGAACCTGTTTGATCATCAATTGAGGAAAAATCCTAGATAGGATGAAAATCAAAGAAGTGATGTAGGCCATTTTTAGACCGGTTAAGCCTTTGAAGCCTACCGACAAATGTAATAACCTTAGTCACCTCTGTTGAGGTAGATTCTTTAGTTTTTTCATTCTTTTGAGCCCCTTAACTGATAAATAATTTTCCAAATCACCTCACTTCACATCAGAGATGCACGTAAATAAATTGTAAGCTCGTGGTGAAGTATCTATGGTCTTTAAAGAACAAAAGGGGAAAAAATTTCTTGAAGGAAGAGAGTTTGGCTACCTAAAAATAGAAGTAAAAAAAAATTTTGAAATTGGGTCAAAAAGTGAGTTTGGGAATCGCTGTGATACACTTGAAAGAATTATTCAGTGAGCAAAAGGGGCTTTTGAGGCATGAGTAACCCTAAATGGGACTATTCCATCCACCTATATCCAAGCTGTGCATTACAAGTCGATTAAAGACCTATTAATCTTCAATTTAGTACTATTCCATATTAGTGGAGATTGACATGAAAAGCTACCTTATGAGATGATTGTGTAAGTTTTATTAAGATAATTCTAAGTTTGTAAACTAAGTATGAATAAAGTGATCCAAGTGTGTAGGGTCAAATGTAAACAACTAGCCCACACACGCACCAAGAGTGTAAATAGAAGAAGATTTAAACTTTCGTGATGCTTTAGGTTTCGATTGAGTTGTAAAAATTTTGTTGAGAGTTTTGAGACCAACTCGACCTCATTCAGAAGCTCGTTTTGTATTGTCTCATTCCCTTTGTGATTTTAGCAATTAGACTCAGTTGTTATTTTTATTATCTCAGCTCGAGGACGAGCTTTTGACTAAGTTTGGGGTAATTTGTTAAGTGGATTCTGCACTTAATTTTACTACCCCTTCAAGCTTAGGAATTACTTGTCCTTGAACTCTTTTTATCCAGTTTTGTTGTTTTTAGTATATATTTTAGGTGAGTCACTAATTAGAAAATACCGATTTTCCTAGAGAAATTAAGGCTCAATCAAGGCAAATTAGACTAATTGCGAGCAACAATGGGCAAACACCATCACAACAGAGTGAAATAGTACTGGCTAGATGGAGAAAATTGAGAAAATTTTGGATGTTGTAGCACCAAAAGCTCTAGAAACCTAGCACCGCAGTGCTAGAGAATGGCACTGTAGCGCCAAGTGCACGGCGCCATGGCATTAATGTTGTGGTACTATAGCTCCACTTGCACGGTGCTACGGCACCGTGACATCATTCTGCTGGTGCCACTTCCTGGGCTTTGTGGTACCATAACACCACTGTTCTACACTGTAGTGCCAAATTTTCGATTGTCTTAGCACCGCGGTGCAAAAGTTGGCACTACAATGCCATAAAGTATAAAACATGTTGTAGAATTCCTAGATCCTGGCCAGTTTGCCTTATTTATTTAACCTCTTTTTGGCTCAGCTAAGAAGAGAGGGAGAAACCATAGCAGCCAAAGTTTGAGAAAATTTTAGAGAGTATCTGAAGGAGAAAAAAGAAGCAGCAGGAAGAGTCAAGATGATTAGAGAGGAGACCGGCAGAGTGAACAAACTTCAAAGAGATTTTCTTTATCTTTTCTTTATTCATTCGTTATTTTTTTGCTATGGACATGTATCAGCTATATCAGTTTTATTGTGTTTTTCTTGATGTGACTATGAACTAAACTCTCTCTCTCTCTCTCTCTCGGGATGTAGTCAAACCTCTAATATACTTCAATAACTTTATTTTCCTCACTTGTTCTTGATATCCATTGATGAGTTAATTATTCTACTTTAAGCTTAATTCTTCTGTTTCTTTAGCCATTAAATTGATTGTTTTGTAAAACTTATATAAACTTGGAAAAAGGAATTTAGGTTTAGATATATGTTGAATAATATAGGATTGCCTAGTATAGGGTGAGTTTACATAGGATAGAAATATACTAATGTAACTTATGAAACCTTGTATTGGAATTACCGTACTTAATAAGTTTAATCAATTTATGTTAAGAGTAATATACTATCTTGTTTAAGCATTTTCATATATATCTTGGAAAGAAATTTGTGAATACCATTAAATTCCCGGTTGTTAACTCTAAGTAAATGATTGAACGGTGAGGAAAACTAGTAATTGAAGGAGTTAGAGGAGAGATTGCATCCCTAGGTTTTATATTATTATTGTAAAACTACCGTTGGTTATTTAGTGTCAATTTCAGTTACTGTTGTTAATTCAAATTTGCAATGTAGTTTGTGTTTCCAACATCCATTTATTGTTGTTTGGATAAATTATTAACTAGTTTTAGTTACTACTTAGCATTTGTAATTCATTCGCTTTTTGTGCGATTCGACACTTACTTACCATCTATATTATTTGTTGCGACCCATATACTTGTGGTATTTATGTGTTAGAAATAGCCCAATAGAGTTCCACGTGACCAGTTAAGGGACTACACAATTTTTTAAAAATTGCATAATGGTCACACACTTTCAAAACTCTTTCAATTTCGTCCTCAAAAATTATAGTTTAGACCCTATTTCTAAAGAAAATTTTTAATTAAGTCCCTCTATTAATTAATCTGAAATTGGTAAAATTCCTAATTTACCCTCTTAAAATTTGGATTTTTACATCCAGAGCATATTGTACTCATACTTTCTTGTGGACACATTCCTCTTCATGTAAATTGGGAAATCTAAGGAAAGTTCGCCCTGTGTGATACTTCGTAACCAAGTTATGCTTTCTGGGATCTCTCCAGTGAATGAGTTGTTTGATAAGTCCAAGTAAAAGAGCAACTTAAAATTTCCAAACCAGACCGGAATTGTTCCATCTAAGTGGTTCCATGAAAAGTCCAACAACTCTAACTTGCTACTTCTACTCAATCAGTGTTGTGATGAACCTCTGAGTCCACAATTGGCAATGATAAGAATTCTTAGCTTACCAAAATGGAGAGCAAGATATGCAGCAACTCCTTGCTACAAAAGTTCAAACTTAGCACTAAAGCAGTAAGATTCTCACAATGCTGTCAGATTCTGAGGGCAGAGGAAAAATTAGAGTTGTTATTTGAAAGGGACAAGTAATAAAGTCTCCGGAAATTCTTCAAACTTTCGAGGATTTGGGTTTAGCCTAAGAAGTTGTTACGAGCAAGATTTACGTTGTTTAGATTTTGGTAAAGATGGAAGGTTATCCAGAATAGGCCCACTGAACCGATTCCCCACCTAAATCAATAGAAACCAAACTAACCATAGCCAAGCAATTAAGATTTATTGGACTCTCCAAGGTATTGTTTGTCACATTGAGCAAAGTAAGAATGGGAGAATTCTACACCCCAACAAAACTATTTGAATGTGCTTCAAAATAACGTAACTTTTCAAAGTGGTGAAAAATATCTGGAATAATTCTTGAAAACCTATTTGAGGAAATGTCCAAAAGAACAAGATTAGTGAGGTTACCAATTCTTATGCTTAATGGCCCCAAAAGCCTGTTATCTTAAAGGCTCATCTGTGTCAGTTTTCGCAGCCTACCGCCCCAGATATCTCACCAGTAATATAATTTGTTTCGAAAAAAAAGGCGGTCCAACGAAATACAATCACCCAGTGACAGCAAGAGATCACTAGAGAAGTAGTTCACTGCAAGATTCAGTATGCAAAGTGCAGAAGAATTATCATAGATATGGGATGGAAGAGAGCCGTTTAAAAGTTTTGAGAAATGTCAAAAAGCCTGAATTGATGGTAAATGAATACTAGTTGGAACTGGGCCCGAAAAGTCATTAGAAGTTGAGTCTAGAACCTGCAGATTTGGCAACTGGAGTGAAAAAATACGGAACCGGTCCTTTGAGGTGGTTGTTTAAGAGATTAAGATTTTTTAGCTGATTCAGACAGTCCCATGATTCGGTGAGTTTAGTCTCTTCTTCACTAGCTCTTTTGTTACGATAGTTGTGGTATCAACACAACTCTTCAATCCCAGAGATCGATGATGAAGATTTATATTTGATGCCTGCCTAATTACAACAATTGGATGAGGAATGTGTTTTCCCCACCCATCAATTACAGTTTCCAAACCTGCCATGAAGTCTTGCTAGGCTCTCATATCATTTGGGTCACAGGTCAAGTCCTGAGGAGTTATAGCCTGAGCTTTGAAACAAAAACAAATAACAACAAGGGTCATCCATAAGACTTGAGCATCCATTTCAAATGAATCTCACATACTACAAAGATAAAGAGGAAAAGAAACAGATGTTTGATCAAGTAGCTAGAAAGTCAAAGTCAAGATCACAACCACGCTTCTATAGCCAAAAGCAGCAAAGAGAATGAATGCATAAAACTCAATGGATATCAAAATTATGGGCTTAATTTTTTAGTGTGAACTATAGAAGAAGAATAAGAGAAAGGGAAACGAAAGAGAAAATAGAAATGGGGGTGATTAGAGAAAGAGGGAAATATACAACGCGCGTTTGACAAAAGCTAAAGCATAAATTAACAAAAAGCATAAACTGCAGAGTCAAGAATCAGGTTCAAAGTCATAGTTTTTTGTAGTGATCTAGACCGTATTAGTCAAGCTTGTTTTAATATTTTATTGAAAAGTTTGTTATTGCAATGAACCAGATAAAACTTAATCTGTGTTGTAATAAGTTAAGCTTGTTTTAAGCTTACAATTCACACTAGACAAGAGACATCACTAGATTATGATATGAAGTTCATATGGAAAAAAAAAAGGGATTCTATATTATAAAGTACTTTGGGGTAAGTCCCTGAGTTAACTTAGGATAATTTTAATTAAGTAGTGATTAATGATAGATTAAACTTGAATATGATTAAAATTAGAAACAGAACAAAAATAGACAAAAAGGAAATAGAGTAGTGTTATTTTAGGGGTTACGGATCCTAACTAAACTAGGATATCCTTACCCTATACCCTAAACCCTTTTAGGGGAGTAAGAATGCGAGTTACATGCATCAAATCAAGGAATACCAGCCACTATAACATACAGAAACTTCCTAATCAAGTAACATGTTAATTCCTAATAACTAACCCCTAAACCAAATGGTTTTTGGTTTACCTATGTTAGTTTTAGGTGAAACTGCTGAGGTGGCAGCCTCTAGATTGCTTCCTAAATTAGTTTGCTAAACTCTGAATTGGTTCTTGGCACTCCTATGTTCTCTAATCATTGTTTTGCACTAAAACCATGGTTGGAACTAGATCTTAGGAGACAAGGAAAAGCTGTTTTTGCCACTTGGTTATCTTGTCTCCCATTAGCTTTTTGTCTTCCAAGTTCCAACTCCTTATAAATAGGAGTAGCCCTTTTACACCAAGACAAAAACAGTTCAACAAGTTCCTCATACATAAACACTCATTTATAATCTCTCTCTCTCTCTCTTTTTCACTCATCAGCTCACGTTTCTAGTCACTATAGTGACTAAAACTCTCGCTTTCTTGTATTTTTGTCCACCTAATAGACATAAAATCTTTCCTAACCTCTTATACATCACTCTAGATCATGTTCTTAGCTGAAGATCACTAATTTGATCTCATTCTCATATCAGGAAGTGATCTTTAGTAGTTTTGTATGCATGATCAGCTGCTGTTTCCATATAAATAGTGGTTGATCTTTAATCTTTTATCATATATCTCAGCTTCTAGTCTTTGTTTCCCATTCATATTTTATCTTGTGTACAACACCTAGGTACTATATCCTACTTTATAAGGTTTTGTACTAGTTTATACATGATCAACACTAGTCTACATTTATAAAGTGGTTGATCATTCATCTCTACTTTTCTGCATCACAAGCAATATGAAGTGAATACCTTTAATTTGATCATTAAAGCTTCGTGCTTCATTTTTATATACCTATGCTGATATACATGCATGATAAGACTTGGTCAATATGTAACCAAGCTACATTTCAAAAAAAAAATCAACATCTATTTCTTCTTTCACATGTACACTAGTATCTCATTTAAGGGACTCTATAAGGGTTGAGCCATTCATGATCCCAACTTCATGTTCATGGTAGTTTTTACACCAAGACATCATCTTCTATTTTCTAGTACTTCGTATCTTAATTTCAGTATAAACTTATTCCAGTTGGCTGGTCTATCTTGTGTTTCAATCCTTTATTTTCGATATCTATATTTTAGCAATTTTACTTTTAGCTATATTTAAATTTCAGTTCCTTTATCTTCTATTGTTTAAGTTCCAGTTTTTTTAATCTTAGTTAGTTATACTCTAGTATCTTAGAATTCAGTTGATTGGTCATCTTTTTATTGTTATATATACTTCCTAACCTAACTAATTTAACTACCTACTATATATATATATATCTATGTAAACCTATGTGTCTCTAATTTTTATGTTCAATTATGCTGTCTTAATTTTTGAGTAACAAATAAGTAATCACATATTTTAGAAATCAAAAATTATCACGAACATACATAAAAGGACAACTACACTGGGGATGGCCTTGGAAGAATGAATCTTCTCAATGTTTATAGAGTTCTATTTTTTAATCTTTTTCTTAAGATCTTCATTATCCTTTCATTTGTCCTTGATCTTAGACTTTCTAGCTTGTCTATTAAACCTCTGATTGTATCATTTGAGAGAGAGAAATGGTACCATCTAATTCACCACCTTTACCGCCTAGACTTTCCCCACCACCATTAAGACCTCCAACTAGTTCTGAAGGTTCTATTCAACAAAACCAACTAGGGGAACTGATAGATATGATGAGATCTCTTTAGCAAGAGGTCACTGCTCTGAAAAATAGGGAAAGAATGCACAATGGGGATGGAACAGCAAGTTCCAGAGCTGTTCCACTTGTACAAAGTGGAGCAGGTCCCAGTATAACTCAAGCAGGTGCTTCAAATGTGGTAGCAACTCTTCTCGTTGCTCCTACCACCCCTGCTATAGTTAATATCTCCATTAAAATTGCCCCAGCCATGAGTAGTCAATATTTAATGAAGGACGAGATCTTAGAACTATTTAAGACTGGCTCTGCAAGCAAGGGTCCTCAGAAGATTGATTTCAGACCTCCCTACCTAGCTTATATTCTGTCCAAGGCTTATCCCAAAGATTATGTAAATCTGAGGTTTAGAACCTTTGATGGAAGAAGAGAAAATGCAAAGAAACACGTAGTAGGATTCATAGATGATCTTGGTTCATATGTTGGGGATCAAGACTTGAGGTTGAGATAATTTTCCAAGTTTCTCATTGGGAGAGCCTATGATTAGTTTGTTGATCTGCCTTCAGATAATATTAAAGACTAGGACGATTTGGTAAGGGTCTTCTATACCAAGTTCTTTGTAGCTGATTCCAAATACACATTTCCTGACTTATCATCCGAGTACCAAAAAGAGAATGAATCATTGATAGCGTATGTCAATAGATTCAAAGAAAGAGCTCGAGATTGTGAAGATACTATCATTAAAGAGCAAATAATCAAGATGTGCATCAAGAGGATGAATCCAGATGTAGAATTTATGTCATGGGCCATGTGATCACCAACTTCGCTAATTTAATGCAAATGACAAAAGATACAGAGGAGACCATGGCTGAAGTGAAAGAGAAAAATAAGGTTAAAAGTAGCTCTAGTGCACCTAGCAATATATGGAATAAGACATTTCCTAAGAAAAGGAAGAGAGAAGTGTCAGTGGTATAAAGACCAAACAAGGAAGCATTTCAAGCACCACTAGAAATCCCTTTGGAAAAGAGGAAGTTAGAAGATTTGGTATGTGCTTGGCTTGAGGATGGGTAGTTGAAAGATTTTCCTATAGACGAGCCACCAACCCTAGAAGATAAAAAGAATCCCAGATACTTCTTGTATCACAAAAGGTTGGCGCATTCTACTACTGACTGTTATGTAGTTACAAAATTATACCATATCACAATAGCTAAGGAAGAAATAATCAAAGCTTAAAAAGTTGATACCAACCATTTTCCAGATCATAAAAGGGGAGGACAAATCATGACTTGTATTGCCATTGAAATTATTGAGCTACCAAAAAGAGGGAATGCTAGTGGAACTAATGAAAAAGATGCCAATATTTTTTATGAATTCTAGGGTATTTAAGAATCTGTCCGATACCTTGGAATTTGGAGAGAAGGCTAGAAACAAAGCTACTCAAGCTATTATGGAGGTGTCCAACCAATTTGGTCTTTAATGTTGTATGGTTAGGAGAGCCATAAGAAAAGTAGCAAAACAACAAGAAGATGCCCTCCGCTTCACTAGAAAAGATTCCCAAGTCTTGAATTTCAATCATAACAAGCCTTTGTATATATAAGCTAAGGTTAATGATTTAAAGTTCAAAAGGGCTTTGGTGGACAATGGCTCCTCAGTTAATGTCATACCATGGCAGACATTCAAGGTAGCTGGAATACCTGAAAGCAGGCTCACATCTCAAGCAATTTGTGCTTCTACTAAGTTCCATGTAATTGAAGTAGTTGTGTCCTATCACTTATTATTAGGAAGGCCTTGGATTCATCATAACTATGTGGTCCCTTCCACGCTACACCAATGCCTCAAAGCAATTAAAGGAAGGAAAGAGGTTATGATCTCACCTACCAAAGCACCATTTTCTCAAGAAAAATTCCACTGGTTAGAAGCCGAATTCTTTGAAGAGATAGCTAATATTACTGAAGAAATAAAACCATGAGGTGTTTCTCTTAGAGAAGAACCTAAGGAAGAAAGGTCACTAGATGATATTCAAGTTAAAATTGCTCTAGTAGATGGAGAACAACCAGTACTCAAAATAGTCAAGCTTCCTGATAGGAGGATTGCTTACGAGTTATAAAAGGATGGCGAGGTCAGCAATGACCTCGCAGAACTAGAGAGTAGGAAGAGGAAATTTGAAGAAGCAAGCTTAGAAAGAATTGAAGCAATCCCACTAGCTCTAAAAAAGCTACAAGATGAAGCTAGAAACATGCAAGGGAAGCTCAAAAAGATTAACTTGGCTAAAGAAGGATTAGAAAAAGCAATTTTTGTAGCTGAAGTATTAGAAGAAGAATTTGAAGCTTCTTTGATTCAATTGTTGAAAGAATATATAGATGTATTTACATGGACATATGAGGATATACTCGAGCTTAGCACTAACTTAATCACTCATAAGTTAGCTGTTAATCTAACTATAAAGCTCGTGAAGCAGGTAGCTAGAAATTTTAGCAATCACATCCAAGCACAAATCGAAAAGGAGTTAGAGAAGTTATTGAAAGCTAGATTCATTTAGCCCTGCAAGCATCCAATATGGTTGGCCAATATTATGCCTGTAAGAAAGAATAATAGGCAGATAAGAATTTGCATTGATTTCAGAGATCTCAACAAAGCTTGTCCAAAGGATGATTTTCTATTGCCTAATTTGGACATGCTTGTTGATTCAATAGCCAACCATGAGATGTTCTCATTTATGTGTAGCTTCAGTGGATACAACCAAATCATAGTGGACCCTGAAGATGCAGAGAAGGCTGAATTCAGAACTCCCTTTGGCAATTTCTATTAACTATTGTTAGCCCTAGATTGACAATCCAAGATAGGGGGTGAATTGGGTTTTAAAAGATTTTAAGAAACTTTTCAACTATTTAAAACCATAGACTACTATTTTAAAACTTTCAAGCTAAATCAACAATAATACCAAAATTATAGCAATAATAGTAAGTCAATTAAGCACAATAAATATCAAACGCATAATCAAATAGTTTGCATTAAAGTAAAGAGTGTAGAGATAGAGAAAATACAAACTCAATTTTTACGAGGTTCGACAAGCACGATGGTTTGCCTACATCCCTGGCCCTTGGCAACTTGCTTTGAGCTTTCCACTATCAGATCAAGATTATGGGCTTGACCGACCCTTGTACAAATGAAGTGAATTCTTCTTAGGCACACCCTAGCCTTTACAATAGTCTTGACTCCAGCGCTATCACGCCTAACCTTGGATTGTTTTAACTCCGGTGACAACGTCATCTACACTGATTATTTAGACAATGGTGCCAATCTCATCAACTCACGGGTTGTTTAGACTCCAGTAGCAACCTCACCTAAATCGGTTTGTTTATGAATCCAGTGCCAACCTCACCTATGTACGGGTTATTTATGATTCCGGTGCCAACCTCACCTTAACTCAAATGGTTTTACAATATAGGAGTGAACACACTCACAAACTCTCATCACAAAGTAATTAATACAATTTTGGCTTAGGAGATTTGAGAACAATACACAATGAATACTTTGAGAGTAGATGAATATCAATTTAGGTTCATGCTCTTGTATTAAATACCATCAAATGAGGCTTTATATATAGATATCCAAGAAAATAGCCGTTTATAGCCATTGTTAGCTTTCTTTCAAATATTTGGTTGATCAAAATTAAAGCTCGTCGACCAAAAATATAGCCGTTTGGGTTTGACATGTCAGATCAGCTCCAATGGTCATTTCTAGCCACTGGTCTGAAAAGTAGTCGACCAAAATCATTGTTGGTTGACCAAAATCATTTTTGGTCTTTTTTCAAACTCTAATAGGATTTTTGGCATTTTTCAGATTTTGACAGCTTTTGGTGTTTTTTAAAAACTGATTTCTAAACTTGTTTTAAACACTTTAAAAATATTAGAAATCAATTTGAAAAGAATATTTTGGCTATTGCAAACTTATTTTAGTTTCACAAAGATAATTTATCAATAATTTAGAAAGTGTTCTTCCTAGAACACATTTTTGTTTGCAAATAAAAAATCTTCTTTTAAATCTATTTTAAATAATAATGATTTCAAGTATATTTGTAACTTATTTAAACTTAAGAAATCAGGTTTTAAAGAATATTTTGCCTATTCAAAATTATTTTCTATTTTCAAACTTCTATAATAAAATAACCATTTTAAGCATAAGATAGTTTGAAAACTCTTTTGAAAGTTATAAGCCAATGCAATGAGAATTTATGTGCAATGAACACAAATACGAGAATAAATATGAATATATCCTATCTAGGCAAGGTCTTGTATCTTGATTGTCCATCTTCAAGCTTGATTCTAATAACTCTAATATGCATCCATCTTCAAGCTTGATTCCTTAATTAACTTGAGTTAGAATTTTTAAAGCTATTTCACTATACACTCAAGTTAAAACATTAGTACTAAATCAAATATTTATTATCTTTAAAATAAGAGTGAGTAAGATTATAAGCTCAATTTCTCAATAATTTCTACTAACATTTATGCTATATAGGTTATATAGGGGCCACCTATCAAAGAGCTATGACAGTCATCTTCCATGACATTATTCATGACTATGTAGAAGACTACATAGATGACTTAGTGGTGTTGGTCTATGTCTAACATACAAACAGTGCAAGTATACGGGTTGCAACAAGTAATATAGAGTAAGAGAGTATCAATCCCATGAGGAGTACTCGAATCACAATTGCTAAGTACTAAATGAAACTAGTTTCCAATTTATCCAAATGAAATTATTTGATGGTTTTATATAAGAATTAAAATGTAAATAACAATGTAAGAGGAAAGAAAGGAAATTAAAAACTAAGCAACCAAAATAGTTCTTAAAGTAATAGTAGAGAACCTAGGGATGCAATCTACCCTCTAACTCCTCCAATTACTAGTTTTCCTCATACAAGAATTATTCATGTAGAATTTACAACCAAGATTCCTAAAATATTCACAAAATCCTTTCCAAGACATAAGTAAAAATGTCTAAACAAGATAATATATTACTCCTAACATAAATGAATTAAACTCATTAAATTTGATCATTCTTACACAAAGGTTGCATAAGTTACATAGGTATATTCCTATCCTATGCAAACTCACCCTATACTAGGTAGTCTTATAATGTTCTATCTATGTCCGAACCTATAATTCCCTTCCCAAGTTCATATAAATTTCACGACAACAATCTATTTAGTGGCCAAGTAAATAGATGCATTAAGTTCAAGATAAAATAATCAATTCAACCATGGATATCAAGAAGAACAATAGAAGAAAAACAAATAGTTGGATTACATTAGAGGTTCAATTACCTCCCTAAAGATAGAGTTTAGCTCATATTCATACAAAATAATTTACAACAAATATACAAAGATTGATACATAATCATTTTACAGAAACTAGAAGAGAAAAAGATAAGAGTAAGAGATAAAAAACCTCATTGAAACTTCTAATCTGATTTCACCTTCTTCTTGAATCCTCTTTTTGATGTTGTTTCTCCCTTAGAAATGGCTCTAGGAACTCTTGGCTGCTAGGGTTTTCTTCCTCGAGTTGTCTTCCATCAGATGAGTATGAGAGATTTATATAGAAGAAGCAAACCAGCTATGATCCAGAAATTCTGCAATGTATCCGACTTTGTGGTACTACAGTGCCACAGTTGGCACTATAGCACCGAGATAGTCGAAGAGCTAGTGCTGCAGCACCGAAATGTGGTGCTGTGACACCATATTATCCATAGGTCAGCACTGCGATGCCATAGGATTTATGTCATGGCACCATGCAAGTGGCACTGCAGTGCCATGGCATTGATGCCACAGTGCTACGACACTATGGAGTGGCACAGCTGCACCAATTCTTTGGAACTTTTGGTACTACGGTGCTAGTTTTGTACTGCAATGCCCAATTCTGCTAAGTTTCTTCCATTCTAGTGCTGCGACATTCTACTGAGACATTGTTTGTCCGTCTTTGCTCGCGAAAGATCGGAATTTCCTTGGTTTTGCCTCAGTTTCACTCGAAAATTCAGAATTCTCCTCTCAATGACTTTTCACCTGAAATATACATCAAAAACAACAAAACACATAAAAAGAGTTCAAAGAAGAGTAATTCTTAAGCTCAAAAGTATAGTAAAGATAAGTGTAAAATACACTTATGAAATACCCTTAAACTTAAGCTAAAGCTCGTCTTCGAGCTGAAACAACAAATGAACAATGAGAAAAAAACTAAAAAACACAAAAGCAAAATTCAAAACAGAAAAACCTTACTTTTGAATGAGGTAACGTTGTCTCAAAGCTCTCTAAAAGAAATTTAACTTAAAGGAAACTTAAAGAATCACAATAGTTTAAAATTTCAATTCTGCTAATAGTTCGGCTTTGCTATTAACTCTTTGTGTGTGTGTAATAGTTGCCTATATTTAATCCTTCACACTCATATCATTTTATGTAGATTTAAGTTGCAAACTTAAAGCTATCTCAATAAAAGTGAAGCAGTCATCTCATATGCCCGCTTTTCATGTTAATCTCCACTAATATAGAATAGTACAAAATCGAAGATTAATAGGTCTTTAATCGGCTTGTAACACACAACTTGGGTAAGAGTGGATGGAATGATATCATTAAAGCTTATTCACACCAAGATGCCCTTTTTGCTCAATGAATTCTATTCACTCAAGCATCCCACAACAAATTCCCCCTAACTTAGTTTTTGACCAATTTTCAAATTTTTTTTTTATCGACTACAAATTTAAGGTAGCCAAACTTCTTCCTCAAAAAGGCTTCCCCTTTTCATTCTTAATAAACCGCTCACACTTCATCACAAGTTCAAAATTTACTTTCAAGCATCTATGGTATGAAATGAGGTTCTTTGAGAATATATTTCTTGGTAAGAAGAGTTTATTAGCTTACTAAATGAAAAAAAAAAGCTAGGAAATTGGCTTAAAGGAGGTGACTAAGGATATCACATTCAAAGAGCAGGCTCAAAAGGCTTGACCGGTCTGAAAACGGCCTACATCATTTCTTCGATTTTCATGCTATATAGGATTTCGCCTCAATTGATAATTAATCAGGTTCTAAGAAGACATGAGACTCAAAATTTTTTTAAGTCACAAGCATAAAGCTACTATAAGCAATTCAAGGTTAAATGCTCACAACTATGTGTAAAATGTGTTCAAGAGTTGTTCACAAAGAAAAAATACAAAACATTTATGCACATAAATAGTCATGATACAAAATATTTCCAAAGAGTTATTTCACACAACCTCACAAAAATATCATCGATCGGTAACCTCTATCAAAAGCTGCAAACAATACACAATCAAACAACTAAACAAAAGGAAAGCATACTATAAAAGAAGAAAGAAAGAATCTAAATAAACTAAAATGAAACAAAGGGAAGATATTTTTGAAGTTTAACAAATTAAAATTCTCATAAAGACAAAGCAGGTAAGTGCTAGAAACTCCCCCAAACTTAAAGTGTGCATTGTCTCAAATGCACTAAACATGAAATAGCAAGTAGGAATGAGCACTTACCTGAGTGAAAGCTGCTTAGTCGGTCTCAAAGGTATGGTGGTTGCCAAGTTGATCACTTTTAGCTCATGATAGTGGCGACGACAGTGCCAAATACTAGTAGTTTTTTTTTCTTTTTTTTTTTTCAGGGTGGTGGTGCCACAGCTCCAAAAAGCGGTGCTGGGGTGCTAAGACTTGGGATTCTAGCTGAAATTGGCATTAGGCACCATTATTTGGAACTACAACACCAAGTTTCTAGATTTATGCCTTAGAATGGCACCAGGGTAACAAAAATGCCTACAACACTTCATTTTTCTGCAATTAAGTCCTTCCATCAACATCATCACTTGTCTTCAAAACAACCATAACCTTCAACAAATGCTTCCCTTTTTATTCATGATATTCTTGGGTGGCCTCCCAAGTAGTGCTTGTTTAAAATCACTAGCTTGACATAACTGTCCCTCATGGAGGATTAGGCAAGGCAAGGGATGATTTAGCTCAATCAAGATCTCTTCCTAGGTAATCTTGATTCTTCTAGTTACACCACATAGAGACACATTAGTTTCTTTGAATGGCCCTGACCATCTTGCTTTGAGATTGCCTAGGAAGAGTTTTAGACAAGATAAACCAAGCATACCTCTTGGTTCTAGTTCAAAGTGACGATCACCGTGCTTCTGCTTGTTTGTCCTTTACCAACTTCGTATCCTTTAGTAAGGCTTGTAATGGTTGGAGGAGGAGAGTGAAGGCTCTATGACTATCTTTAGCGAATTGGACTTAGAACATTGTTATGGAACTTCTTTAGTGTATTATCTTCAATGCTCTCTTTTACCAAGTCCACTCGATAATAGTCATTGACGTCTCTAAGAGAGTCTTCCTCTTTGAACACATTGAAAGATCTGACTTGATCCTCTACTCTCATAGTAAGTTCTCCTTTGTACACATTAATAACCATCGGGACCTCCTGGTTGCTAAGAATAGTCTTCCAAGAATAATTGGAAGATTTTCATCTTCCTCTATACCAAGAACAATGAAATCAGCTAGGAAGTATAACTCGTCCACCTTAATTAGCACATTCTCGGTGATTCCTCGTGGATATTTAATAGACCAATTAGCGAATTGGAGCACTACAGTAGTTGGTCTTGCTTCACCTAAACCCAATTTTTAGAACACGAAAAATGGCATTGAATTGACATTAGCTCCTAAATCATACAATGCCTCACCGAAAAAATGATCACTAATTGTGCAAGGAATGTTGAAGTTTCCTAGATCTTCGAGCTTAGGAGGAAGCTTATTCTGAAGAATGGCACTACATTCCTCTATGAAAGCAACTATCTCATACTCCCTCATTCTTCTTTTCTTGGAAAGGATCTCCTTCATGAACTTAACATAGCTCAGCATTTGCTCAAGTGCCTCGGCAAAGCAAATATTGATGTGTAATTGCTTAAACACTTCCAAGAACTTGGAGAATTATTGGTCTAGCTTTTTCTTCTGAAATTGTTAAGGAAATGACAATGGTGGATTGTAAGGACATGGCTTTAATAGTGAGGTTGAGGGACTTTAAATGCTCACATCTTGGATTGGCTTTGCTACATCACTTTCCTAGGCATGCTCTTCTTTAATACTTCTTCAAGCATTGGGTTTGAGGGTGAAGTAGGCTTCTCAACATTTTTCACTAACTCCTTACCACTTCTCAATGTGATGGCATTATAATGCTCCTTACCCCCATTTCTTAGATTCACCTCGATATTGCTAGGTAACGCTCCTTGAGGTTGGTTGGTTAAAGCATTGGCTAATTGGCCAAGTTGTGTCTCTAAGGTTCTCATTGTGGTTGCTTGATTTTGGAGGTTAGCTTTGTTCTTTGCAATGTACTGCATAAGTATCTCCTCTATAGATGACTTCTTCTCTTGTGGTGATTGCTCTTAATTCTAGAATCCTTGATGTTGCATCTTTCTTATGTTTGGATTCTTCACTTGTTGGTTTTGTTTACTCCAAGATAAATTTGGATGGTTTTTTCATCCCAGATTGTAAGCATTGGAGTAGGGATTGTTGTGTTCATGTTGATTGTGGTTCCCTACAAAGTGAGTCGACTCCATATTCAAGGGACAATAAGAGCTTAAGTGGTTATCACCATATTGCTCATAGGCTTCAGTTGGGCTTTGGATTGTTTGCACCTTATGGATCATCATTGAAACGAGCTTCTTAGTCATTGACTCCAAATTCTTGGTCAATACACTAACTTGAGCTGCCAATGAAGAAATAACTTGTAACTCATTGACACTTGTAGCTCTCCTTCGATTGACACACTCAAAAGGCCATTAGTAGTTATTTGCCGCTATTTCTTCCAATACCTCATAAGTATCATCCATTGATTTGCCCATCAATGCACCACTAACTGCGGCATCTACGATGGTCCTAAAATGACCCATCAATCCATTGTAGAATGTTTGAACAAGAAGCCACTTGGGTATCCTATGGTGTGGACACCTCTTTATCAACTCATCATAGCACTCCCAAGCCTTGTTCCTCAACTTAGCGGTCTTTGCTGAAGGGAAGAACTTGGCAAGAAATTTCTGAGCGAAGTCCTCCCATGTAGTGATGGATCCTGAGGGTAAGGTATTCAACCAGCCCTTAGTCTTGTCCCTCAAGGAGAATGGAAACAACCTCAAGCAAATGGCATCCTTGCTAAATCCGTTATGCTTGAAAGTATCACATATCTCTAGAAAATTCATGATGTGTTAGTTAGGATCATCACTAGGTAATCCACCAAATTGACACATGGCTTGCACCATCTAATGACTGTCGACTTCAACTCAAAGTTGATGCCGTTGATAACCGGTCTAGCATTGTCTCGGTCTCCATTAGCTTTTTGAGGGTTGACTACTTGCTTCCTCTATCTTTGAATTTCTCTCAAGGTACACTTGATCTCAGGACCGAATGGTAAAAAGACTACACTCCTAGTGCATCTCATATAATGAAATTAAGCACCTGAGATTCACAACAAAAATAAAAAGTTTGAATTAAATTGAAACTAATAGATATTAGTATTAACAAGTAGTAAATCACCGTACTCCCCAGCAACAGTGCCAAAAACTTGTTGAGCTATTTCTAAAACACAAACACTGCAAGTATACGGGTCACAACAAGTAATTTTAAGTAAGAGAGTAGCAATCCCATGAGGAGTACTCGAATCACAATTGCTAAGTACTAAACGAAACTAGTTTCCAATTTATCCAAAAGAAATTATTCGATGGTTTTGTATAAGAATTAAAATGTAAATAACAATGTAATAGGAAAGAAAGGAAATTGAAAACTGAGCAACCAAAATAGTTCTTAATTCAATAGTAGGGAACCTAGGGATGCAATCTACTCTCTAACTCCTCCAACTACTAGTTTTCCTCATAAAATAATTATCCATGTAGAATTGACAACCAAGAATCCTAAAGTATTCACAAAATCCTTTCCAAGACATAAGTGAAAATGTCAAAACAAGATTATATGTTACTCCTAACATAAATTGATTAGACTTATTAAGTTTGGTCAGACTCATACAAAGGTTGCACAAGTTACATAGGTATATTCCTATTCTATGCAAACTCACTCTACACTAGGTGATCTTATGATGCTCTATCTATGTCCAAACCTATAATCCCTTTCCCAAGTTCATATTTATTTCACAATAACAATCTATTTAGTGGCCAAGTAAATAGATGCATTAAGCTCAAGATAAAACAATCAATTCAACAATTGATATCAAAAAGAATAATAGAGGAAAAACAAATAGTTAGATTATATTAGAGGTTCAATTGCCTCCCTAGAAATAGAGTTTAGCTCATGTTCATACAAAATAATTCACAACAAATATACAAAGATCAATACATAATCATTTTGCAGAAACTAGAGGAGAAAAAGATAAAATTAAGAGAGAAAAACTCGTTTGAAGCATCTAATCTGATTTCACCTTCTTCTTAGATCATCTCCATGATGTTGTTTCTTCCTTAGAAATGGCTCTAGGAACCTTTGACTGCTAGGGTTTTCATCCTCTATCAGATGAGTGTAAGAGATTTATATAAAAGAAGCTAACTGGCCATGATCCCAAAATTCTATAATGTGTCTGCTCTTTGTGGTGATGCGGTGCCATACTTGGAACTGCATCACTGGACTGTAGTATTGTTGTGCCATATTATCCAGGGGCTGACACCGTGATACCTCGAGATTGATGTCACGGCACTATACAATTAGCACTGCGGTGCCATGGCATTGATGCCACAACACTACGGCACCATGGAGTGGCACCGCAGCACGAGTTCTTTGGAACTTTTGGCACTGTAGTGCTAGTTTGGCACTGCAGCACCCAGTTCTGCTGAGTTTCTTCCATTCTGGTGCTGCTACACTCTGCTAAGATGTTGTCAGTCTGTCTTTGCTCGTGAAAGATCGAAATTGCCTTGGTTTAGCCTTAGTTTCATTTGAAAAGTCAAAATTCTCCTCTCAATGACTTCTCACTTGAAATATACATCAAAAACAACAAAACACATAAAAAGAGTTGAAAGACAAGCAATTCTTAAGCTCAAAATTATAGTAAAGAGAAGTGTAAAGTACACTTATCAGGTTATCAAATCTAGGAAGAAATAACTGCATTTGAACCATTTGAGGAAATTTTTCGATAGGTGCAAAAAGAATGAATTAAAGATGAACCCTTTGAAGTGTGCTTTTGGGATCACAGAAGTAAAGTTCTTGTTGTTTGTGCTCCATAAGAATGGCATTAGGATAAATAAAGATAAAGAAAAAGCTATCCTAGAAGTCAAGCCTCTGCAGAACCTCAAACAAATCAGCGAGTTCATAGGAAAGATCTCTTACTTAAGGAGGTTTGTTCCTGCCCTAGCCAGTAGAATCAAGCCACTGCACCAACTTACCAAAAAGAGTGTGGGGTACAAATGGGAGTCAAAACATCAACAAACGTTTGATGAGATAAACAAGATTTTGACTAACCCTTAAGTCATGACTACACCTTTGCTTAACAAAGAACTGTTGGTTTACTTAACAGCATCAACAGAGGTAATAGAAGTCTTAATTGCTCAAGAGCAAGATAAGGTAGAAAGGCTAGTCTATCATCTTAGCAGACTACTCAAAGGGCCAGAGCAGAACTACTCAACGGCAAACAAACTCTGTCTTGCCCTAATGTATGCAGTTCAAAAACTTAGGCATTACACGCTCACTCATAAGGTCAAGGTAATAACTAAGTCAGATCCTACCAAGCTTATCTTACAAAAGCCTTTCTTGACTAGAAAGTATGCTAAGTGGATAGTTATACTGAGTGAGTTAGATAGAGTAGTAGAAAAGCCTAAAGTTATTAAGAGTCAGGTTCTAGTTGATCTCTTAAAGTATGCTAAATATTCTGATAAAAAAGAAGTAATACAAATAAAGGGGAGTGAGGAACAATGGGTACTCTATTTTGATGGAGATTCTGTGAGAAATCAAGGAAGTATTGGAGTTATTATCTCAAACAACCAGGAAGACATTTTCAAGAAACTTGTAAAACTAGCATTTCCTTATTCCAACAATGAGGCTAAGTATGAAGCTTTGGTTGTTAGGTTAGACTTAGCTAAGGAAAAGAAAATTTCCAAATTGAAAATCTGTAGGGATTCAAATCTAGTGATTAGGCAATTGAATGGTGACTTTGCTATTAAGGAGCCTAACCTAGTGAAGTATAGAGAAGAAATCCTAAACAGACTAAAAGGGTTCAAGAATTATGAGCTAGAGTCTATGCCTAGATACAAAAATAAGTATGGTGATGCTTTAGCTACTTTAGTCCTTAAAATGGGAAACACAGAGGAGAGATTGATCCAAATCCCTTTGGAGACTATAGACAAACTGATTGAAGCCTCACCACCTGAGAATTCTAGTTGGATGCAAGCTATCAAGGAAAAACTAGAGAACCCGAATTGTTCAAATTTCAAAAAAATTAAGACTTTCATGCTTCTAAACGATCAATTGTACAAGAAGCTAGGGGATGGTGTATTGGCTAGGTGTATTTCTGGTGAGTTTTGCAAAGAATTGTTGAAACAAGTCTATGACAAGATTTATGGATCAGAAGGGCCTACTCTAGCTAGAAGAATTCAAAGTCTTGGCTACTTCTAGCCTGAAAGAAGCCAATGATTTACAAAAGAATTGTGAGCATGCTGACTCACTCCCGATGTCAAGGAAAACTGTTTCGTGGAGAAAGAAGATTAGAGATAGAATTACATTAATTACTTGGTTTATAACCAAGTCCCAGATGATGTCTCCATGGCTATCCTTATCAAAAAAAAGGCACCAAAGTATTTCATGAAGGATGGACAGTTTTACAAAAGAAGTTTTCTAGGAAATTTTCAAAAATGTCTCAGCCCTAATGAAGTTGAAGAAGTAATGAAAGAAGTTCATTTTGAAGATTGTGGAAGCCACTTGGAAGGAAGAAAGTTGTTTGAACAACTCATTTCCATGGGTTATTTCTAGCCAACTATGGAAGATGAAGTTATGGAGTTTGCAAGGAAATGTAAAGCTTGCCAAAAGCTTAGATATTTGATCCATGCTCCATCAGTGGAAATGGGAAGCATTACCTCCCCATGACCATTTCACACGTGGTCTGTTGATCTCATCAGACATATTACCCCTCCATTAAGGGGAAAAAGATGGATTTTGGCGACCATAGAGAATTTTACCAAGTGGTTAGAAGCAATCTCTCTCAAGAAAGCTACTGCAGAAGCAGTTAGAAACTTTGTCCTTGTCACCCCCTAGAAATCTTTAGACTTGTAATATTAGTAGAATTATTAAATACTTAGTATCGAATTTTATTAAGTTTGCATTCACAAATACTTGATTTTATGTATATAGTATTATTTTAATGTTAAATTTTATTACGTGAGAAAACCATAGTCAATCCTCATTTAACTTAGAATTTCTAAGTCAATTTTCCTTAATAATAGATTGATTTTACATGTACATCAATATAATCTAATTAAAAAATGTGACATGTTTATGTCACATTAAAATTGTTACATTTTATAATCTAAAGTTAATGGTTATAACAAAATAGTACCATGCCATATTTTAAATGGCTAGGATTTAAGTATATCAATCTAAGGGTGGAAAATAAGTTATAGAAAAAGATGAAAAGTAGTAAGGTTTTACGTTAGGAAGGTAATAACTTTAAATGAGTGGAATAGAAAAAGAAAGAGATAAAGTTAATGGGTAATTCAAAAGGTAGGGAAAAAGGAAAATCATAATGGAAATATTCTTTGGAAATTATTGGCCATAATTCAAAGTAGAAGACATAGACAAAACTAATTAGTAACTTTTGTCTCCAAAATAATTCAAAAGCTATAAAAAGATTAATATAGTGGAGACTTTCTTTGGGAGCTAGTGGTATTGGATTCCATATAATTGAAAAAGAAGAAAGATTAGAGACAAAGGTAGTGGATGAGTAAAAAATAAAGTAAAAGGTAAGGTAATGGAGTAGGAAAAGAAGATATTTTGACAAATTAATAATAATAATGCTTGGATTATTTCATAGAATGTGAAAGTATGTATTATTGGATACCTTTCATGGATGGCCTATAAATAGATCATTCATTTGGTAATTCAAATCCATGCTTAACCTTTCAAATTACTTAGCCAAAACTATCTTCATATTTCTAATTATTCCTTCTCAAAAAAAAAAAAAAAACTCTTTCTATCTCACTTTCCTCTAAATCCACAAGGGCTATAATATTTTACCCATTGACTCTAGAAACTAAGAATTATAATCAAGAGTAGAGAGCACTTAGTTTTGTGGGGGAGATGTGAGAAAGAAGATTCAAGCTTGGAAGGTAATTTTTTTCCCTCACCTTGCTTGTTATGTGATTATATAAAAGAATAAATAGGTAATAACATATTTGACCTATTTTAGATGTTATATAATTTATATTACGTTTAGACTTATTTTGT